>OZ038479.1:22709095-23106595 GCA_964036315.1 Acanthosepion esculentum | reverse complement strand
CAGAGTAACAGGCACACTTTATGGGAATATGCGGGGAAGATAGTAATTAACCCTAGACATGAACAGGTTAAGATCATAGCAAACAGGGAAAGCATCATCTTGGGAGTTGGTTCCACAAAGTAATGGTTTGAGTAGACCTTACATCTCACTAATGGAATATGAAGGGAATGAGGGTGGTTTGCTACAGGTGCACAAACAGCATTGCCCAAACTATCAAAGTCCCTTCACTGGCTTAGTTTTTCCCCATAGTGCATACTGGGACTATTGCTTTCCCAGGATAACAAAACATGTATATACTCTGTTATACATCTTGTTCAAAAGAAAGTAAGACTCATTAATTAAACACGAGTACTCCCCAAACTGTAGCATTTTAGAAATGTTCTAATCACATCTTTATCTCTATCAAAGTCACTTAAGCCTTCTTGCTAATAATTGTGATATTCAAGACATCCACATGACATGACTGCTGATATTCTTCTAACTCAGATGCAGTCGTTACAAGACAGTAGCTGCAATTCTTGCCACATGTTGTTGGCCATAATATTTTAGCTCTTACTGTGACATGGATAAGAGTACAGAACCAACATTTTAGGATTTAAAGAACATAGTCTTGCTATAAAGTTCATCATTCTAAGCACTGTCTTAACTTGAATTCAAACCCTAATTGTATTCAAGGAACACTTACTATCAAGATTTTCTCTAAAGCATGCTGCATAACACAGATTCTGTGTTACTATTTTCTACCTGAATGTTTTTTCATGTGTCTTTTCAAAGTTGAACGCAGAGAAAACTTGGATCCACAAACCTCACAATGGAAAGACTTTTCTCCACTATGAGTTAGCATATGTTTTCCCAGACTTGATTTTTGAACAAACTTTGAACCACAAATATCACAGCTAAAAGGCTTTTCCCCAGTGTGTATTCGCATATGCGTTTGCAAGTGAGAATTTTGTGAAAAGTTTGACCCACAAATGTAACAGTGGAATGGTTTTTCCCCACTATGCGTTAGCATGTGTGTTTGTAAATTGGCATTCTGGGAAAATTTAGAACCACAAACATCACAGTGAAAGGGCCGCTCTCCAGTATGTGTCAGAGAATGTCGTTTCAGGATAGAACTTTTTAAAAATTTAGACCCGCAAACATCACAAGTGAAAGGTTTTACTCCATTGTGGTTCTGCTTATGTGTTTTCAAACTGGAATATTGTGAAAATTTTGCATCACATATGTCACAGTGAAATGGTTTCTCTCCAGTATGAGTCCGCATGTGGTTTCTCAAAGTAGAGTTTTCAGAAAATTCTGTTCCACAAATCTTACACTGGAAGGGTTTTTCACCTGTATGTGTACGTATGTGAGCAGTAATATTTGATACTTGTGAAAATTTTGCCCCACAAATGTCACAGGTGAAGGGCTTTTCCCCAGTATGTCTAAGCATGTGTCTTTTCAGAGCAAAGCTTTGCGAAAATTTTGATCCACAAACCTCACATTGAAATGGTTTTTCTCCAGTATGTGTTCGCATATGTTTTTTAAGTCGGGACCTTTCTGCAAACACTAGACGACAAACTTCACAGTGGAAGCGTTTTTCACTGTTGTGTATACTCATGTGATAGTTGAGGTTGGCATTATCAGAAAATGTACACCTGCAGATCTTGCAATGAAAAATTTTTTCCTTCTGTTTTCGTCCTGTCACTTGTTTGGAACTACTAGAAAATTTAGAATCGCACTTCTTCCTTTGAACGTTTCTCTTATTTGCTGCTTCCATGTCTTGGCTAACAGTCTCAAATTCTAAATTTGTCGTGTCGAAAATATAAAGATGTGTTTCTCTGGGCAACAAAAGGGGTTTAGCATGAAATTTTCTAAGCAACTAACAGTGGCTCGTCCACTACCTGAAGCTGGTATTCCAACAAATCTATATTAAGGGATTAAAAAAATACAGATTTTTGTTTTATTCTTTGTCCTGTAGTCAGTATTGCAGTCTCTGAAAAAAAAAAGAAGACACAAATGAGGTAAGAGGAAATTTCATGAAAGAATCACAAAATGGAAAAATTAGTAAAAAGGAGTATATTATTACATGCAGAATAGATTATATACATGAAGGCTTCAAATGATGTATTATGAAAACATTTCAGAATTGTATTGACCATTTTGATCTGATTTTGCATGCATTATTTTTTGTGCATTCTTTATTGGGGGGGGATAATGAGTTCATGGGACATTTAATAAGCACTACTTTTTAAATCCAATGTGTTTTTGATGGGTACAGAGTCCTTCAATAAACATTACTCTTTAGATCCAGTGTTTTTTAAAAATTATGATTGCTTCATGAGGCCTACAAAAAGTACTACTCTTTAGATTGAATGTGCTTTTAAACACAAAATAATGCTTTTAGTGATGGAACCCAAAAAACCTCAACAAAATTTTCAATTTCTGAAGTTATTATTTATAATTATAGTTTGGATATATAGAAAAAACAGAAGGCATTAATTTAAACTGATGACAAAGGGACATGGGTTAATGCAATCAAAACAAATATAGGACATCTTCATGTTAAATATATATATATATATATATATATATTATATACCAAATGTAACAGCAAAGTTGTCCAAATCGTGTAACACCAAAGTTGTTTAATTGTTAGATTAAGCTTTGAATTGTTGTATCTTAGAAATGATTAAATACATCTTACTGGAAATTTTCCATGATTTTTATAACACTATTGGACTCTACAATGAGCAATAAGAATATATAATTACTCTCCAAGCTTAACAAAAGAACCGTGATGAAATTGATCATAAATGAAAATGGTATGTTCATAATTAATCATAGCTGGAAGCTTATGAAGGATTGAAATAAAGTTCAGATATATGTATATGTTATTTCAGGATATTTTTCCAACTTATTCAAGATGATTTTCACTCTCCCTAACATTCTAACTTTCTGTCCTAGCGTAACAAGATGCCTCACAGGTTTCAAGTACGATTTCATTCTCAAGTCATTTTTCACTGCTCTTTGGACTGTCATAGCTGAAACTTATCTTTCACACGCAAATGTCTTATGGATTGAGTTGGATCATTTCTAATTGATCTTTTTAGCTCTAAGTTGAAATAATGATCCTTCTTCCTCTTGTGACCTCCTGATCCAGTTTTCCACTCTACTGTTTGCACTTTTTAAAACTTATTCACTATTCTCTGGATGGCTATGGAAGTCAGAGTATGAATGTTGGTACCATTACTGAAGGCCTGAATGATCTTTTTCCTCTCACCACTGCTCCATTGGGAAGACATAGTGAAACTGGCACAAAATGATTTTTACCTGTTCTCTTTCTAGCTGAACAACTCAAATGGATTTTCAGTGATTCTAGTAATTGTGTCAAAGTGGTTAAATGGTTTATCTGAAAACCTGGAAAAAGAAACTCAAATAGTTTTGTACTTTTTTTTAGATATTAAACATTTTGTCGGATGGATAATTATGCTGTTACACAATTTGGACAATTTTTCTGTTAGACCCGGTATATACATGAAGATGATGGGCATGTGGCTGAGTGGTTAGAACGTTTGCATTCTGACCATGAGACCCAGGTTCAAATCTCACCCTGGTTGATTTGTCAGGAAGGAGACTTCCTGATGTTATTGGACTGGAGGGGGGGGTGCGATCACATGCAGTCTAAAACTTATTTTGCTAGCAAATTTGGATAACTTAAATTAATCCAGCATTAAAATTTTTCAAGTTGCAGAAAAATATACAATTTTTACATCATTCGAAATAGAAATAAATTCTGAATAAAGTGTACACCATAAAACTAATATATATTGTATTATTAGAAACATATTCTGAAATGAATAAAACTTTAACCATCTGTTTTAAACTTATTTTCACCAGTGTATATATGTATGTGAATAAATACCTAGATATACATATATATACAAATGTGAATAAAGTAATCTATACATATATATACAAATGTGAATAAAGTAATACATATATATATGTGTGTGTGTGTGTGTGTGTGAATAAAGTAATATATCTATACATATACAGTGCGGGGGGAAACAAATATTTGTACCCATAGAAATTTTTAATTTATTGTATTTCCAACTAATGAATAAACATACTTTTCATATAATTAACCTTACACAAATGTATAAAAAGTAAATATGCATAGAAAACAGAAAAAAACTTGAAATGTGTCGAAACATTTGCAGCACTATTGCCGATAGGGTTCAATGTTGCATTTAACATGAATGGGGGCATTTTGAATATGTTAATCATAATAAATCATGTTGTTTTGATGTGAATAAAATTTTCTGCATAAGTTTTTTTATCTTTTGATATGTGTGGCATTCTTTATATATATATATATATTATTTATTTTAGGATATTACATCGAAAACATGTCAAAATCGCTACACAATTGCAGTCATGTTTTGACGCATATCAAATGCATAATACTGGAACGCATATTATGTTAATAATACAAACAAGTGGAACTTTTATACAAGTTCCGGGAAAAATATCATTAATGAGACTGGCCAGTGTAATTGTAAGAATTCTGATCAATGCCCATTGCCAAACAAATGTTTAGCTAAATCTCTTGTTTATCTTT
This sequence comes from Acanthosepion esculentum, assembly GCA_964036315.1. NCBI lineage: Eukaryota > Metazoa > Mollusca > Cephalopoda > Sepiida > Sepiidae > Acanthosepion > Acanthosepion esculentum. Next base: position 23,101,992 of record OZ038479.1, on the reverse strand, counting down.
GTACTATCTCTACAATGAAGAATCCGATGGTTGAAAGATTCTATATTGGTAGTACTAAGAATTCTTTCAGGACTAGGTGATATCAACATGTGTTGTCCTTTTCTAATAATACTTATAGAAATAATACATCACTTTCTAAATATATTTGGATTTTGAAAGATGATCATAAAACTCCCCAGGTGAAATGGAAAATTTTAAAAATGGCAAGGACATTTAGATCCTTATATGAACCATGTTTTCTCTGTTTACATGAAAATTTGGAAATTATCAGGTTCTTTGATAAGAATGCTTTATTAAACCAAATATCCAAGTTAACAGTTGTCATATAGGAATAAAGTGTCGCTGCCGACACTTGGGCTTGAACATGGATCGCCAGAGAGCAAACACAGTTGACCTCATCTTGAAATAATTAGATCACATGATGGGTAACGGAAAAATATATATATGGGAATTAGCAGCATCTGACCAAGTATTGTTCGAAGGCGTTACTATTGTTGTATCTGTGATTTACAAAGTCTCTTCTACAAACGTGCATTACAAAAATGGTAAATTGTAAACGCAGTCTACCTTACAATTCCATAAGACTTAGAATTTGACAATGCTTTTTCTTAGATTTTAGTTGAACTCTGTTGCACCATATATGGCTGTTTGTAAGATTAATTTGGATTTAATATAATTTTGTATTGATCTCCTGGTAATATTGGTAACATCTTATATGGATGTATTGGTATTTGGTTGGTATTTTTGATATTTTGCATTGATTGATTTTTATTAACATCTTGTATGAAGAATCTTTAGTCAACAGTTGCATACTAATTTAGGAAGTAATTCTATACATTTAAATTATTTACTGGTTTCTTAAAGAAGCTATTTATTTATCAACTATGAAAAAATTATGTAGAAAACTCACAAAGCATATAACTTGTTTAACATTTTGTTAAATTACCACACCATTTTATTTTTTCGTAGAAAATGACATTGTCTGGTGTGTAAAATATGTATCCATTAACATCTGCTTCCATTGAACGTTTGTGCTGCCATCGACTGCCAATCTATGGGTCATGACCCATTTATGGAAGATAATTTCTCAAGTTTTGTTTGCTTCTTCACTTTAAATTTAATGTAGGTCATATTCAATTGATTGATCTGAGTAAAGCCCACAAACCATATAATTCATTTGGCTTTTCTTTTTTTTTTTACATGCTAGCTACAGTGTAACCCAGATATAAGAAAAACCCGGGTATAAGAGAGATTTTCTCTGGTCCCAAATTAGAGCCTGTGTTAATGTATATATAATAGACCAAACCCTGATATAAGAGAAACACGGATATAAGAGACTTCTTCTCCGGTCCCGACAACCCTCTTATATCCGGGTTACACAGTGATTCACCCTGAATTATGGGTCCTTTTCATCATCATATTCAGAAGGGCTCCCAGAAATTTATTGTAAAAAAAAAAAAAAAATTCTCTTTCATAATTCTCTATAAATAAATAAACTAATGTCCATTTTTTTCCTGGTCTTGCACCTTGCTCATGCTCGACACTATGCGATGTTTTTATTTTTTCATATGTTAAATAAGTTCTTTTAAATTTAAAAAAATGCTTACGGATATACAAATAAAAAATGAATAATAATTAATAAATAATTATTCTCAATAGATTTTTTTTAAGTTATGTAAAAAAAAAAAACAACTTTTCGATTAAAAAATTTAAATTTTTCAGGAAATTTATCTCTTTTTTAAAGTATTATTTTAAAAATTCTAAAAAGAAAACACGAAAAAAAGCCCACAAAAAGATTTTCCAGGGAATCAAACTTCTTGTTTCTTGACTCAACAGTCAACAAACTCAACATTCAACAATGTATTTTTTTTTTTTTGTAGCTGTATATTCGTCAATTTACTTTATTTAGATAACAATAGTTATCTAAATAAAGTAAATTGCCGAATATACAGCTAAAAAAAAAATAATAATAATAATAATATTCACTGAAAGAAGTTATAAAGTAGTTTCATTATAAAACGCCTAATTTAATATTATTATTTGGCTTTAAATAAAAATTTTAATCTGGCAACCATGAGTAGTGACTTAGTGAATGACATTATTGTGGCAAAAGGGTGCATTAAAGAGCATCACTCCGCTAAACGTAATTTAATAATTGCTATTCCTACTTCTTCACTGATTCTTTCACATAAACGAAACCCAAACTCGTCGTGTATAAGAAAGAAAGAAAATTGAAATATTGAACAGACTATATATCTGCAACAATGTGAGAAACAAAAAAAGTAAAACTGATCTTTGTTAAGTAAGAACTACTTGAGGAAATTAAAAATTACATTTAAAATACAAGAAATAATTTATATAATGACAAAAAATATTTGCCGACACGAAAAGCACTTCAGAATTTAACAAAAATAAAGAAATGCACTGGATTATTTTTCTCTCTTAATTAATTCATTAAAAAAAAAAAAAAAAATTATTCCCATGTAAAAAAAAAAAATGCTTACCTTTTTTTCAGTATTTCTTTTGGCATTAAAATACTTGAAAAACGGACGAATTCTAAAACAGAAAAAAATCTACATTTGCTAATGAACCGAAATCAGTAAAAAAAAAAAAACAAACAAACTTATTGTCATGCATAAAAATAACAGTGTAAAAATCCAATGTGACTGGTGAAGGACGATATCAGTTCCTTACATTAAAAAGGCCAAGAAACTTTAACCGTTAACGGAGGATATATTTTTCTTTACTAAGATTTCTTTAACTCTCAGATCTATGGACGTAAATAACACACTGTTTAATTATACCTAAAAACGGGGCGTCTATTTCAGATAAAAAGTGTCCACTATAGTGGACCCCTGGAGTGGGGCACAATATAACATGGCCTGTGCACCCCAATAATTAATGAGTCACAAGAGGCCCACTTACATTTATAAATTAAATGTTAAGTAATTTTGAACCTGGTTAGTACCTAAATAGGTCACCACTTGGGAATACAAACTGCTGTAAGTTTGGATGTGTGGGTGGTGTGATGGATAATGGCTCAGAATTGTTATTCCAAGAGCTGAGTTCTAATTGCCATTGGTTTCATTATATTCACTTACATGCAAATAGCCTTGGGAAAGGTATGAATCCATCTCTTCTCCCCCCAGCTATAGGTTAATTTGTAAGACTTGTATCATTAAACCATTATTATTTCAAAAAATATTCTTATAATCTAAAACAATTTTCTGTCTTTAAATAACCTGGAATGGGTTGATAAACTGTAGAAAATGAATCAATCACATTCAGGCACATTTGTCTTTGTTCACACACAGAGCTCACCTGTGATTCATACTGTAACTATACCTTAGTCTCTTAGAGAGAGTGTAATATCTGGCATGATCAAGGCTAGTACTCTGAAACACTCAGTCACGATTACTTGTGACTTCATGCTAACACAACCATCAACAAAGAATGTTGTCTACCCAATTTCCTCAGCGGGGTCGGGTCAATCTGTGATATTGTTTTCAGATGTTCTGCATGCTAGGATCACCTCTCCAGGCCAATAATATCAGGAAGTTATTTTCCTGACAAATCAACCATGGTGTGATTCGAACCCAGATTTCATGATCAGAAAGCAGGCATTTTAACTACTCGGCCATGTGTCCATGACATTCTAATAGTTTACTGAATCGTGAATTCTATCTCTGGGCCAGGTAGTGCAGACATAGACTCAGTGGAAATAGGGGAGAGTCATAACTAAGCAATACTAAATAAGAATGAAGCAAGATATCCTGAGACATGGATAGCAGAATGAGAACAATTTGCTCCCTGGAGATTAAATAAAGGGTTCAATTCAGAATTTCCTGAGTACTACCTGGATTGACAAGCACTTGACAAAGGCTGGTAGGTACAAAGACAGAAATGTTGTGGTCATAGCAACAAAGATGAGGAGAAGAAAGAAAAAAGGTATCAAGTATAGGTATTTTTCAGCATGCTGACATTGTTACAGAATGTGGCACATGGTCGAGATTTAAAGTGGATCTAACAGCAATACTATGGAAAACTTGCCTAAGCTCTCTAGGCACTTCCCCTTTTGGAGACACAGGGCAAAGAAACCAAGCCCGTACCCAAATGAGAGGTACTGCCTGAGGAAGAAGGCTTGGGCTTAATATTTTTTTTAAAAACTTCCCTGGGAAGGTACTAGGTAGGAAAGCTAACTAGAACAGATCCTTAGAGCAACCTCTCCATGATTGACCATATCTTCATTCTTGACCAATTGCAGGTTGGTAAAGCTGTTTAGCCCATAATTGGGGGTTGTGAATTCAGACAAGTTGCCACCTGTGGCTATAGGTGCCAGTCTGTTCTGCTATGTACCCATAGCTAGGGGAGAAGAAATGGATTTATACTTTTGCCAAAGGTATGTAAGTGAATGTAATGAACTTTAACATGGCTTTCTGATTTCTCAATCTGACATGCTACCTATTACTCCACCGTGCTTCCATAGTTTGAGTATAAATAATGTAATTAATGTTAACTCTTAATAACCCTGGAGAAATTCAGACAGAAACTATTGGTTTCATTATATTCACTTACATGCAAATAGCCTTGGGAAAGGTATGAATCCATCTCTTCTCCCCCCAGCTATAGGTTAATTTGTAAGACTTGTATCATTAAACCATTATTATTTCAAAAAAAGTTTTTTCCCAAAATGGGAACATGGACATTGATGAGTTAATGATTCTTCTCAAAGTTAAAGACAATACAGATTTTCTGAGATGAGTTAATATTTGACAGAATTTGTTTCTGAGATTATTTAATATTTGACAGAATTTTTCTGCAGTACTTTCGACATTTTCTCACACTAAATGGGGGTGAATAATAACAAAAATAAAATTAAATAAAAAACAACAACAAAGGAACTTAAACCAATTGCGATTATAAAATCCTTAATAGATAATCCAACTTGTGCCTTGTCTTTCACCAAGGATATTTTCACAGCAGTCAGTAGGGCACATTCAGATAGCATTCTTGAGACCATTTATATTAAGTCCAAGCAGCCTTCTCTTTGTAAGCAGAAAAATGACTGCCAGGACTAAATGTCATTTCTGATGTATACTGATGATTCTTTTGTAATATTTTTCTTCGCTTTTTTAGTTGTTGCATACATATTTATATGTTTTTGCCCACAATCGGCTCTGAAGAGCAAGGAGAGGTAACCAGTTAGTATGTCTCTGTTGTTTCTTTGTTTTTCAATCTACCACTTTATGTTAATTGTTTTTCTCTTATACATGCTCTTCCTCCTTCCTTTCTTTTATATATTTTTGTATATATATACATTTAAAATGTTTGTTTGTATATATATTTGAAATGTCTGGGTTTTTTTTGCAACACTTGACAAAGCAGTGTAACTACATATTTACTCTGTCTCTCCACTAAGGCGATTTGTGGCACAAGGTCTTTTTTTAAGGTGGGAACCCAAGCGCATACACCAGGACCAAGAACAAAAGTTGCCCGCTACCCCCACAACCGTCGGTTGTGCTGGCCTCAGTGCGAGCACCAATCCTTCTTTCTGGTGCAATGAGAGAGCATGGCCTCAGGCAGCTGTTCCCCAGAGCTGGCACCTCTCAGTATAATTTTCCTCAGTTGCGACTCCGCCAAAGGACAGAGTCGCCCCTGAGTGCACTCTGCCCAAAGACAGAGAGATGATAAGTAGATGTGTTACAAACCCCTCGCAGTGTAACTAATAGACCACCATTTACACCTAAGAAATGTCTGGAGCAAAAAAAATAGAAACATTATATGAGGGTCATTCAATAAATAAGTTGAATTTTTCGGTATAAGGACTTCTAATACAGATAGAAGCTTACTATTTTTTATTTTTTTTTGTTTTACTTCTTTTTCACATGGATTTAATTTCTTTTGCAGATTAAATAAAAACTTTGAGAGTTTTGCTTATTAACAAAGATGGCTGACCAAGAAGCAATCTCCAGGATTGAACAGCAGTCAGTTATCAAGTTTTTGGTTGCTGAAGGGTGCAAACCAGTTGAAATTCTTAGGAGAATGTCAACTGTGTATGGTGCCACATGTTTCAACCAAAAAAATGTCTACAAGTGGGCTAAATTGTTTAAAGGAGGATGGAGCAGTGTTGAGGATGAAGACAGGCCTGGGAGGCCTACAGAAGTGAAGTCACCTGAGGTGATCGAATCAGTCAATGACCTCAGTCTGACAGAAGGGTGACAGTGGATGACATTGCAAGGACTTTGAGCTAATCTGTTGGGACAAATGCAGGGGTCATCAGTCAGAAGGAGTCATCTTGCATCATGACAACACAAGGCCTCACACAGCAGCCCAAACGGTGCAGACCATCAGTGAGCTGGGCTGGGAACTGCTCCCTCATCCCCCTTACAGCCCAGCCCTTGCCCCTTCAGACTTTCACCTGTTTGGTCCCTTGAAAGCGTCCACGAGAGGCACAAAGTTTAAAAGTGACGATGAAGTCAAAAGTGTTGTGAGCAATTGGCTGAGACATCAGTCCAAAGATTTTTATGCTGAGGGAATACGGAAGCTTGTGCACAGATGGGAAAAGTGTGTGACAGTGCTGGGAGACTATGTTGAAAAAAAAAAAAGTAAGCTTCTATCTGTATTAGAAGTCCTTATACCGAAAAATCCACCTTATTTATTGAATGACCCTCGTATGATCAGTTATTAAGTCTAACTTATTGTTGCCTTTGTCTATGCATTTTAGTAGTGCTGCAATGCAACTATTGACACCATCATTCTAAAGCTGTTAGTCAGTAAACAGACTGGGTTGAGGATAAAATCTAAGGATTTAGATATTTTGCTTTGGATGATTTTTAAGACTTGTTCAAACTTGTTAAGCTAATTAAGGTTGAAATGTTTTTCTTATACTTAAATCTATAGGAAAACATTCATAACTTGGTGCTTGGGTGCATAGATTGACCGTGGTTGGCTTTATACTTAGAACAAAAGGAACCAGTCCGTCCATTGCTGGTGGTGGGGGAGAGGAGATGAATTCATACCTTTCCCAACGGTATTTGTGCAATTTCTCATCTCAAGCCAATATCCATTATACCACAACACACATCCACATTTAGTTGTTAGATAGTTTGTTTACAAAATTATTTACAAGATTATAGAATATATGAACCAACTACAAAGCAATATTTATTATTTAACATTTTATAAAAAAGAGTGATAGTCTTAACTGGTTTTGTTTAGCTGGACAACACTTCGCAGATATCTCTCTTGAGTACCCCCCCCCATAGAGGAGAACATGACTAAAGACTGTGTGTACGCTATCCCGTGCAGCTGTGGAAAGAAATATAAAGGGGAGACAGGCCACCCCTTAAGGTAAGGCTTCAAGAACACCAGAAAGCTGTAACTCGAGGAGAAGTGGAAAAATCAGGCGTGGCTGACCACATACAGACAGAAAAGGGAGATCAATGCCCTCTGTAGAATCAGATGAGATCATAGACAAAGAAAATTATTGGAAAATTTGTAAACTTAAGGAATCAGCACATATGCTAGGCCACAAATATCTCCTGAGTCGACCAAGCATAAAAAAGAATACAGTATGGGAACCAGTAATAAGGAGTGCCAGAGAAAAGCGATAATAACAACAAAAATTACAATATGAGCCCTGGTAAAAACATGTAATGATAACAGCAAAAATTGCAATATGAGCACTGTTTTTTTATAATTTATGTTAATGCATATTATTTATTAATAGTTCTGATGAATCATTCAACAATGTATTCCCCTTCATTGTTTATAACCTCCTATCAATGATCCACTAAATATTCAATGTCTTGATGATAGAAATCACTAGGTTTTGACTAAAAAAGTTCAAGTCATATTTTAAACGCCACATCATTGTTAAACAAAACACCCCTCAAATTGTTCGAAAGCAGCCAACAAATCAGGAGAATATGATGAGTGTGGAAGAATTCCGCAACCCAGCTTTTAATTGTCCTGTTAGCAGTGTGGAGGTGAACACTGCTATGTTGAATAATCACAGTATATTTCTGGTCACATCTTTTTAGCTGAATTGCCTCTTTGAGCCTGTTCATTTGTTTAACATACATGTTTTGAAGCATTTCATACCATTCTGTTGGAAATTAAGTTGTTGCAGACTGGCGAATGTATTTTAAGATATCAGAAGGTTAGGTTATCAGAAGGGTTAGTGATGTTGGTGTTCTTAGACATTCATCCACAACCTATTAAGAAACAGGAATATTGAAGGCAAATCATTCTAGAGAAATCAAAGTGAAAACAACATAATTAAAAGTTTAACAATAACATTGATTTATATAAAATTAACATCCACAATTAAGTCAGATATTGTTGGACAAGTGTGAATGGTTGAATTGAATTATGTCGTGTATTTATGCCAAGTTTCAGTGTGTGTGAAACTGTTACTAAAGTTTGTGTGAAATTAAACAAGGTGTTTGGTCGTGTACAAAAGTGTCTTTTGTGAGAGTTCAGTCAATAGTGTGTATGCGTATGTTTGTTTAAATTAATGTCCAAAGTTGGTAAGAGTTATGTACCTTTAGTTGTTTTGCTGTTTGATTGAATGTTTACAAATACTTATTTAGTAGTGTGTTATTTCACTTTCTTTAGTATTGTAAGCAATTATTCCTGGGAGAGCGAAATGCTGTTTGTTGAGTCAGAGAAGTTTGCGTGGGAAAAGTGTAGTTGGTCAAAATTTTGACTAGCGTGGATTAGTTTGGCATCTCGCCAGGGTGAATTTCTGACTGGTTCGAATCGATTCAGACGCTTCTATTTATTGAGTTTTGGGTCTAAAAAATTGGCTCCAGACGTTAGATGGGAAAAGATATTTTCGCTTAAACTTGCTACAGTTTTAGAGGTCTGAGCCAATGAAAAGTTTAGTTTGCTGAAACTAAGATGCTGATTGGTTAATAGGTGATTATTGGTGTAAAGTGCATTATCCCAGAGGGGTGAAAGGTAGTTATGGACTATTCCATCAAAGTCATCTCCGTACACAACACAATTGTCTTGTGCAAATTTGTGAGCTTGACTAAAAACAAAGAGAAGATTCTCTCTCAAAGGAGTGTCTAATTTGAAATAAAGATTCAATAATTTTAGACAACAGTTTCCCAGGATGATCAGAGTTGCTGAGAAGCAAAAAATGCCATGAAATAGTATTCTTCAAGATGATTTGCGGAACATCAAGAAAAATGAACGAATATATGTAACAACTTAGAATATATATTAATTATTTTAGTTAATCAACACAGACATAACAGTACTTAATTAACACCATAACAATCTACTTGCTATGGAAACTACAGCAGTGACACACAGTGTTGTAAGGATTTGACCCTATAGTCTACTAAGTGTCTCTACGACAAGGCTTCTTAACCTGGGGTCCATGGATGGGCTTCAGGGTTTTCATTGAGGAGATGAAAATTAACATCTATATTTGCTATACAGCCCTTGTACCAATCAATGGTTTTCCATTGAAAGAAATAAAAGAAAATGCATCCTGCCACTGCTTGAAAGAAAACACACCCAGGCACTATTTAGCGCAGACAACTTGGCATCTTGTGATTTGCTGTTGGTTTAATGTTTACCATTTAAATTTGTGTCATCATTCTCTGTATGAACGCAATCTTTTGCCACTTCATAAGAGCAGGTGGTAATTCTCATTTACCATGGTTTATCACAGCTTGATTATCTTCTTATATACTGGCGATGATTAATTGACAACAATTTCTTTCAAGCATGGCTGGCAAAAAAGTGATGTGTGTACATGAGGGTGTAGCGGGCTTCGCCAATCATGTTGCGGGTCCTGCCACAATTATTTTACTTTGACTAGGAAAGGTGTGATTAAGGACATGCAAAGATGCTGTAGGTCACTATCCAATGCAGCGGTCACAATGCAATTTATCTATGACGCAAAATAGCACATGGTATAAAGTACAAGACAGAACGTAATGATTCAAAACATAACAATTGAATTTATTAGTGTTTGATGTACATGCAAAGAAGCTGAAGGTTTGATAGAGTTATGTCTCTTAGATTTGGAAATATTTGTACCTGAGCTCATAAGGCTTGGATTAACTATTAAACTGTAGTTTAGAAGAATGAGTTCCTGTTGCATGTTAGGAATTGTGTACTGTACAAGTTGGTAAGAGTTCAAAAGAGTTTGTACTTGCGTGAATGTTGTAATATTCTTTAACGTCTGACTGCATGGTCATGAAGGGAGTTCTTGAAGGTTACATTTTGGCAGCAAGGAATGAGACGTAAGAGTGATGAAGAGACAGAGAAAAAGAGAGAGAACCACTCGTGTTTTGTTTATATAAGATGGTGTATCACGTGATTGGTTCAACCTTAGTACGCGGGAAAACAGATTTGTCACATGCAGGTGATTTGATTGGTCAAAATTTACCAATCAGCGAGCTAGTTTTGAGGAGATTAACCAATGAATGCTTGTCGTACAATTTTTATGTATGATGGTGGTAGTAATCACCACAAGGGTGTAGTATGGAGAAATGCATGTACAAGTGCTGTGAAAAAATAATCAGACTGTGAATATCTGTTTGTCTGTCTGTCTGTTTAGGAAGGGCTAGTTCTTATAGGGTCCATAAGTAAAAGAGTCTGTGACTCAAAAGCAGGGCCAGATTAAGACCCATAGGGACCCAAAGCACTTAAGATTTTGGGACCGCCATACATCTGCGAGTTAAGTATGCTAGTATGGAGTCTTGGTGAGTAGTGCAAATAAAGAGAACATGCAACATGGAAACACTAGCTGGAAATAAATATAGAATGAACCGAATGCACATATGACCATCGAGAGAGGCTGATCATCATCAGTTCCAACCCAGAACAACATCAACCACGAAAGAACCAATCACAGCTAAGCACCCACTGTCGCATGAGCCACAACCAGATTCTAACAGAACTGTGACCAGAGGTGTTCGTGTAATCAACAAACCAGCGTGTCACATGAACATATGGTTAGCATAATTTCAAATGAACATGAAGGTAGTTTACCCTTGTTCACAAAAATTAAATCCCATTAAGTTAATTAGTAATATTAACTTATTCAAGAGAGTTGATGTGATGTATTGAGTAAATAAAAAACTCATTATCTCTCTTATTAACCAATCAGAATGGCAATAAAGATTCACTGCAGGTCAGTTGTCTCCTCGTTCATAATGGCACTCTGTTGATTCAAATGTTAACCATGTTTGACTTATTTCTTTATGCATATACAACATTACAATTTCAGTGGGGTCTTCTTCCCCCGATGCCCTAAGCATGTGCTTATTTTGCTTAATGTTTAATCCAGACCTACTCAAAAGGGTTAACTTAGCTGTGAAATGCTCACTGCAAAACCTGTTATGTAACATAGATACAATGATAAAGTAATAAATAAATGAAACATGGACTTCAGTAAGATTTCTGAATAATTTTTTCCCTTATGATAGTCATGTAGCAGACCGTGTAGGTGATGATGTGAAGAGATATCAGAAGGTTAAAATTTCCTGCTGGCCGGTCCAGCTACATGGGAATGTCAGACTTTAATTAAGTCCAAAGAAGACAAAGAAAACAAACAAGACCGATATATATGGGTAAACAAATATATATTAATAACAAAACAAGTTAAACAAAGACATGGACTGTTACATAGAGTTTGTATGGAGAAATTATGTGTGTGTTTTGTAAGTGTTCATACGTACGTGTATTGTTCTTAGCGCGTTCCCAGAATTTGGGAAACGCTGTATCTGTGAGAGGTCACATATTGGAGTTCGATGAAAATAGAGATTTTACCTTGTCTCTGCGCGAGGTAGCGGCCCAAGGCCTAAGTCGAAAAAGAGAGAGAGAGAAGGGTCAGCCAGTATTTATAGCCAGGGGAGAAAGACCCCTGTTGAAGGATTAAAGAACTGAGGGGGAGCTAACTCTGACAGTCACAATGCTGATAGTTATAAAAGCTCATTAAATTCACAAACTTAAATTAAGATTATGGGTTTATTTCTGCCTGAAATTCTGGGGTGAGGAGTTTATTGTTATTTACATGCAGATTATTGATCATATCTTTACTGCTTACTCTATTGTTATGGCATGGACTATTGTTGTCATTTTTATTGTCATGTTCACAATGTTTTGGCCATTGTATGCTCCGACCTTCTTCAGGTGATATTTGTTGGAATTTTGAACTGACATAAAATATCTGTGAATTCGTCCATATTGACAGATCTCTCAATAAATAATTATATAAAATATACTTTCTGAAATATTATTTGTGGAAGATTAACTGACTTAAAGTCTAATTAATCTGATTTAAAAAATATTACAGTGTAACCCGGATATAAGAGAGATTTTCTCTGGTCCCAAATTAGAGCCAGTGTTAATGTATATATATAATAGACCAAACCCGGATATAAGAGAAACCCGGATATAAGAGAAACCCGGATATAAGAGACGCCCAGATATAAGAGATTTTCTTTGGTCCTAAATTAGAGCCTGTGTTAATGTATATATAATAGACCAAACCCGGATATAAGAGAAACCCGGATATAAGAGAAACCCGGATATAAGAGACGCCCAGATATAAGAGATTTTCTTTGGTCCTAAATTAGAGCCTGTGTTAATGTATATATAATAGACCAAACCCGGATATAAGAGAAACCCGGATATAAGATACTTCTTCTCCGGTCCCGACAACTCTCTTATATCCGGGTTACACTGTATTTACTTTTAGTTTTAAAAATATCACAGGAAAGCATTTCTAACACAGAGAAGATGTTTTTCTGACATTTCCATTGATTTATTGACAACCTAATGTCTGGGAAATTTAAATTTTAGTGTTCTACTTCAATTTAATAATGTTTTATTTGTGATCTAACTAATTCCACTGGTATAAAAAGTTTCCAATACATTTCCTACATAATGGTACTGCAATCGACAAAATCTGTAAAAAAAAGGGGATCACAGAGCCTTGATACTTCTCTGACGCCTGATTGATCAATTAATGCCAATATCATGTTTTCCACTATGTCCGCATGGTTAAAATTAATTTACAGCTAAAAATCTGTCTGTGTTTCAAGCCTATTACATGGCATACAACATTATACAAGCGACATCTTCAACTTTTTCTCTTTTTTTCTCTTTTGCCTTCTCTCACTTACAAGATGTAAACTCTGTGGAGAAACTACGCTTGACCCTTTAACGGAAAACACTATAAGATGCTATGACACACACCCAATGCACACACATGCACGCATGCATGCACATGCGCATACACACATTGCACATCTCTTTAACTAATCTTATTCACTCCTTGCATAGGGATTTGTCCCTGCGCTGGTAGTATCACGGCTACAACTTAGCTTGGACCGGCTCTGGCCTGGACCAGCTATGACAAGCCAAGACCAGCTATGACTAGCTTAGACCAACTCTGACAAGCTATGACCAGCTAAGACCAGCGGCCCGAGTAAAAACACTCGAGTCCCCACGTTAAAAACCGACCTTGTGTCACAACCTGACTCAGTGGGGGTGGGGTCAAGTAAAAATACACTTATTCACTCCTTCAACTACAAGCAACAGAAACTATTCAACTTCTAACAGTGAGCTTTGCGGCATCAAACAATTCTCCAAACAAATTCACACCGTTTAAAATAAATCCTTGAAGTTTCTAAGTTAGATTTCCTCTAACATAATCCTAAACTTCAAATTCACTCACTCATCAACGAACTACACTTCAAATTTAATATCTATGATTTTTATCGAGACAACAAGAATTCTACTCAAAGAACATACAGTTTGCCAAACAAACATTTTATTCAAAAAACAACTTTGAACGTTTCTTTCATTGAGACTGAACTTTATTTCATGAACTGAATTTTTTTCTGTGAGTTCAGATAAAAATATTTTCTCTTAAAAGGCTTTAAGAATTTCCAGTTAAAGGGGAATAACTCCTGCTATATTATTAATTGTAACAGTTTAAATTACCTGAGAAAATGAATTTCTCAGTTTTGTATATTGCCATGATAAAAAAACTCCTCTGCAACAAAATAAAGAGTTCATAACTGAAACAAATTACTTGACAGATATAATGTGAATACAATTTATATCATGTTTTTAACTATCCAATAATCTTAAAAAATTGAAATATTCTAAGTACTGTAATGTTTTATTGAATTTCATGTACTTTGTCTTTAGCCTTACTTACACTTATTGAGAAAATGTTAGAAAATTACTAATAAATCTTAAATATACTATAGGTACTGCTCTTATTTTCTGATAATGTCTGGATATCAATATTTACAAAAATCTACATATTTATGCAAAAAAAATTTTAAATTATTTAAAAAATACTGGGGACTGTTGCATTGTAGTAAGCTTTTTCATTTATGATTAGTAATACAGTTTTAATTTAATAACATTATCACTTGGCAATACAAATAAATACAGAATTTTAACAGATTTAAAAGTTTATGAATTATTCAATTAAAAAAAAATGAAAACAATTCTTAGAAAAATTCAGTATTCATCAAAAATATTTTTTCTTAAGCCAGTAGTATCCATAATATATTTTATTCATAAAAGCAATTAAAAACTTTTCTAATTAAAAAATATGTTTCAGGGCAGATTTTCTGTAATTAAGGTCCCTATTTGACCAAAAGAATTTCAGGATTTAAATTCTCCAAGGACTTGTCCTTATAATAAATATAAATAAGCAATACAAAAAATAATTTCTTGAAATTCCATAAAAATGAAATAAGTGTGAGGAGGTAGTTGCTGTAAAAAAATACAATTTTTTACAAAGATTTTCTAAAAAAGAAATGTTTCAAAAGTAATTCTATTCTGAATAAGTCCTGAAAGTTTCATTAAAATTCAACAAACTGACAAAAAAAAAAAAAGAAAATATTTTTAAGTAGAATTTCCAAGTTTTAAAAATAAATTTTACATCCAAAAAACACAAAAAATTTGTGGATAAAATTTTGTTTTTATTATGTTTGAGGCATTTTCTTTTAAAATATATCATCATTTTTATCAAATTTTTGGAGATACCTCATAAAATTTTCAATTAAATTTAAAAACTCTTATTAAAAATTTTATTTTATTTTTTACATTCTTTCCTTGTTATGTCAAATTTAAAATTTACAAACACTGAATATAATTGTATTTAAATTTTAAATGTAATTATATTCACTCAGTGTTTAAATTTTACAAGCAAAGAAATGTACCTTTTCTCCAGATTTCAATAATCAGGGCAAAATAAAGATTATTATTTGTTTTACACATTTGCAATTTTTTAACAGGACAAAATGAAAAAGAAAATTAAACAGCTCTTTAGTTAACTTCAAGAATGCCACTGAGTGTATTTTATTTTGTAACATTTTTGAATAAAAATAAAAATATTCAATTCCTTTTTTAGTATCGATTAATTATCTCCCTTGACTTTCGCTCTTTAGGAAACAAACATATTTCATCATTTGAAACGACGTTAGTCTTAAAATTTAATTTAATTAATCCAGAAACTATTATTAGTTTCTTAAAAATGTTACAGCTTTACTTTTTAGACCAAAGTTATATTGTCTAAAGTAAAATAAATCCCGAAAGAAGTAAGTATAATGTTTCACTTTAATGTCTTTGTTTACAAAATTTGATCGTCTGTCGATTTATTTTTTTTTAGTCAACAAAGCCGATATAAACTTAAAAAGGGGTATTTCTTTGTTTACAAATCAAAAAATATTTTTCTTTTCGTTTTTTTATTTTTTTTATATTTTACTCCAAGAATAAAGATAGATGAAACATTTAAATATGCTAAAATATTTTAACTTCTGCTGAATGTAAAGAAAGAAAGAAAAATATCAAATTAATAAACAAAACAAATCATGTTTTTTTTTTTTAAACCGGATTTTTGGAAACAATTTATTTTTAAACTAATTACTTTACTGTATTTGATATAAGAGTGAAGACGAACCCCAATTTCAGCAGGGCAGATCAAGAAAATATTAGTAATTAGTAAAGTTAAACCTACATATGGCATATAAGACGCAGGGGAATTTAAATACATTTTTTAGTGTAAAAAAGTGCTCCTTATACTGTCAAATACGGTACTTATCGTTATTTTTTTATTTTAAAGTGTAACCCGGATATAAGAGAAACTCGGATATAAGAGAGATTTTCTCTGGTCCCAAATTAGAGCCTGTGTTAAAACAAAATAGACCAAAACCGGATATAAGATAAACCCGGATATAAGAGACTTCTCCGGTCCCGACAACACTCTTATATCCGGGTTACACTGTAATTTATTTATAATGTTTATTTTTACTACAGTGTAACCCGGATATAAGATAAACCCGGATATAAGAGAGATTTTATCTGGTCCCAAATTAGAGCCATACTTACCTAAACAAAATAGACCAAACCCGGATATAAGATAAACCCGGATATAAGAGACTTCTCCGGTCCCGACAACTCTCTTATATCCGGTCTTTGTTGACATTTAAATTTTGGTTTTATTTGGAAGATAGTCTGAAAAAAGCTAATCCGTACTATTAAAAGAGGGATCTTTTCTGTTAATTCACCCCAAATAATGTTTTACTTATCGCAAATATTAATTCACCACAAGAAATTATAAATTTTAAATCAAAGTTTGTTTTTATAATAAATTTTTTGGCACTCTTTTAGTTTTCACTGTTCATATTACAGTGTAACCCGGATATAAGAGAGTTGTCGGGATCGGAGAAGTATCTTATATCCGAGTTTGGTCTATTATATATACATTAACACAGGCTCTAATTTGGGACCAGAGAAAATCTCTCTTATATCCGGGTTACACTATAAATTTTCAATCAAAATTTGTTTAGCTTGTCTCGCAACAACTCCAACCGTCAGAATGAAAATTACCAAAAATCAGGGATTTATTCACATTTCTTGTGTTGATCATATTTTTAAGATAAAGTCATTGCTTTTATTTTTTTTTATTTTCTTACCTGTTTGGTGTCATGAAATATTCATTTGCACCTAATAATGTGATTTATTTTTTATTATTCTGAATTTAAAAATTAAATTATCATATATCATGAGTATTCAATCAAAAAGCGATAATTCTGAATTATTTCATTTTTGAACATCCATACAAAAAATAATCTAACCTACTAAAATGAAAAACTTCTTTTAAAGAATATTCACAATAATAAATGGCATTAAATTTTACATTTTTTTAATTCTTTGAATATGTCTTTATTTAATAAAAACAAAAAATAACTCTTCTTGCGAACAGCAACAAGATAAATTTCAAAATCAATGAAAACACATTTTTTTAATTTTTTTTAATAAATATTAAGTGTAGATTTTCTTCTGTCCAGTCTGAAAGAAAATAATGTGTTTTATGAAACTCTACAAATGCTGACTCAAAAAATTTTACTTTTTTGAGTTTTATTGAATTATTTTGCTATGGTTCAGGACAAATTTTTGGTATGCTCACACTTGATATTACTTCAATCTTTTGCTGAAATAACATCTTTGGGGATTTTTCTTCATATAACAAGAAAAAGATTTCATGAGCATCCTCCCACCAAATTAAAGTACACACAAGATATTAAAAAGTGGGCTGAAACAGACTCCCCCCAACATTTCCACAAAGTTTTCTCATAAAATAACTTAACAGTTCATTCATTAATGAATAAGTACTAAAAGTTCTGTTTGAATTGGATAATTCTCTGATTTTTGGCAAATGTTTTAAAACAAGGAGAGGTGATTGTTTGTTTTATTTGTTTTTTTTTCTTTTATTTAGGAAAAACTGCATCTATTTTGGTGATACATAGTTTTAACAATAATAATAATAATTTTTACACATTTTTCCATTATTTATTATATAATTTATTATTTTGTATTATTTATCATTTAAATAGATGTTATAATAACAATAATATATATATATATATATATATATAAAAATAAATTAAAAAAAACACGCTACCACCCCTTGTCTGAATGATTGGATTTCTCTGTATCCTTGGAAACAGTGAATTATGAATTTTTCTGTGCAGTTAAAACTCAGTAAATTTAAAAAATAAGTTACTCCAAAATTCGCTTGAGGATGAAATGGAACTAGTGTTTTTAATTTAATTACAAAATTAAATTTGAACTTTTTACCTTCCATTTTTGAAACATGGTTATTACCGTGTAGCGAAAAAAAAACATATTTTAAATCAGTTAATTTATAATATATATATATATATATATATAAAAAGACAAAAAGAAAACTTAGCTGATGCGTTTTGTCCCTTGATGGACTTTATCAAGGCAAATGTGAGGATTTTATTTTGCAACAAGTATTTATGAACCAAAGTAAAAACATATGACTATAAAAATATTAAAAAATTAAAAGAAAATAGTTAAATTCATAGCCTTCTTTTATTTAAAATATATAATACATAAATGAAATTGTTTACACATGAAACGCATTTGTTCTGACTCTGGGGATTACTAAATGCACATTGGGCAACTAATCAGTCACTTTCTTATTAGAAATTATCTGTCCAAATCAATCTACTAAGGCTTCTAAACACAATTACAGATAATTTTCTAACGTATGAAAAAAAGAAAAATTCCAGAATTCACACTGTTTTTGAATTTAATTACAACATTCACAAATCTCCTATCTTATTAAAAGATTTCCCTGTCCAGAGTAAGATGATAAACTACATCCAGCAGCAAGGCCTCTGATCAGGAGGTTTTGAGGAACATGGAACCACCTCTTAATTACTGGTGTTCCCAGGTTCACCCTGACCCGGGATGGTAGCACCTGTTAGGGTCCCAGCTATGGGTAAATAGTTAACTATTACCAGCAATAATTTTTTGAAAAGAATTATTAACAGCAATACTTTTTTGAAAAGAATTATTACCAGCAATACTTTATTGAAAAGATTTATTACCAGCAATACTTTTTTGAAAAAAATTATTACCAGCAATACAATTTTGAAGGAAAAAATTATTACCATCAATACAATTTTGAAGGAAAAAATTATTACCAGAAACAGATTTTTGACAAAACATTACCAGCAATAAAAAGTTTTGTCAGCATTAAATAACCCATTGAGGTTGATATACCGTAAAACAAAATAAACCAAACCAAACGATTTCCACTACATAAAACTTGACCCAACAATTAGTAAGATAGTTATTGAAACCCTACTTACTGCCAGGTGATAACCTCCAAATCTGGGATCTCTCTAAAGAGAGAATCTAGAATCACCCACTTATCAAGGCAATGTAAACATATCTCTGAGAGTATTTTTATTCTACCTATAATCTGACCACCTTGTGACAGTTTTAATGTAATATATTTATGAGAAGGGCCAACTCGACACCACTGATTGAACATCGGGAAAACTCAGGACAGACAACTCAGTCAGCAGTGTTGAGTTGTCCTGCACCGATATATTTACTTTTTTGCAACAAATGCAAAACAGGAAATTATATCTGTGAAACAGGTACAGAATTCCATCTTTGGTTTAATAACCATAAAACTATGAAAGACAACAATATCTATTTCATGGTAGCTGCGCATTTCAACCAATCGGATCATAGTATTGATAACATTAGATGCGTCTTTTTCATGTCTTCATTTAAATATCAACAAGAACACAGAAAATCTGAGTTAAAATACATTTTTAAAACAAATTCACACATTCTAGGTTTAAAAATGAATTTAGGTATGAATACATTTTTCACAAAATGCCATCTATAAATCCTCTGCAAACCTGATCACGGCAAACAACTAGCCCAAAACTACTAGATTTTATCAGTATATATTGTATTACATGCAAAAAAAAAAAAAAAAAATTCCCCAAAATGTCCAACTTCATTTTATTTCTCATTGAGAAAAAACACAGGCATGTCTGAAAATTCTGATTTTTAACATCTTTTCTCATCATGCTAATATCTGGTCTAAACACTGATTAATATACAATAAATATTATTATTTTTATTATTATTTTTTTTATTTTTATTTTAATTCGTTAATCTAGATATATACAGGGTGCGATGGATAAATTGTCGTCTAAATGATGCAAAAAAAAATAAAAATCAAATAACACTGATATCTCATTTTAACAGATATATTTACCAAAGTTTCACAAAAATATCTTGAAATACTAAAATGTAAATTTATTCAATAAAATCACCATTGGCTTCAACCACGGCCTTTGAAATCTCCTGCAACTCTTCTGGACGGTCTCCTTGTTTAAGTTGGTGAATGCTGCCATAATCATTGCCTTTAGTTCATCTTTGGTGTTACAAGGAGTTCTGTTGGTCTCTTGCTTAACTGCACCCTGCACATAAGAGTGTTGCAGTCTGGTGAGTTAGGTGGTCAGATGTAAGCGGTGATATGGTTGCAGAAATTGTCTGACAGCCATGATTTGGTTCTCCTGCTTGTGGGGCATGGTGCAGAGTCCTGTTGGCAGACATAGGGTCTTCCAGCAGCCACTCTCTTAACCTGTATCCGGAACATTTGCCATAAACATTTTTGCTGGAGGAAAACTTGCTTCAGGAATTTTTGCCATAGGAAACTTTGCCATATGGGATTTTTGCTGTAAGACAATTTCGACACATTTTTATTTTGATACTTTGCATATTTAAAAAAAAAAAAAAAGTGGCAAAATTGTCTTACAGAAAAAACCTTATACGGCAATGTTTTCTACGGCAAAAATTCCTGAGGCAAGTTTTCCTACGGCAAAAATGTTTTTGGTGACTATTCCTAGAACCCTCTTAACCCAGGGCAGCCCCACCTTCTCAAGGCACTTGATGTAGGCCTCCTTGTTGAGTATAAGGCCCTCACCAGCAAATTCCGGAGTTCCTCTCTTATCAAAACAATCAGAGTGAGTTTTCCAATCTGCTATACCTTCGTAATCACCATTAGACTCATTCTGCTCTTTTCAAATCCTTTGCACTGTCCTCATAGTGACACCCAAACACACTAAAATGTTTGTATTGGAGCTTTCAGCATGAAAGCCAAGCAGTACAGCATTCCATTTCCAAATTTCTGGTGGAGTAAATTGTAACATGGTGCTCTTTTTCTCACAGATGGTGCCCAACTGATAACTAACCCTACTTACTGTGCAGTTGACAAAATCAAAGATAAAAATGTGCAAAATTAAAAATATAAAATGGCAACAATTTACCTATTGTGCCCCGTACATAGGAGTAACTGAAGGACCCTGGAAACAGAGAAACTACACACACAAAACATCCTTTACAAATAATAAATATGCAAACTGCACAATGCTTTCTAAACATATATGGGAAATTAAAAACAAAAAACAAAAGCACACCAAAAATATCATGGACGATAGGGAAAGGAGCATCAGCCTATAACAATAAATCCTAAAACTGTAAACACCCTCTGGAAGAGAAAATAGATATAATTACCTTCCCAGACCAACACAAATTACTAAATAAAGATCAGAACTTATTTCACACAGTGAACTCACTTCTTTAGTAGTAGACCTGGCAGTTGATTCTATATAATATTTCCACTTCATGTCCATGGAAAACATTAGTTTGAGAAGATGCAATAAATCACTCTCCTGGAGGTTTGCTGATGGAATGCAAAATAGTTTCTCTATGGCGATTAAAAGAGAAAATTATTTTTTCCAAGAATAACAGCATCAGCTCTTGAGAGTTGGCTTTCTTTTCTCAATACAGGCTTCAGTTGTTGAACATTCATAAGTGATCACTTATATGTTCAAACTAATTATAATCTTTATGAAAAAATTATGTTCATTTTGACATACCTTACTTAGTAGAGAGGGAACATTATCAATTTATTTTGGATAAGATTGTCTTGTTATAATGTCTGCAGTTTAAAGATAAGAAAAATCTAAAAAAAACTTCCATTACTCCATGATCTTTCACATGTGACAATATTTTAAAGTTTATATGGCAAACCCTAACCCTTTGTGCCTGCAAAACAAGAGTTTGTCAAAAGGACGGTTTTTCCCTTGACGCCGCTATTATTTTAACTACTTTCACTCTTCAGCAATGTTTAACGATTTAAAAAGTGATGATTCAAATTGTAATAAAACCTAAACACATGATGAAAGTGAATTTTTTTGTTTTTGAAAGTTTACAAAAATATTAAACAATATTTATTAGATTGTTTATTTACAAAATTAATTTGATATTTACAACAGAGTAAAAGCTAATACACTTAAAACTAATGCAATGCAATATTTAACATTTACCAATTTATAAAAAAATAGAAATATGAAAAGAATCTTTTATTCTTAAATTTATAAAAATTGACTAAATTATTAAAATATGTGAACCAGCTATAAGGAAATCCTTATTTACCATTTTATAAAGTTTCAATTAGTCAATGTTTTGCCAACCATTCCAATAAACAATGTAATAGTGTTTATTATTTATGTTGTGAATTCTCAAGAACAAAAAAAGTTTATAGATTCACTTTCATATGTTTAGGTTTTATTACAATTCTAAACATTGCTGTTTAAAACAATAAACATTGTCAAAGAGTAAAAGTTTTTGACACTATTTTTTTTTATCGGCACAGATGTCCACGTTTGCTGATTATCTAATAAAAAATATAGCTTTTTATTGTATTTTATCCAAAAATGATATTTCTTACATTTCCGTTAAACAGAAAATCATGTTTCTTCATATTACAATGGTACTCAGGGATTTTAAAATTGCATGGATTTTAATTTTTAAACTTTATAAAAAATGAGTGGCGTGTTTGAATTTTGTTGGTTAATTGTTAGTATATAAACAATTCTCTCATTTTTATCAATAATTGAGTGTTTTTTGTTTGTTTCTGATGAATAAATCTTAAACAAAATTAAAAGTTTCTGTATTTAAATTCAGTTATATATGTTGAAAAACTGTATAAAAGATTTAATTATGACTGAAAATGAATTTTGTAGTGTGTTGCAGCTGTTCGAAACACATCATTAATGATACTTTTTCTTCATTCACAGGTATCAATTGTTTGGAAGAATAAGAATTTTCAACTTTGAAAAACATATTAAAGATATGCAAACATATTAAAGAGGAAAAATTTCTGTAAAGTGGGTGATTTACATTTTAACAAATTTTTGTTTAAGTAGTCATTTACAAGCAACATGGAAAAGAACACTGGGGAGAAACCATTTTCTTGTGAAGTGTGTGGATCAGCATTTTCCTGTAGTTCACTTTTAAAAATCCATATACGAGTACACACGGGAGAGAAACCATATTCTTGCGTAGTGTGTCAATCAGCATTTTCAGACAGTTCCGGTTTAAAAAAGCATATGCGAATACATACAGGAGAGAAACCATATGTTTGTGAAGTGTGTGGATCAGCCTTTTCAGACAGTTCTGGTTTAAAAAAACATATGCGAACACATACAGGAGAGAAGCCATATTCTTGTGAAGTGTGTGGATCAGCATTTTCAAATAGTTCTAGTTTAAAAAACCACATGCGTACACACACTGGTGAGAAATCATATTCTTGTAAATTGTGTGGAACAGCATTTTCTCGGAATGCACACTTGAAAAGACACATGCGTGTACACACTGGAGAAAAACCAGATTGCTGTGAAGTGTGTGGAGCAGCATTTTCAAACACTACTGGTTTGAAAAAACATATGCGAACACACACTGGAGAAAAACCATATTCTTGTGAAGTGTGTGGGTCAGCATTTTCAGACAGTTCCAGTTTAAAAAAACACATGCGAACACACACTGGTGAAAAACCATATTCTTGTGAAATGTGTGAATCAGCATTTTCAGACAGTTCTAGTTTAAAAAGACACAGACGAACACACACTGGGGAGAAACCATATTCTTGTGAAGTGTGTGGATCTGCATTTTCTGATAGTTCCAGTTTAAAAAGTCACATACGAACTCATACTGGAGAGAAACCATATTCTTGTGAAGTGTGTGGATCAGCATTTTCAGACAGTTCCAGTTTAAAAAACCACATGCGGACACATACTGGAGAGAAGCCATATTCTTGTCAAGTGTGTGGATCAGCCTTTGCTCGAAATTCACATTTAAAAAAACACATTCGAATACACATTGAAGAAAAACCATTTTCTTGTCATGCTAGTCAGTCAGTATTTTCTGGGAGTTCCAGTTTGACAATAGACATGCAAGAACATACTGACGAGGAACTATTGTAAACTCAAGATTTTCATAGAGTTCCAGTTTCAAAATCCATGTGAAAACCCACAAGAAAGATTTGTTAAGTGTATGATTCAGCATTCTCAGTTACTTTATGCAAGTATATATTAGAAACAAACTATTTTTCTATAAAGTGTACTGGTCATTTGAAATCTATAGGTATGTATACAAACATACTCTGGCAAGAAATGAATTATGTGGTCCATCATTTTTGCATCAACCAAATGTTTACAGCCACATCACATTGAAACACCAGTTCCCATACAATCACTAAAGTTAAGCAGGTCAGTATCTAGATGGATGACTGCTTGGGAATACTAAGTGCTGTAAGTTTGTATGTAGGGCTGGTGTAATGGATAATGGCTCGTAATCGTTAATTGGCAAACCGAGTTCCAATTCCTGTCAGGTTCATGTATTCCTTTATATACAGTAACTCTTGGGTATGAATTGGCCTCTTCTCCAATGAAATACTGATTAGCTACACAAGCGTGTCTTTTAGATTTATTTACATTCTCTGGGATATAAATGTATAGAAACTACCATGGCCACAAAATGAATGATCAGTCTATATGTTGATTGTAATATATAATTGATCCCCCACTTTATATCCACAGTATAATTTCTTGTTTATCAAATTCTGATTCCTGGTGCACTTTTTCTCCCCCTCAGCTATGGGTTAATTAGTAAGACTTGTATCACTAAACCATTATTATCTTTAAAAAAAAAATTCATACAATCTAAAAATATTTTCTGGCTTTAAATAACCTGCAAAAGGTTGATAAGCAGCAGAAAATGAATCAACTAAATGTAAAATCACATGCGTGAATATACATTGGAGAAAAACCATATACTCATGAGGTGTGTTGGTCAAGATTTTCAAGGAATTCGCAATGAAAATTATACATGTTGACACCAAATGGAATGAAATTTTATACAAAGTAAACCATCAGCTTTTGAAAGTTTCATTAAAAAAAAAATCTCTTGTAAATATATAGAGAAACTGTTTTGTAGTGAAATGTATGGATCATTATTTTTAATGAGTTTCACTGTAAGGAATACATCTAAAAACATTTTCAAGGAAGAATTGTGATAAATACATGGATTAGTTGTACACATGCAAACATGCTGGAGAGAAACATCTTTCATGTACAGTGTGTGGACCTGCCTTCTATGATAATTCCAGATTGAGAAAAACATGGATACACACAGGAGAGAAACCATTTCCTTGTCTCGTGTGGAGTTCATAATTTTCAGTGAATTCAGTTTAATAAAAATGAACCTGCAGCTACAGTGGAGAAAATTTGTATCGCAACATGATGCTCCTACAGTGTGTTAAAGTTTTTTTTAACACTATCATAGAAATAAAACTTTTAAATATACAGCAGAAGGAAGCCATTTTCTTGTAAAATGTGTGGAAACATTGTGGATAGAAATAATTTTTATTACTTCAAACATTAACTTTAGTGGATAACTATGTTTGAAATAGATGCCCCATTTTAAAATTTTAAACCGTGTTTATTACATCTATCAGTCTGTGTACTCAAGAAAATTTAATAAAGAAACCGTTTATTAATAAATTATGTCTCAATATTTTCAAAAGTTTCAGATTTAGAAATTTGTCAGCAACCATATTTTTGTGTAGTTTGTAGATTATTTTTCACAGATGCTGATATTTTAAAGTTTTCTGGATATTTAACAAAATTTTTCTATCAATCATTGATTCAGTTTATTAAAAGATTCTCTTCTGAAAAATGTAACAAATATTTATTTCTTAATGTGAAAAGCATACATTATTTATGTTTAACTTAAATTTATGTTTATTTAATTCCTTCAATGCATTTTCACAAATTAGCTTCCCCCACAATCTTCCGGTGGGTTATTTTCCAATTTCTTTTTTATGAGGATTGTTGGCAGTGGGATGCTATGATTGATTGCTTATGAGATGATGATACACCAGAACCACATTTTTTTTTCTATTTATTTCCTTTTCCTTTTGGAATTTCTACTGTTTTTTTTTTTGTCATTTTTTATTTTTATTTCTACATACACAGAGCTGTACCATGTATTCACATGGATCGTGTGGGAATCTGGGTTGTAAAATGGACTCAGGTACCGAACAACACACTGGTGGATCATGGGTAATATTATAGCAAGAAACAGTTTGAATTGTTAATCGATTAGTTTTTTCTGTTCTTAAATGGAACTTGAAGTTATATTCTTGGAAAATCCAAGGTGCCTACAAATGAATGCGTTATTTCTATTTATTCAGCAACAAGATATATCGGAAAAATAAATTGGAAGTTGACACCTGCGATCTTGAATGTTTAAATAAACAGTAGCAACCGAGATGAAGTATTATGTACACTATTTACATTATTTGGACTATGATCCTCATCTTTGTTGCCATATTTATCACGTTTCGGCCATTTTATATTCTGGCCTTCTTCTTGGAATGTTGAAGTGAACCCTTTATTTCGCTCGCTGGATAGATGTTAGTTATCTCCTGTTAATTCCCCTCTCCAAGTTCTCCACTGCCTTAACCAGGTATTGAACTCACAGCTCTTTGGGTCCTATCACTGGATCTAACCAATGCCTTTATCCACTGTGCCATGTGTCCTTAAGGACATCTGTGTATTAATTTCTGGGACTTATAAACTTAATGTCTTCAGCAACCATTTTTACCAGTGCTCATATTGCAATTTTTGCTGTTATCATTACATGTTTTTTACCAGAGCTCATATTGCATTTTTTTGTTGCAAAAGAAATGTTGGGATAAATATGGCAACAAAGATGAGGAAAATAGACCAAATAATGTAAATAGAGTAGCAACATGAAAATGTATTACTGAGAAATTCCTCCTGTTCGGGAACAAGCAACAAGTCCGATATGAAGGTTAATAATGTAAACAAAGACAGTAAAAGAAACAAACAACAAAAATGCTGGATGTTTATAGAAAGAGAAACTTTATTTACAATATGAACAACAGTAAGATGATTTGCACTAATAATAGGTTTAAGTGTTATGGGATTACTCCCAGCCATTTAACATCAAGCATGTAAATAAAATGATTTTTTGTACTAACAGGATGAAAAGAATAAGAAGGGTCTTAATAATGGGTTTTAAACTTAATCCTTCAAAATCTCAGCTTGCTCTGTTAGATAATTAAAAATGAATAATTTGGGCTCACATGAGAAGTTGCTTTAAAAGGTGCAAAAACCACTTTCTTCACAAAACATCAAGATTGTCCAAGCAGTAATTCATCATAAAGAAATCTTCTGTGGTATCAGTCGTCATGGAGATGCTGATGACCGCTGTTGCCGCCGAACCGTCTTGAGTTGAGAGAGGAAGGGAGGATGACATCACTCTCCCTTCTGACTAAAGGTGCATTTCAAAGGCCCCCAGCTGAAAAAAACTGCTTGAAACTCGCTCTTTTATGAACATCTCCAAGGCATGGCTAAACTCAAATGAGTCAATTTGCATACACATGAGAAGACTCTATATGAGCAAAATAAACTGACCAGTTATGTTTTCTTTCCATTTCCCGAAGCATATAAAAATCATTAAAGCAGATGATAATTCACATCTGCAATGAAAAAGAACACATTAAACTAGCAGATGACAACACTTGGATACATTTTTTTAAAATAAAATACAGCATACCTACAAAATAAGTGTACATACAAATAATTAACAAAATATGTTTTTTTATTATTTTAATTTCTACCAAATATATGCTAAAAAAGTGCTTGTCCTGTTTAAGAAGCACTACCAAAGAATTCTGATATTTGCTCATTCTGGAAACGGATTCAGCCAAGAACCTTTCCAATATCCATTTGTCTACATCAGATGAGTAACAAAATAAACATGATGAAACAGACTCCTGGGAGGATGCTTCTCCAATCCCTCTTAACCTCACCAAGTCTAAGGTCTATCAATATCTATTCTACATATCCTCATAATATGTAACTTTTACTCCCTCTTAACCGTAGAACAACCTTTGAGTAACCCTCTACCTTGAGTAGCTTGTAGACTTTCTATTGGGTAAATAATAGTTTTTAAAAATACCCTCCAGCCTTCATAGAGTTCAAAAGCATTTATATTTAGTTCCAGCAGCTCAGACTTTTGCATTTAGGACGACCATGCCATATGCACAGAGTATTCCATTAGTAAGTTTCACTCAAGTTTCTTCCTAAGAACTGAGGATGCTTCCTCAATCACCACAATATTAACCTCAAGATTTATTTGTAAAAATACAAATTGTGGCACGTGGCCTAGAGAGGGGGAGGGGTAAGGCTGGTCTTGACTAACTATCCTATACCTAGCTAATCAGATTCGTGACCCATTCATACATTGCAATTGACGCATTCACCACAAGAATTCGTCCATCACCATTCGATCCTCCGAACACCATAATACCACATCCACACCAGGGGGGACCTACAAAAAAGCAGCCCCATTTAATGATAATGAAAATACATAAAAATATCGTCGTGAGCGGATGAAAGGGGAGGGAGATGAATCCCATAACAAACTAAAATTTCAACAAATTCTTAAACTAAACATAATTGATGCTAGTAGGGCCCGTCCAACCCTCAAAATAGAGAGGCCGCTGTATTCTGCCCAGAGGACAAAATCAAGAGGCACTCTCGCTAAGGGAGTGGGAAAGAGATAAAATAACTGGGACGTGGGGAAGTAAAAGGCTGATCCAGTTGAGATGAAAAGGAGGCCAAAACAAACTGGGGAGGTTGGGAATCTCGACTTGGATCATAACTAAAATGAAGGCCGGGAACAACACTTACTCATATTAACTAGGTACACTTAAGCATGTCTAACCTAACAGAGGGGAGGGTTCCACAGGAAACCACCCCGATGTCTCAGGTTAACCATTTTTGATTATAAATATCTTCATAATCAGCACCTATTTCCTCCCTTCACATCCTTAAAACAACTGTTTTCAGTAATGCTGGGTTACACCAAAATCTAGGTAAAGGCTTGGTGCACATGCATTAGGGCAGATTGGTCGTTCACTTTCTTTAGAAAAATCAACATTGCACTTGGTGTGAAAGCTGGGGCTTGATGTTATAAGCGTTGACACCAAAAATTAGATTCATAGATTTACCAGTTTTTTGCTTACAAACTGACTTCTAAATTTTATTAATTCAAGAATAAATAAAGTTAATATCTTTTATATTAGATACATTAAATGGAAAATAAATTAGAAACCTGAATAGTAATTATGCATCACCACAAGCAAAATATGCAATTTTTTTTGCTGTATTTGATAAGTAAAAATTGTATAAGATTCCAAAAAAGACCACTCAATGAATAAGATATATTAAATCATAATTAATAAAAACAAAAAAGTAGATAAAAGTGTATATACCACCATAATACTGCTCGGCACAAATTATAAGACAAAATGTTTTAAATTTGCATTGTTTATTGCAAATTGTGCTAAAACTACTGCGCTAACAAATTACATCATAATAATAATATCATAATTATTACATTATTAATAAATATAATAAATTACATCATAATAATATATTACATCATAATATAGCTAAATTGTTCAGTATAATTTCTCTTTGAAGTAAATGAAAGTCTTGATTGCACAATGATTTAGTAATAATGCGCTTGTGCTATACATATCGTTCATATATAATATGTAACATTTCAGGAAATTATACATTTTATAAAACTATTATAAGGCTTACACTGAAATTACAATGCTAGGATTTTAAACCCAAAATTAATCTTTAAACTCATTTCCTCAAAAAACACTGATTTGGAAAAAAATATTTTGTCATAATTTATCATGTCAAGCTGCAACTTTCGAATTGAGTGCAATACCACACTTCCAAAATCAATCTGCCCTAACATAAACAAGAGGTGAAAATATTAGGTTGGTGCAAAAATAATGTCGTTTTCTCACATGAAGTTGAACGTCAAAAAACGACATTATTTTTGCACCAACCTAATAACACAACAATGAGAAATAAAGACAAGAATCTTGCTTCCAATATATTTGGTTTATTCACAGATCCACTTGACAAGGTCAATTGGTAGGTAAGAACCAGCTCTTCCCTTATCCCAGTGAGAACTCTCTCTCTCCTACAACTTTTCCCATCTCTACATCACAATGTGAATATCACAACTCTCCAATGGACAGTCTGGAACTACTCTCAATTCTGTGACACTACTTATATCAGCCTGCAATGGGAACTATCTAGCTTCTGGCCAAGTGGCACTTGACCTGAAAGCTTTCATTGCTTTGTTTATATTCTCTGTTTTTTTTTGGTCAGTGGATGACTGCTTTGAAGCTCTTACTTGATAGCTTTTATTGTGTATGTAGCCATAAAAATGGCTGCACTAGAACCCAGATAAAATCATTCAGTCCACTTCACTTCATAGATATTCTATGCCAATCATGTGAGGATCCATTGTATCAGATTCACTACTTCAAAACATTGATGCTAGTATGATGTTAGAAGGTAAACAGCATCATGAATAAACATTTATCAGTCATAAATCTAGTATACTTGGTTGCTGTTATTAAAACTTGGATTTTAATCTAAATACATATAGAATATATTTGTAATAGGATACTGCGTATTCGAGTTATTGAGTTGGAGTCTGATAAAATACTAAAAGTGGGCAGTACATCTGCTCTCGTAATTCCTGGAAAAGTATGCTGAAAATTCATCTTAAAATGTCAAGTTCTTTGCTAACAGCCTGTTGCCACTAAAGCAACTGATCTGTTCTGTCTTACTGGAGTTGCAACATGGCACAGAAGACCATCCATAAAGATTTTATGCTGTTCAAGGGAAAGCAGTTTATTTTACACAGCTTAAGTGGAGGATTTGTGCTAATTGTGAGATTGATGATGGTGGTAAAAATGAATTTTCTTTAAGACATTTGTCTTTCCAATGATGGTTTCTTTGGATTATTTGGACTAGCAAAACTCGATTTATCATCTGAGCATGCAATATCATGTTTGTCTTTGAACATTGGTATCATTTTTATCTGTACAGAAACTGTCACTGTTTGAAATATTCTTTACAGACTATTTATTACTCTCATCCTCATAATGTTTTTATGAATGTTTCAGTATGTAGACTTTATGAATTTAAGCACTGTACTAGATTAGCAGCTGGCTCTCATCATTTTACAGTTGAAATGGCTACATGTAACTGTAAATTCTATGCTAAGTTTCTTTTATTGCACTTCTCACTTGTTTAACTCTTGTTTGACCTTTTGCTTTCAAGGTAACTTTGACCTTAAATATTTAAATGCATCATCAATCTTTATCTTCTGTCTTCTTAAGTCATGTTCTTCTAGTTCTCTCTATTTAATGCTTTTTCTTTTTCTCATATCCTTTCATACTTGGTAACTCCTTGTGCCTTAGTGGCTTTATTGCCTTGAATGGAGTAAAAAGAATAAGAAAAAATAAATAAATAAATGAAACTCAAAATTGTGGATAAAGGTGTTGGTTAGATCCAGTGACAGGACCCAAAGAGTTGTGAGTTCAATACCTGGTTAAAGCAATGGAGAAATTGGAGAGGTGAATTAACAGGAGATAACTGACATCCATTAGATATGGCATGTGGAACTAGAACAGTCTACCCCAGTGAGCGAAATGAAGAGTTCAGTTCAACATTTCAACCACCTGAAGAAGGCCGGAGCATAAAACAGCCAAAATGTTGTGATGAATATGACAACAAAGATGAGGACAATAATCCAAATAGTGTACATAATACCTCATCTTAGAAATATAGACAGATACTGAAACTCAAAATTGTCAAATAAAATTTTTACTTCATTTTTATGATTGTAAAATTTGCAATCCTTTAAGTGAATTACAAGGGATGCTTAAAAATTCTTAATGCAACATAAACAGTTTCTAAAAATTTCTGTTTGGTCATGTAGTTAGATTTTAGGAACAGGCTAGAGGCAATAACTTTTTGGCACATCATGCAAAGAAAAAAAATGACAAACATGGACCGTCGTGACTGCAATAAGATGTAGTGTCAAAAGGATGGTTTTTCCCCGTTGAACATTCATAAATAATGTATCACTTATAAGTTCAAACTAAGTATAATCATCATAAAAATAGAAACATTAATATCAATTTAATTTGGATAAAACTGTCTTGTCATGTCAGTAGTCTAAAGATAAAAAAAAAAAAACAAACTTCCATTCCTCATTCTTTTAAAAATTACATGGCAAACTTGGATCTTCATGGCTGCAAAAAAATATGCTGTCAAAAAGTGGTTTTACAATTGACACTAATATTATTTTAATTACCTTCACTCCTTGGCAATGTTTGTTTCAAAAAGCAATGATTAGAATTGGAATGAAACAAACAGGACGAAAATGAATTTATACTTTATTTTTTGAGAATTTACAACGTAAATGTTAAACACTATTTGTCAGATTATTTACAAGAATAATTTTATATTTACAAGATTCTAAAAACTAATGCAATGTAATTTACCAATTCATAAATAAATATGGAAACAATTTATCCATAGATTTATAAACATTAACTAAATTATTAAAATATGTGAACCCACTATAAGGAAGTCCTTATTATTTACCATTTTATAAAGTTTGAATAAACTGGCAATTAAACAACACTTTGTCAACCATTTCAATAAATAAACAATATAATAGTGTGTATTATCTTTCTTGTCAATGCTGAAAAACAAAGAAATATAAATTCACTTTCAGATATTTAAGTTCAATTACAATTCTAATGATGGAGTTTTAAAACAATGAACATTGCAAAATGGTGACGGTTTTAAAAAAGCAATGTCTTAGGAAAAAACATCCATTTGACATTCCATCTTGTTGCAGGCACAAAGATTTGCCAAAAAAACGTACCCAGAATTTATTTCATTCATGAATTATTTTTTAACACAGCTCTCAAGTCTCATTTCTCTTGTTGGCCCAGAATCCCAACACTATCTTAATTAATTTCAATACAAGCAACTTTGTTTTAACATTGTTTCATATATCAGGTCATCCCATAAGTTCTGTCCGAATTTTGAATAAAGAAAACAAGTGACCAAATGTTACATTTAGTTACAGATTCAATCAACAATGAATTTTCCCTGATTATCTATGACTTCCTTCCATCTATTAACAAGCTTACTAACTGCATTACTGTAAAATTTTTTTGGCTTTGATTTGAAGAACTCACAAATGTCAGTTTTAACCTCTTCCTGGGTTACAAAAGCTGTTTCTTTCAAATGATTCTGCAAGCTACGAAACAAATGGTAGTCTGAAGGAGCAAGGTCGGGAGAATAAGGTAGATGAGGAATTTTCTTTCAAACAAGTTCTTTGATCTTTTGTGACGTGATTCTTGCTGTGTGTGGTCGCGCATTGTCCTGATAAAACATCACCCGTTTTCAATTCACTAGAGCAGGTCTTTTTTTCCTCAAAGCTTGGTTCAAACGCTCTAATTGCTGACAGTATACTTGAGCATTAATTGTTGCATTAGGTGGTAAGAATTCAAAGTGGATTATTCCTTGGCAATCCCACCAGATTGAAAGAACCTTTTGCCCATAAAGTTCCCTTCTCGGCTGTGGTCCTTCCCCTTTACCAAGCCAATTCCTCAACTGATAAAGCAGGATTTTCTTCAAGGGCTGCTTCAAGAAGCTTTTCATCAAACTCAACTGGATGTCCGGTTCGATCTTCATCTTCAAGGGTGAAATCTCCACCTCTGAATTTTGCAAACCATCTTCTGCAAGTTCTTTCATTCACACATTCCTCTCCATAAACTGAGAGAATGTTTCTAGCCGCTTCGGCTGCTGAGTTTCCTTTCTTGAACTCATAAAACATTATGTGCCTCAAATGATTCTTGGGTACTTCCATGTTAGCATTATTTTAATCAAACAAAATTTAATTTTATTGTTCTCTGAAATAAAATTTGATCAGTTTAAATGCATCTAAACATAAAAATAATGTTCAGCTCCATTAGACATTATAAAATACTCTTTAAATTTTGTTCATTTTAACAAAAAGTTAAAATTCGGACAGAACTTATGGGATGACCTAATATAATGCAAGGATATCATAGGTAGCATTGTCTATACCAGGGGTGGGCAAACATTTTAGTGCAAGTGCCACATTAAAAAATTCACAATTTTATTGGGCCGCATAGTATATTAACCCAAAATAATTACTTTTTAAAACAGACAAAAAAATGGCTTTTAAAGAAAAAAATGCAATTAATTTTTATTAATTAATATTTTCAAATACTGTAGAAGATTCACATGAAACACATTTATTTGAAAAACAAAGTAACTCAGTTTAAAGTACTTTAAAGAAAAAAATATTAATAAGTATTTTTAAGTTGAAGATTTACATGAATCACATTTGAAAGACAAAACCTTGTTTTAAAAAATATTTTTATTAATTAATATTATAAAGTAGAAAACATTTATTTGAACAACACATGAACTCTGCGTAAAGAAATAAAAAACAATTTTTACTAATATTTTAAAGTAGAAAACATTTATTTGAACAACACATGAACTCTGCGTAAAGAAATAAAAAACAATTCTTACTAATATTTTAAAGTAGAAAACATTTATTTGAACAACACATGAACTCTGTGTAAAGAAATAAAAAACAATTCTTACTAATATTTTAAAGTAGAAAACATTTATTTGAACAACACATGAACTCTGCGTAAAGAAATAAAAAACAATTCTTACTAATATTTTAAAGTAGAAAACATTTATTTGAACAACACATGAACTCTGCGTAAAGAAATAAAAAACAATTCTTACTAATATTTTAAAGTAGAAAACATTTATTTGAACAACACATGAACTCTGCGTAAAGAAATAAAAAACAATTCTTACTAATATTTTAAAGTAGAAAACATTTATTTGAACAACACATGAACTCTGCGTAAAGAAATAAAAAACAATTCTTACTAATATTATAAAGTAGAAAACATTTATTTGAACAACACATGAACTCTGCGTAAAGAAATAAAAAACAATTCTTACTAATATTATAAAGTAGAAAACATTTATTTGAACAACACATGAACTCTGCGTAAAGAAATAAAAAACAATTCTTACTAATATTTTAAAGTAGAAAACATTTATTTGAACAACACATGAACTCTGTGTAAAGAAATAAAAAACAATTCTTACTAATATTTTAAAGTAGAAAACATTTATTTGAACAACACATGAACTCTGCGTAAAGAAATAAAAAACAATTCTTACTAATATTTTAAAGTAGAAAACATTTATTTGAACAACACATGAACTCTGCGTAAAGAAATAAAAAACAATTCTTACTAATATTTTAAAGTAGAAAACATTTATTTGAACAACACATGAACTCTGCGTAAAGAAATAAAAAACAATTCTTACTAATATTATAAAGTAGAAAACATTTATTTGAACAACACATGAACTCTGCGTAAAGAAATAAAAAACAATTCTTACTAATATTATAAAGTAGAAAACATTTATTTGAACAACACATGAACTCTGCGTAAAGAAATAAAAAACAATTCTTACTAATATTATAAAGTAGAAAACATTTATTTGAACAACACATGAACTCTGCGTAAAGAAATAAAAAACAATTCTTACTAATATTTTAAAGTAGAAACTTGAAATAAAACACATATGAAGTAACTAAATTTAAAGAAAAAAATTAATTTACATTTTAAAGTAGAAACTTCACATGAAACAGATTTGTTTGAAAACAAAGTAATTCAATTTAAAGAAAAAAATTTTTTATTGATATTTTGAAGTAGTAACTTCACATGAAATAGATTTATTTGAAAAACAAAGTAACTTAGCAACAGAAAGATCTCAATGAGAATAATGTATCTGACTGCAGTCATTTACCAATTTGTTAAAATTAGGCATCAAATTGTGACAATTATTTGGCACTGCTTGGTAACTTTCACTTTCAAATTTACTAACATTTGGCAGGCTGCATGAATTCTTTTGTTGAGCCACATGTTACCCATGGACTGTAGTTTGCCCACCCCTGGTCTATACAATCATTATAAATTCAGGTTCAGATAAAGTTATTAATAATCTATTTGACTTTGTGGATGTTGTATGCTAATCCTGTGGAAACCCACTGCATCACATTTAAAAGTAATTATTTCATACAACACATCAAATACTGAAATTGTTTAACATAAGTAATACTTTAACAACAAATTGCAATGTTATTTTTTTTAATTGTAAAATTTTTTAAAGTGTTTTAAAATTTATAAAAACAAAATAATCTAAAAAAATTGAAAAGAAAGAAAAAATGTGGCTTATTTTTATTTCAATTATAAACAGTTTAACAAGCCACAGATAACAGTTGTTGGTGCTTAATCTTCATAAAGTTTAAGCTAAGTCTTAATAAATTATCTATGTGTAGGATGCAACTGTCTTAATGGTAAGTTTGATACGGTCAAATTGGCAGCTGATCTAAAAATGGCCTATGATCTATTGTTAACCTGGGCAAGAAATGGCTTCTTGTTTTTGATGCCTCCAAAACAAAACTACTCTCTTTTGTCTTAGAGAAACATTTTTGCTTTCCATGGCTGATGCTAACCTTCAGGAGAGAAATTCATTGCGCCTTCTCAGGCTAACATTTTCTGCTGACATAAAGTAGAAAGATTATATTGGATCAATTGTGAGGTCTGGTGTTATGAAATCTACTTTTCTACCACTTGTAGTGGGTGGTATTTAGGAGGGGTGGTTTTTGCCAATGGCTCAACATGTAATCTTGTAAAAACAGTGGGTATCACATCATAGAAAATTAGGAGGAACCAACATCTCTGTCAATTTAGGACCTTTTGGTGTACCCGGAACTGTAGGAACTTGTAGTAAACACAAAACAAAATGACAAAAAATTTAGATATCACAAAAGAAAAACCATGTATTCAAAGATGGCATCACAAAAATATATTTTTCCCTTCTCTTTCCCCAACTTACAATTTAATGGATACAGACATTTAAACATGGTCATAGTAAGCTTTTGAATTTAATTTCATAGATTGGTATTGGAAAGAAAGGTGAATTAAGTGACATTGAATATGATATGGTCATTAGTACCAGACAGGCAGCTTTGACCATACTGGAACAATCTCCATATTCACCTGATCTTGCCCCATGTGACTTTTTCTTTTCCCCAAGTTCAAGGGTGTCATCAAGAGAAGGAATTTTGAAGGCGTGGAGGCCATCAAGGGGGTCATAATGATGGAGCTGGGGGACATCCAAGAAGAATCCTTCCAGTAGTGCGTAGAAGTGTGGCAGAGAGGGATGGAAAAGTGCATTAGACTTGAGGGGGATTACTGTGAAGGGAAAAATCACATAGTTTGTTGTTTGGAATTGAAATAAATTGTTTGTAACACCAGTTTTGTTACTTTTCAGACAAACCTTGTATGTTTCAGTAAACTGTACTCTATGTGGAATTTTTTACTTTCACAGAATTCATATTTTGTACCTTACATGCAAAAACAGGCTGGGAAGAAAGCATATTCTTGTAAAGGGTGCAAAGGTTTCTTTTTTGTTTTTTCATTGTAAACTGTACTCGATGTGGAAAGAGAATTTTTCCTTTGTGTATTCCTAATCGCATTTTTTAAAAATAAGATTACAATGAAAAAACAAAAAAGAAACCTTTGCACCCTTTACAAGAATATGCTTTCTTCCCAGCCTGTTTTTGCATGTAAGGTACAAAATATGAATTCTGTGAAAGTAAAAAATTTGCACTCTTTATAAGTATATGGTTTAATTTCCATATAAATTAGCATTTTTCACCAAAAATGATTTTTCTTAGAAAGAAAAGTGTCATGTTTCATGAGAATATTCAGAATCTGTTAATATTCCTTCAAATATCCTCAAAGATAAAAAAATACACACTTCAAACTACGAGTTTTTTTCTCCTGTGTGTGTATGAATTCTGTGAAAGTAAAAAATTTGCACTCTTTATAAGTATATGGTTTAATTTCCATATAAATTAGCATTTTTCACCAAAAATGATTCTTCTTAGAAAGAAAAGTGTCATGTTTCATGAGAATATTCAGAATCTGTTAATATTCCTTCAAATATCCTCAAAGATAAAAAAATACACACTTCAAACTACGAGTTTTTTTCTCCTGTGTGTGTTTGAATATGTCGCATTAAATGGGACTTCCAAGAGAAAGAAAATTCACAAATGTCACATTTATAGGGTTTCTTTCCAGTGTGTGAACGTTTATGCCTTTTCAGACTTGATTTGTGTGAAAAGGAAGACCTACAAACTTCACAAGAATATGGTTTCTCTCCAGTGTGTGTTCTCATATGTGTCACCAAACCTATCTTCATTACAAAAGCAAATCCACAAATTTCACAAGAATATGGCTTCTCACCATTGTGTCTTCGCACATGGTACATTAAATGTGACTTCTGTGAAAAAGAAGCATCACATAATTTACATGAATATGGTTTCTCTCCAGTGTGTGTTCGCATATGGTTTACTAAAGCTGATTTCACGGCAAATGCAGATTCACATATTTCACAAGAATATGGTTTCTCTCCAGTGTGTGAGAGTGTATGCTTTATCAGACCTGATTTCTGTGAAAAGGAAGACCTGCAAACTTCACAAGAATATGGTTTCTCTCCCGTGTGTGTTCTCATATGTGCTACCAAATTAAACTTCATTATAAAAGCAGATCCACAAATTTCACAAGAAAATGGCTTCTCACCAGTGTGTTTTCGCTCATGGTACACTAAATGTGTCTTCTGTGAAAAAGAAGAATCACATAGTTTACATGAAAAAGGTTTCTCTCCAGTGTGTTTTCTCATATGTTGCATCAATAGTGATTTCGTTACAAATGCTAATCTGCAAAATTCACAAGAATGCGGTTTCTCTCCAGTGTGTATTCGCATATGTCGAACCAAACTTGATTTGCCTGCACTTGAAAATCCACACATTTCACAAGAATATGGTTTCTCTCCTGTGTGTGTTCGCATATGGTACACTAAAGTTGATTTGTTTTCTGATGCAAATCCACAAACTTCACAGGAATATGGTTTCTCTCCTGTATGTGTTCTTATATGTAATACCAAACTTGACTTTTGTGCAAAAGAAGATCCACACACTTCACAAGAATACGGTTTCTCTGTAGAATGTATGTGCATATGGCTTACTAAAGCTGATTTCACAGGAAATGCAGATTCACATATTTCACAAGAATATGGTTTCTCTCCAGTGTGTGACCGTGTATGCTTTATCAGACTTGATTTGTGTGAAAAAGAAGACCTGCAAACTTCACAAGAATATGGTTTCTCCCCAGTGTGTGTTCTCATATGTCTTACCAAACTTAACTTTGTTACAGAAGCAAATCCACAAATTTCACAAGAATGTGGCTTCTCTCCAGTGTGTCTTCGCTCATGGTACACTAAATTTGACTTTTGTGAAAAAGAAGAATCACATAGTTTACATGAATAAGGTTTCTCTCCAGTGTGTTTTCTCATATGTTGAATCAATAGTGATTTCGTTACAAATGCTAATCCGCAAAATTCACAAGAATGTGGTTTCTCTCCAGTGTGTATTCGCATATGTCGAACCAAACTTGACTTGCTTGCATATGAAAATCCACATATTTCACAAGAATATGGTTTCTCTCCTGTGTGTGTTTGCATATGGTATGCTAAAGTTGATTTGTTTTCAAATGCAAATCCACAAACTTCACAGCGATATGGTTTCTCTCTTGTGTGTATGTGCATGTGGCGCATTAAAGCTGACTTTACAGTAAATTCTGATTCACATGTTTCACAAGTATATGGTTTTTCTCCAGTGTGTGTTCGTATATGACGTACTAAAGCTGACTTCACTGCAAATGCAAATCCACACCTATCACAAGAATATGGCTTTTCTCCAGTGTGCGCTCGCATATGTACTACAAAACTTGATTTTTGTACAAATGAGGATTTACATATTTCACAAGAATATAGTTTCTTGCCAGTGTGTGTTTTTGTAGATATTTTTAAATGTGTTGCTTTAGAAATTGTAGATTTACAGCGTTTTTCTCTTTTGTGTGCTTGCATGTCTTCCATAATAAGTGATTTGTGTAAAAGATTGACAAACCTCAGAAAGAAAGAGGTTTCCTCCAGTCTGTGTTTGCATATACACCTCCAAATGTACTTACATGAAATATATTCATACACTCTGTATATGATTTATTTTTAATGTATGATCATATGTGTGTTTTTAATTGTGTGTTTTAAGAAAATGGAGACTGACACCTTTTATATACTTTCTGGATATTTTCCTGATTTTTCATGAGGTGAAGAGTATTGTTTTAATCTATTTAACAAACATGTTTAATGTGTGTTGCAACCAGATCATCTGTAAATGGAAAAATAAATAAAAGATATACTGATAGGAACATTTAATACAGTATGAATTCCGATTACATGTCAATACAAAAATTTTGTTATTTACCAAGTTGAATAAAGCAGAGGGCTCAAATAATGCAGTATCTATTTACCAAACTAGCTTACAAATGAACCGAAAATAATATGAACACATTGACAAACATGGATCTCTGTGTCCACAAAAAAAATCGGAATGTTAAAGGGATGGTTTTTCCTTTGACATTGCTATTATTTTAACTACCTTCACTCTTCAGCAATGTTTGTTTTAAAAATGATGATTAGAATTGTAATAAAGCCTAAGGATATGATAAGTGAATTTATACATATTTTTTGTTCGTGAGAATTTACAACAAAAATATTAAACACTATTAAATTGTTTATTTACAAGAATAATTTTATATTAACAACATTCTAAAACCTCATACAGTTGAATGCAATGCCATATTGTTTTTCAATTTATAAATAAATACAAAAATTTTTTAATCATATATTTATAGACTTTTACTAAATTATTAAAAAATGTGAACCAATTTAGGAAATCCTTAAGTTTTATTACAATTCTAATAAATGATCGTCTAAAATGAAAATGATTACATTTCCTCATCACCGATCAGACCCCTAACAACCGATAATCATAATGAATGGATGTCCCCTTGCAACATACAAGGGTCATTCGATAAATAAGTTGAATTTTTTGGTATAAGGACTTCTAATACAGATAGAAGCTTACTTTTTTTTTTTCAACATAGTCTCCCAGCACTGTCACATACTTTTCCCATCTGTGCACAAGCTTCCGTATTCCCTCAGCGTAAAAATCTTTGGACTGATGTCTCAGCCAGTCGCTCACAACACTTTTGACTTCATCATCATTTTTAAACTTTGTCCCTCCCGTGAACACTTTCAAGGGACCAAACAGGTGAAAGTCTGAAGGGGCAAGGTCTGGGCTGTAAGGGGGATGAGGGAGCAGTTCCCAGCCCAGCTCGTTGATGGTCTGCACTGTTTGGGCTGCTGTGTGAGGCCTTGTGTTGTCATGATGCAAGATGACTCCTTCTGACTGATGACCCCTACGTTTGTTCTTTATGTCTTTCAAAGTCCTTGCAATGTCATCCATTGTCACCCTTCTGTCAGACTGAATGAGGTCATTGACTGATTCGATCACCTCAGGAGACCTCACTTCTGTAGGCCTCCCAGGCCTGTCTTCATCCTCAATACTGCTCCATCCTTGTTTAAACAATTTAGCCCACTTGTAGACATTTTTTTGTGTAGTTTGTAGATTATTTTTCACAAATGCTGATATTTTAAAGTTTTTGGGATATTTAACAAAATTTTTCTATCAGTCATTGATTCAGTTTATTAAAAGATTCTCTTCTGAAAAATGTAACAAATATTTATTTCTTAATGTGAAAAGCATACATTATTTATGTTTAACTTAAATTTATGTTTATTTAATTCCTTCAATGCATTTTCACAAATTGGCTTCCCCCACAATCCTCTGGTGGGTTATTTTCCAATTTCTTTTTTATGAGGATTGTTGGCAGTGGGATGATTGATTGCTTATGAGATGATGATACACTAGAACCACATTTTTTTTTCTATTTATTTCCTTTTCCTTTTGGAATTTCTACTGATTTTTTTGTCATTTTTTTATTTTTATTTCTACATACACAGAGCTGTACCATGTATTCACATGGATCGTGTGGGAATCTGGGTTGTAAAATAGACTCAGGTACCGAAAAACACACTGGTGGATCATGGGTAATAAATGCTACCTATGATATCCTTGCATTATATTAGGTCATCCCATAAGTTCTGTCCGAATTTTAACTTTTTGTTAAAATGAACAAAATTTAAAGAGTATTTTATGTCTAATGGAGCTGAACATTATTTTTATGTTTAGATGCATTTAAACTGATCAAATTTTATTTCAGAGAACAATAAAATTAAATTTTGTTTGATTAAAACCCTGCTAAGATGGAAGTACCCAAGAATCATTTGAGGCACATGATGCTTTATGAGTTCAAGAAAGGAAACTCAGCAGCCGAAGCGGCTAGAAACATTCTCTCAGTTTATGGAGAGGAATGTGTGAATGAAAGAACTTGCAGAAGATGGTTTGCAAAATTCAGAGGTGGAGATTTCACCCTTGAAGATGAAGATCGAACCGGACATCCAGT
The DNA here is from genome assembly GCA_964036315.1 of Acanthosepion esculentum. Classification (NCBI taxonomy): domain Eukaryota; kingdom Metazoa; phylum Mollusca; class Cephalopoda; order Sepiida; family Sepiidae; genus Acanthosepion; species Acanthosepion esculentum. Next base: position 23,059,253 of record OZ038479.1, on the reverse strand, counting down.
TGAGTTTGATGAAAAGCTTCTTGAAGCAGCCCTTGAAGAAAATCCTGCTTTATCAGTTGAGGAATTGGCTTGGTAATGGGGAAGGACCACAGCCGAGAAGGGAACTTTATGGGCAAAAGGTTCTTCTTTCAATCTGGTGGGATTGCCAAGGAATAATCCACTTTGAATTCTTACCACCTAATGCAACAATTAATGCTCAAATATACTGTCAGCAATTAGAGCGTTTGAACCAAGCTTTGAGGAAAAAAAGACCTGCTCTAGTGAATCGAAAACGGGTGATGTTTTATCAGGACAATGCGCGACCACACACAGCAAGAATCACGTCACAAAAGATCAAAGAACTTGTTTGAAAGAAAATTCCTCATCTACCTTATTCTCCCGACCTTGCTCCTTCAGACTACCATTTGTTTCGTAGCTTGCAGAATCATTTGAAAGAAACAGCTTTTGTAACCCAGGAAGAGGTTAAAACTGACATTTGTGAGTTCTTCAAATCAAAGCCAAAAAAATTTTACAGTAATGCAGTTAGTAAGCTTGTTAATAGATGGAAGGAAGTCATAGATAATCAGGGAAAATTCATTGTTGATTGAATCTGTAACTAAATGTAACATTTGGTCACTTGTTTTCTTTATTCAAAATTCGGACAGAACTTATGGGATGACCTGATATATGAAACAATGTTAAAACAAAGTTGCTTGTATTGAAATTAATTAAGATAGTGTTGGGATTCTGGGCCAACAAGAGAAATGAGACTTGAGAGCTGTGTTAAAAAATAATTCATGAATGAAATAAATTCTGGGTACGTTTTTTTGGCAAATCTTTGTGCCTGCAAAAAGATGGAATGTCAAATGGATGGTTTTTCCTAAGACATTGCTTTTTTAAAACCATCACCATCTCCCGACCTTGCTCCTTCAGACTACCATTTGTTTCGTAGCTTGCAGAATCATTTGAAAGAAATGGCTTTTGTAAGTACTTGACTCTTCGTGTTATCCTCTACCTTTATAAGAGTTAGAAATGGAGTAGTATTGCCATATTTGGGTGAGAGCTGTCCAGACCTCACTTACTAGTCTTGATAGAGTTCAAAAGCATCTTCAAGTCCTTGTTAGAGAAGAATTATTTTCCTCCCTCCAACCTCTTTCTCACAGGTGGCAAGTAGTGAGTCTCTCACAGCACTATCACTACTAGTATAGAAATTGCTTGGATGAACTGCATTTCTTGGTTCTACCAAGGTCATAACTTCACGGCTTGGATCCACCATGCTACTTACATAGTAACAAACCACCAACATTCCCTCCATATTCCATTGGCAAGAAGTTCCACTCAAACAGCTTCTTCCCATGAACTTCTGCTCTGTGGAACAGACTCCCAAGCAGATGTTTCCCCAATCACTATAATCTTAACCTGTTTAAGTCTAGAGTCAATCATTATCTTCTCCTCCTATCCATATAAACTACCTCTTAATGTAACTCTCAATCTGGAATGACCCCGGGCATTGTACATGGTGAACTTTACTGTAAAAAAACAAAAAAACATTGCTGAATAATGAAAGTTGTTAAAAGCAATGTCATGGAAAAAACTGCCTTTTGAAACAGTTTTTTAACAGGCATGAAAGTCCATGTTTGTAATCCATTATAGTACATATGCATACAAAAGTATCATGTCCAGAAGACCATTATTCAAAAGATTTACAATAAAAATGAAATTCACTAAAAGAATAAAAACAATTTTATTTTTCATAATATGCAATGTAGAGTTAGAACAAATGATTTAATGTCACAATGTACAAAATACAATAAGAAAAGTTCCACTGGTCTACAATTTTTCTCAAGTTGACAACTTCAGAAATGAAATGTGTCAATTGTGATGTATTTTGGCATTTTGTATTTTGTATGCTGAATTCGAAATTGAACTTCAAATTAGTTGTTTGGCTCTAGATTTAGAGATATTTAGTCAGTTATGTTATACACAGGTGGACAATGGAAAAAAAACAAAATCTCTTTTGATGTTCTGTTCCATGACAGCTACCAGAGCAATATGCAATCACATCAAGATGACAATATATATGCTTATTGAATAAAATATAAACAGAAAACTCTTTAGAAGTACATGCAGAAGTAACACTCAGTGGTATGAGCGGTTGGCTCTCTTCAAATCATGGACACTGCAAAAGGCATAGATTTTTTTCTTCCTGGTTAGCCATTGACTGAAATTTATTGCACAGGTTGTATAGCACATTTGTGGTGCCCACTTCTTGCCTTGGTCTCTAATTTTCCATCCAAAATATAGTTGATAAGCTTTTCTCACAACAGGTGCTATATTTTTTTGAGATCTAAAAGTAGAAATGTCCCATTTTTCGCAAAAAACGTGGCATATCCTGATAAAAAAAAAGGCACCAAACTTAATAAAAACGTTTTATCATGAAAAGCTTTATGTTATTAATAAGAGTAGAGACCAAAGTATTTTTTAATTATTTTTTGAAATTTTTTATTCATTTTTAGCACGTTTAAATTTGTGGTTGAAAATCTTTTTTTTTTTTTTTAGGTCAAAGATCACCTAATATTTTGCATTAGCTTTTTTTCACTTAAAAAACACATAAATTTGGAAATTATAGTAAAAATAAAATAATTGTCGCAATTTAGTGAAACTTTCAGAACTTATTCTGAAATGACTGAATTTATTTAAGAAATGTTTGTCTTTTAGAAAGTCATGGTAAAAATATTTTTTCTTTATGTCTGATACTCACTTTACTTAATTTTATGAAAACTTTAAAACTAGGATCGTTGTAACTAATTTATTTTTTTAATTAAATAAAGGAGACTTTGAGGAATATAAATCATGAATTTTGTGTAAAATTTTGACTCATCAGAACCCCAATTTTAGCTCTGAATTTAAAATACAAAAATGCAAGAAAACTAAGACATTTTTTAATGAAAACAGCTTTTAATGTATTTTATAAATAATATATATTAAGGACTTTGTTTTGTGAAGTCAAAATCCTTTTCGGTAGAAAAATAAATTTTTACGAGAATTGTTTTTTTTTTTTTTTACATCTAAATAAAAAAGTGCTAATATTGATAAATGTTTCAAAAATAAAGTACAAATAAAGTACCTCATTTTTTTCGCTCATTAAAAAGATCTATTTTTATAGATCATAAATTAGAAAGCTTATTACAATCTGTTACTCACAGCATATTTTACAATAACTTTTTGTTATTTAAAAAAATGCATTAAAATCATCTCCAACAACAAAAGTAAAACTATGGATGCCCATTTAACAAAAAAAAAATCATGTTAGAGTTATTCCCCTGATTGAGTGAAATTATCTTATCGTTCTGGATACCCTTGTCAAATTCTCATTATTGCTGCATCATCAAAACTTTTCTTATAATTTTTTTTTTTTACATATAATCAAATTCTTTTTCAGTGAGAGACATACTGCAAACATTAATTATTATTTTTTTTTAATTCAAATTTAGGGACAGAAACAACAAAAAAGCGGGTCTTTGGAAAAAAATTCTCAGAAAAATATTTCATAACTAAAAAAATAGCTGTTTAAAACGCTTATTTTTGCCATATGAAAGACATGTGGCAAACAAAAAAAAACAAATGTCATCTGTTAAGTGTTGTTGTCATCCTCCAGGTCAGTAGGTGTTAAAAAACAAAACAAACTTTTACTATAGCAAACCTGAACTGACTTTAAGTTTAGTGGGGCTAGGAACCCTCAAAAAGTAGCTGTGCTGAGATAAAACTTAAAAAAAAAAAAAAGAACATAAAATTTTATGTGTAGATAACAATATTGTTAAAAAATTTTTGTCCTATAAAATTTGAACTATAAATGTATTTTTTCGTAATTTAAATGTTATTTTTATTCAAGAATTCTCCCTCAAACGTAACGTAAAAAAAATTGGAAGTATATATATATAAAAACTGATTCACTTAAAGCTAGAACAATTTATATCACTTTTGCCCTACCGTCCAATAAATTCCCCTGACGTAAGTTGTTGACAGATTGACATACATCAGTTCTAGGTACCTTCATGAGAGCGTTTATTTTTTTTTTTAATGGGAGCCATTAATTTTGAAAAATCTTGTAAAAATAAAAATAATTGTCGGATTTTCATGAAACTTTCAGAAACTATTCACAAATGATGGAAATTATTATAAATATGTTTTTTTTTTTTAAGTCATGGTAATTTTTTTATTTCATTTTTTACACCCCCCATAAGTAATTTCATGAAAACTCATGAAATTCTAAGGTGTTATAATTTAGCGATTAATTAGTTAAAAGCACAAGGCTTTGACCAAAGCAAATCACTTTTTTTTTTATTTCAGACCCGTCTACCTTAAAATCAGCTCTGAATTGTAACATACAAAACTCAATAAAACAAAGATATTATTTAATTTCAAAAACTTTTAGTTGCTTTTACTTATTTGTATGACTATGGATAATATTTCCTGAAAGCAAAAAACATTTTCGATGAAAAATAAATTTTTACAACAATTATTTGTTATTTCTTATTGTTAAATTTATGTTTATTGCTTAAAGTTGTTAAACATTTTAAAATTGATCAAAATCGATTTTCAGTTAGTCAATGGTATTATTAAGTAGATAAATATCATTTACAGATTATAAAATAAACCTGGTTACAATCAGAAAGTTGCTTTTAGGTAAAAATCTGATATAGCATGTTTTTTTTGTGTTCAAAAATAGCCTAAATTCAAATATACGGAAGACCGGAAGCATCATGAAAACAAAAGAAAGTCATGTAGTTTGCATGGCTAAATGTTGTTCTCCGCTGTCAGTCAGCCTTTTCATTTCAAAATTAATAAAATGAAGGGAAATACAAATAATACCATGAAATAAAATATAATAAATAAATGTATATACAGTGTAACCCTGATATAAGAGAAACCCGGATATAAGAGAGATTGTATCTGGTCCCAAATTAGAGCCTGTGTTAATAAAACAAAATAAACCAAACCCGGATATAAGAGACCTCTCCGGTCCCGACAACTCTCTTATATCCGGGTTACACTGTATTTATATTTTACACTTAGCCTTTCATAAGAAAGGTACCTAATGAAAGTAATTAAAATACAGTGTAACCCGGATATAAGAGAGTTGTCAGGGCCGGAGAAGGAGTCTCTTATATCCGGGTTTGGTCTATTTTGTTTAGGTAAGTATGGCTCTAATTTGGGACCAGATAAAATATCTCTTACATCCGGGTTACACTGTAATTAAATTAATTTGTATGCACCTTATGAATTTTTTTCTGTCAACAGTCTTAGTTTAAAAATTTTCATAAAGCATCGTACATGTAAAGATGGTAAGATAAGAAACAATTAAAAATTAAAACGCTGAAATTTTCCCTTAATAACTGGTTACGTAAGTTGGTTCAATAAAAAGCTAAATTATTTCACTTTTGTCCATCCGTACGATGAAATTAGGTCGCGTAAGCTGTCAATACTTGATGACAGCATCAATCAACACCTCGAATGTGTCACTGCTGTTCAGATCCGCTGTCTGTTTTTTTTTAAAGTACACTTTTCAACGCGTAAAATAAGTAATGTTTTCTTTCAAAATATGTTAAATAAACATTTAAATTTTGTAAAAATAATTTTTTTAAAAAAGTGTAACTATTTCTTGGCAGAATTTTAAACGGAAAAATTAACTTTTGTTTATAAAATTTTAAAAATTGAAAAAAATGATGACGATCGATTTTTTCCGAAAAAAAAAAAAAAAACATGATTTTAAACGACAATTTTGGACGTGCTCGAAATGATAAAAAAAAATAATCAAAAAATACTTTGATCTTTCCTCTTGATTATAGCATAAACAGTTAGACAAATAAAAATTATTTATCGTCAAGTTTAAGGCCATTTTTATCATGCTATGGGCTCATTTTCTGGCGATACACCACTCAATCAGGCCCAAAAACCAAGCACCACGGACGGAAATGTCTTTTTAAAAAAAATTCTGATGAAAAAGTAATGTTTCTTTGAAATTACATTACTTTAAATTTTCCTAAAATAACTTTTGAAAAAAGTATAATTGAATTTTACAAGATATTTAAAATGGGAAACTTTACTTTTGTTTATAAAACTGTCAATAATGATTGATTTTATTTTTTTACCGTTACGTCAATTCTGATGAGTCAAAAAAAAACAAAACAAGATTTTTAGCTAAAGTTTCGGACATGCTAGAAAGGATTAAATTTTTTTTTAAAATACTCAAAAAATACTTTGGTCTTTCCTCTCTAATGACATATACAAAAATAAAATTATTTTAATCAGGTTTGGGGCTTTTTTTTTCATCATGGTGCGTTTTTTTAGCGAATTATGGGAGATACCTAACCTAAGTCACTCAGAATTTATCAGCTGTGTTCAGATATTCATGAGGCATTTTTTTACAACTTAGTTAAAATGTGTGAAAACCTGAGCGGGAAGGAGAATAATAATTATTTTATTAGGATAATAATTAAGTGTTACTTATAATTTAAACATTTCTGTATAAAATATTTGTAGACGTTTTTCATTTAGTAACAACAACAAAAAAAAACAAAAAAAATGAAAAGGTAACGAGAAATATAAAGCTATATTTTTTTAACAAAAATCAATTCAAAATCGTTTTTGTATTTTTCAACTTACCTTTTTAAGAACAGAACTGCAACGAGAAAAAGCGAAATGATTTCACTCAAAATTTTTTACTCTAAATTCGGTCGATATGTTTGGATTTTGCAGTTGAATTTCTGTTGTGTTTGTTTAATTCTTGATAGAAAAGACGAAATTAGGTAATGAAAAAACACGAACCAAGCGTGAAAATATTTCGTTTGATAAAAATACGGAAATAAACGGTGTTAAACATAATTTCGTCCCTTGATCTTTAGCTCTGATATTTTTTGACACAGGGATTTGATTTAATAAACTAAAGAAAGACTCCAAAACTTAAGAAGATCGGTATCGGTTTGTTTGTGGTCCTTAACCATCAGTTTCTGTTTATCTGTCACATTTTAGGTACCTCCACGAAATCGCAAAAAAATCAGCATATCGTGATGCAAAAATGTTAAAAAAAAAACGTAATGAAAACTATAACATAGTTTTATTGTCAAAGAAAATCTTTAGGAAGGATCAAAGTATTGTTTGGTTTGGTTTGTTTTATTTTATTTTACTGCATATCAACCTCAATGGGTTATTTATTGCCGACAAAATCTTTTATTGCTGGTAATATTTTATTTTGTCAAAAATCTGTTTCTGGTATTATATTTCCTTCAAAATTGTATTGCTGGTAATATTTTTTTCCAAAAAAGTATTGCTGGTAATAGTTAACTATTTGCCCATAGCTAGGACCCTAACAGGTGTTACCACCTCGGGTCAGGGTGGATCTGGGAACACCAGCAATTAAGAGATGGTTCCATGCTCTTCAAAACCTCCTGATCACAGGCCTTGCTGCTGAACGTAGTTTAACGTCTTACCCAGGACGAGTATTTTTTTTTAATATTTAATTAAATTTTTTACTTCTTTTTAGAACATTCGAAATTTTGATTAAGAGTCTTCTTGCGTCAGTGGATGTGTCAATTTTGGCATAAATTTTAAATTTTAACGTCTTTTTTTTAGGTGAAAGACATTAATTTGGAAATTCTTTTTTGATTTTAATGTTCAATTATGTCTTTTACTAAGTACCACCAAAATGGGTGCTTTTAGAGAGTAAAAGTAAAAAAGAAAATAAAAAAATCGTTACTGGTTTATTTTTTTTTAAATCAATATCATCAACCCATGCAAGACAGTAAAGCCACTAAGGCATAAGGGGTTACAGAGTGTGGAAGAATTAGGAATAAAAAGGAAAGAGTAATCAGGAGGATATTGCATTACAATTTTTGCAGATTAAAGTTGGCTGGGAAGCATGGAGCTGGTAGGGAGTTCCACAAGTGAGAAGTGCAAGAAAAGAAATTATTAGCATAGAATTTACAGTTACATCTAGTCAGCTCAAGTGTAAATTGTTGAGATCTCGACATCAGTCTAGTACCCCACCCATATTCAAAAAGTCTAGGTGCTATAGTGAAGAGCTCATCCGAACAATTGCCATGAAAGTATTTGATAGAATCGTCCATATGTTCTACTCACCCCCGTGATAAAATACACTCTTCCATCAAAATCAGTTTTAACCAATCAACACCTCACATTGCAAATCTCTACTTTTTATTGGTCGAGACGACACCAAAATGTGTAACAATTGTCGAAAACCTATTTTCGCGCCAAGTTCACTGGAGCCTACTTTGGATTTTCCCAAAACAAATAAAAATGACCATTTCAAGCCAATTCACCAGTCAGTCACTTAGCTTCAGAGAGATGCCATACGAATTCACGCGTGTCACTGTTTTGACTTAAGAAACTTTTCGCGCGTCAACTTCTGACTCAAAACACCACATTATTCTCTCAAAATTCACTTACAACTTTCTAAGAAAAGTGTTCTTACACACTACTAAGATAGAAATTGTATTTAACAAAAGATAAACACAGAACAATCCAAGGTAAACAACTCTAGAAAATTAAGACATTTATACTCTACTTTAATCACGCACACAAATTTCTGTATAAGTAATGTTTACCATTTTACTCTATTTGACAAGTTCTTTAACACATGAACAATTTTGAACTGTAAATCAATAAAACACCCAATTTGTACATGGTAAATTCTTGCATTATCAAACCACAAGTTTTCTAATTGTATATTAATTGTACATAAATGTCTGTTGTTTTTATTGAAACCTAAATTACCGTTGTTTCTTATTCAATTGCCTTGTGATTGATTCGTTTTGAATGCCTATATTCTATATTGCTGTGGATTAATATGGTGAACATGCCTGTAAACTAACCATCTTAATATTAAAACCTTCTGATAACAAATTAAAACTCATAGCTATCCCAACATATTCATAGAAAAGGCGACCTTACAGTGGGGAGAAAGTGACTGAAGCCAAACTGCCAGATCAGGACCAACAATATTGCTGATTCTTCTTGGGATCTTATCAAGGAGATCAAGGTAAATAGCGGGGGCACCGGACCATATTCTAAGTATGGACAAATGGTAGACTTATAGATAGATATGTCAGACATATTCTGGAGAGAAAAATTGCCTTGCATGACACGGTGAACCCGCTTTCTTAGCAACTGACCTAAAAATGGATTCAGTATAGTCTTTCCACTTCATGTCAGCTGAGAACATTAGCCTGAAAAGGCACAACAAGTTACTTTCCTGGAGGTTAGCATCAGCCATGTTGATGGAAGGCAGAGAGGTGTCTCTCAGCTGATTAACGGAGAGATGTTTAGTTTTGGAAGTGTTAAATCTATTTAAAATATTTGCCAAAAAATCAAATTATCCAATTCAACAAATTTTTTTTAATTAATGAATGATTTTTTTTTACAGGAGACCTAAACTAGCATATGGATAAAGTGAATTTATACCTTTTTGTTAGTTCTTGAGTACTTAGAACAGAACTATTATTAACCAGGGCTGGCCAAACTTGCCACGAAGTTCAGATGTTTAAGAGTCACAAGACATGAACAAAATTTACACCTACTCTTTTGTTGCATACACATTTTATTAAAAAAATTTTATATAAATATTAAGAAATGCATGTATGCAATAACAATTGATAATGCATGCACTTTTTTAACTGTTAATTTGTATTGGGTTTCATAATCACAAAGTACACATATAAAGAGTGTTCAAATAATTTTAAATATGAATTAAGTTTAAGCGTCTAATGATTTTTTTTCTTTTTCTTTCAGATTTAACAACTTAAGTCTTTAGCAATTTCAACCATGGAAAGATTAACAATCAAACAACGTGTTAAAGTTTCAAGAGTCCAGTTGGAAAAATTGTTCATAAATTCAAACAAACTGGGTCGGTGACAGATGTGAAAACACCATTTCGTGCTAGTTTACGCCGTTCAGCTGAAAAACATTGCTGCAGTGCACGAGAATGTAGCCGAAAATCCAGACCCCTCTATTTGTCATCGTGCGCAGCAATTGAACCCCTCCACAACAACGTTACATCGTTTCCAATTGTACTCTCGGTTGGATCGATCATGTTGACCAAAAAAAATGGGAAAGTATTCGAAATGCATTTCTGCTTGAATGTCCATTTTTTGTAATAGGCTTAGATAATTTTAACAAAGTGTTTGATTGTTAATCTTTCCATGGTTGAAATTGTCAAATTATTATTATTTTATATTTTATTTTTATAATAATAATAATAGTGTCCCTACAGTTCCTCGCGTGTAAACTGTCCAAAAAAGAAAGAAATGGTGGCTTCGCGGGTTACATATTTAAAATATGTTTAAGCAAGGTTTTCATTGGCCCAAAGACAATTTTACATTGGCTCACAAAATTCCTTTCCTTCCTCTTCAGTCCTCTGAATTTGAAAGGAGTGGGTGAAGGAAATTATTATTTCACACTCACTATAATGCTTCTCATGTCTATGGATATCGTCTAGTTCTTATTTTTAGTGCTTCTCAGTTATTGCTCACCCGATTCCACTCTTATACTCCGTTGCAATTAGACCTCTTTCAGATTCATTCTGCATGCCGGCCGGATGTGAACGCCATGAAAGCAGGAAACAAAATTAAAAAAGTCATTTTCTGCGCATAGGCTCCGATCATCACGTCCTGTTACCGAAGTAAGCTCCCGCAATTAAAACGACACTGGCCAATCGCGAACGTTCCCGCTGAAAAGGATATGTTCCTGGGGACTGCCAGATTCACTTAAAAGCAGTCCCCTAGCAACGACCATCAGTAGTTGCGAGCCATTAGTCCACCGGCCGACACACAGAGCACTTCTGCTGCAGCCACCATTACCATTCCCAAGCTAGACTAATCCAACAGAATAATATCTCAATATTTAGGTCCTACTGCTACAAATCCAACTCGGCAAGGAAGTGACTCCGACTCCGCAGGCATGCAATCTCCTCGTGCAACCATTGTTTCATAGATCAGGCTTACCATCTATGCCAATCTCTCGTCACCTTTACAACTAATGCACCCTATCGTGAATCGACTTGGTATTTACCCAAGTCCTTCCCACACATGGCCGGTTTTTTTAACATGGAGCTTTCCGAGCGCATACGCTCGGGCAAAAATTCCGCGTAGAACCCGCATTCACTGGGTCGGTGCTGTCTATCTCCCCAAACGAGACTCTGCTCATAGGCATCTGAGTTCCTATCCGCCCGAAGGCAGAGAGATCGACAAGCAAACTCGGAGGCCTGGCGAATCGACTCACTATCGTGACTTCGATCGACCAACATGTCCGAACAACTATATCCTGTGACTTCAGTCAAACCAACACAAGAAATCGGTCACGCTACCCTTACGCCTAATCGCCATCCAATTTTCCGACAACACTAATCTGTCCTTTCCGTTTGCAACCAAACGCTTATTATAACTAACATCACTGAGGCCAAGTATAAACTGCCTGGTCCAGAAATTGAACTCACAATCGTAATATCCCCTATTATTAATATTTCGCACTCACTACAAATTAAAAGAAAACCTTTTTATGAAAAGATATTCTTTTATGTATTTTATTTCATTTGAATGAATGCTACCTTCATTTCTTTGAGAAATCAACTTTTTAAAGTGATTTCAATGTAATATTGTGTCCTTTTGTTTTCGTCAAAATAACCTGTATTTTTCGTTAATCCACCCATAATGTCCACAATGAATTATACTCAACTGGAGAAGCGTGTACTGTAAAGATAGAAAATAAAGTTGCATTTGGGATTTTCCCAATTATATGTGGTAACGAAAATATTGTGACGCCGGCAAGAAGAAAGGAACACAAACACAGATGGAGATGTTTGAAAAAATACTTGTATTTGTAGGAAAAGAGAGGAAAGTTTCTTGCAAACAGTCGGGTTTGCGGAACTTATTTGAAAGATGCGCCCTTTTAACAGTTTTACATTTCCTGTGTCGTTTTGGCTAGGTTGAAGAAATAGAGCCTAGACTTCTGTGTTTCAGTTGCTGTCCAAATCCTCACACGTCATGGTATTTAGATGACAGAGAGTGCAGACGGGGAACGTCTTGTCTCTGAGGGTCCCACAAGCAAAAGAGGAAGAGAGTTCGAAAAAATCGCTCTCGTGGGAGTTTGATGAAAATCTAAAAAAGGTAGCCTGTGATTGGTTGTTTTTCATCCAATAACCCAGTTAGCGACTGCGTAATAATTTCAATATTGCATTTGTTTCACTGTGACCAGAAATTCAATTATTAATGAAAACTGTAACCTCCAAATTTACATCTGTAACTCCAATGTCAACTCCTAATCCTAACTAGGACCGGCGCATACTACCCACGAACACACCGAGTGGCGAGGGGGATTCAGGGGTCCCGGGCAATGCTTTGTAGCCCTCACTATCTTATTAACATTTGCTTTTTTTCTACAAATTAAGCACAACTGACTATTAAAACATGAAAAATGTTCTCGGATTTTGATGTCATTCTGTTTTGTTTTTTTTTTGTTTTTTTTTTGTTTTGTTTTTTCGTCCAAAATCCGTGAATTTGTTTTGCTCATGCTAAGTCTCGAAAAAAAAACACTATATAAAATAAAACTAATTCACTATTTTTTATCCATAATGTTGAATGTGTTAAATTATTCAACTTTAAAAATCTCTGGTAGATGTTAAAAATTGCCGCAAAATATTGTTGATTTCTTTAAGATGAAATGATCTGACATGTGTAAATTTTATGATAAAATTTTTAAAATGAATGCAATAAAATTTTAATGTATTTATTTTCAAAAAAATTTCTAGTTTAATTGTTCACCTATTGCATATGATTCATTACTGCATATAATTAGGTTAAAATAAAATTTGTATTTTATATGAATAATCTAATGAAAACTGAGATGTAGTAGAATGGGAGGCGTATCATAATTTTGGGGTATGGAGGAGCACGAGAACCTTGCATCCGTCTTGAGTGAAAAAGCTTATATATATCAGAAGCGAAAATATAGAAGGAACAGAATTATTTTTAACACCGGTTAATGATTTCCTTTGTCTATGTTTTCTGACATAACCGTCATTTTATTCAAGCTTATTCAACGCTTGTATCTTTTTATGTTACTTCATTTGTACATTTTTTTCAACTTCAAATTATTTTTATGAATTGAATACAGTAACTGAAAAGATTTTTATTTTTTACCACACGTAAAAAATTTTAACAAGTTGCCCAACCAAAATACAGACGACACCTGAAAAAGATAAAGAAATTAAATTCATCGCCTGATCTTCTTCAATTATTTTGATTTTCTCATTACAATTCCATGTTTGAAAGGTAAGTAAAAAATTATAATATTGAACTTTCAAATAATCTGGCACATTAAAAAAAACACACATCGGTTTGAAAACAACGTTTTTTAAGGTTTTCTTTTTTTATCATTTTTTTTCACATCTAATTCTTAACATTAACAACAACAACAAAATAAGTAAATATTTTCAAAGATATTCTTATACACAGAAAAATTAAGCATTCTAAAGAAAATATTCCTTTTTTATTGTATAGTAGAACTAGTAAAATTATACAGTTACACTACTAGGTTTAAAAAATCAAGCATACCGTATGAAAACAGTGTTATCGTCAAAAATAAATCGTTATTTTATTGAGAAGGATCAAACGATTTTTTTAAATTTCAGTAATTAATTTTTTATTCCATTTTAAAACATTCGAGATTTTTATTAAAAAAAAAACAAAACGTTTTTCTTGCGTCAGCGGTTGTATTAATTAACTTTTAAATTTTGGCTTTTTCTTTTTTTTTTCCCCCCTGACAGACACATTAATTTGGAAATTCTTGCAAAAATCAAATAATTGTCGGATTTTAATTAAATTCTCAGGACTTATTTATAAATGAATGAAATTATTTTTTTATTAGAAAATCTTGGTAAAAATATTTTTCTTACATGTGTTTTTTTTAGCCACTTAATTTTAGGAAAACTTGAGAAATTCAACGTGATAATTTTTTTAGCGAGAAAGAGGAGCAATCAATAAGAAATGGTTGTATATTACTTTTTTATGCTATAAGCAAGTAATATTTATTCCAAATTATTTTAACTTTAAATTTTCTAATTTTACTCAAATAACGTGTCAGAAATATATATCGGAAGAGTTTTAAAATCGATAAATTTGTTTTGTTTACAAATTTCTTAAAATTAAGAAAATGGCGGCTTTTAAGAAAATGTCAAGAAATTGAAATTAAATTTGACATTCCAATCTATATAGTTTCTATCTGAAATACACCAGAATATTTTACTTACTGGAAATAATAAATTTAATCCTTTAGCTTTCAAAACTAAAGCTAAAATGAAATCTTCAAGAAAACTTTTTCATTTTTAAAAATCCATTTTAAACTTTAGGTATCGAAAATTTATGCTGAAAAAGTGGAGGTACCTAGAGGTACCTCCATGAGATCGCTAAAAAAAGAGTATAGCATGATGAAAAAGACGCCAAACTTGACGAAAACAAAATTTTATCGTCTAAATGTTTATGTTATTATTAAAAGGAAAGATCAAAGTTTATTTTAATTATTTTTTATAATTTTTCATTTTTAGAACATTCTGAATTTTGATTTAAAAATCCTTCAGTATCTGTCTATATTTCTGAGATGAGGTATTATGTACATTATTTACATTATTACAGTCTGAGATTGTTCACCAAGGTACCCACGGAGGAGGCACTCTCAGTAGTCAGAGACAGATTGGCCTCTGACTCATCCCTAGAAGAATGGACCAGTATTCCAATAGATAATCTGATGGAGATGTTGACTTTCTGTACACAAACAACACACTTCGAAATGGGATCACACATATATCGACAGGATGAGGGCTAAGCAATGGGCTCGCCATTATCACCAGCAATGGCGAATATATACATGGAATACTTTGAGGAAATGGCATTAGAATCTATATCTCTAAAGCCAACTATATGGTTAAGGTATGTAGATGACACCATCATACTCTGGCCACACCAGGAAGATGTTCAGGTTCTACTGGACCATGTGAATTCAATAAGACCTTCGATACAGTTCACAATGGAGAAAGAGAGTAACAACACACTCCCATTCCTGGATGTTCTAATATCTTTAACAGAGCATGGGTTCAAGACATCCATATACTGTAAACCGACATTCACTGGACAGTACCTCAATTTCAACTCCCACCATCCAGCATAAAGAAAGGAATTGTCTGCTGCTTACAACACCGAGCAAAAGTCATAAGTGGCGACCCAGAGACATTAGATAAAGAATTGATCAGTATAAGTAGTACCCTACAACATAACTACCCTGGATACATGGCAGCAGCCCCCCAAAACTGGGATAGGCGGGTACAAGAGGATGACAACAACAACATCAGAAAACAGTCTGCCTGCCTTATGTGAAGGGGTTATCAGAGAAAATACAAAGGATCTGCGGTCCATATAACATCAGGACAACCTTAAAAAACTTGACAACACTTTGCAGATATCTCTCCCGAGTAAGACCCCCCCCCCCCATAGAGGAGAACATGACTAAAGACTGTGTACGCTATCCTGTGCAGCTGTGGAAAGAAATATAAAGGGGAGACGGGCCGCCCCCTTAAGGTAAGGCTTCAAGAACACCAGAAAGCTGTAACACAAGGGGAAATGGAAAAAGCAGGCGTGGCTGACCACATATGGAGAGTGAAGGGAGATCACCACCCTCTGTGGGATCAGGTTGAGATCATAGACAAAGAACACCATTGGAAAATTCGTAAACTTAAGGAATCAGCACATATGCTAGGCCACAAAAATCTCCCGAGCCAACCAAGCATAGAAATGAATACAATATGGGAACCAGTAATAAGGAGTGCCAGAGAAAAGTGATAATAACAACAAAAATTGCAATATGAGCTCTGGTAAAAAAACATGCAATGATAACAGCAAAAATTGCAATATGAGCACTGGTAAAAAATGATTGCTGAAGACATTAGGTTTATAATACCCAGAAATTCATACACAGATGTCCTCAAGGACACATGTCACAGTGGATAAAGACGTTAGATCCAGTGACAGGACCCAAAGAGTGTAGGTTCAATACCCAGTTAAGAACTTTCAGAGGGAAATTAACAGGAGATAACTAATAATTGACATCCATTAAACATTTTTATTTTTGCAAGATTTTCCAAATTAATGTGTGTCATACAAAAAAAAAAAAAACGTGCTAAAATGTGTGTTATTTTACTAGTCCCGGTGATACAAAGAAAAACAAGGATTTTTAACATTTACATTATTCATGTTCCACGTTCTAGTTCTAGTTCGATGTGCCATGTTAATGGCATGTAGAACTAGAACGGTCTACTCCAGTGAGCGAAATAAAGGGTTCAGTTTGACATTCCAACCACCTGAAGAAGGCCGGAGCATACAACGGACAAATCGTTGTAATAAATATGGCGACACAGATGAGAACAATAGTCCGAATAATGTAAATAATGTTAAAAATCATTGTTTTTCTTTGTATCACTGGAACTAGTAAAATAACATGTACAATTTTTAGCCCGTTTTTTTTTTGTATGACACACATTAATTTGGAAAATCTTGCAAAAATAAAAATAATTGTCGGATGTTAATGAAACTTTCAGAAACTATTCACAGATGATCAAAATTATTATGTTTCTTTTTATTAAAGTCATGGCAGAAATTTTTTTTTTAATATTTATTACACCCCGCCCCCGCATAACTAATTTTATGAAAACTCTAGAAATTTGATTGAATCCGGTTTAGTAATTACACAAGGCTTTGAGGAATGCAAATCATGTTTTCTTTTGTTTTTAATTGCCCCACCCCAACTAAAAATCAGCTCTGAATTGTAACATACAAAACTCAATAAAACATATATATTATTTAATTTCAAATGCTTTTATTTGCTTTTTATGAATATGGACAATATTTTCTGAAAGCAAATGTTTGTTTTTTTTTTATGAAAAATGAATTTTTAATACAATTATTTGTTATTTATTTAATTATAATAGATTTTTACATTTAAGTTGTTAAAATATGATAAAATTAATTAAAAGCCACATCCACTTTCACAAGTGTCCTTATGAGATAGATCTTTTTTTAGCATGTTGTAAATTGTATCGTTTTGACTAATCAGAAGACCTGCAGTAATTAAGAAATGTAATTTTGTGTTCATAATCGGGCTGTAATTATAAAGTACGGAAGACCGATCAGAATACAATTAAGTTGCGTTATTTGAGTTAAGCATTGTTCTCCACTGTTAAGGCCTTTACTTTTGCGGAACACGTGTGGAGAAGTTAATTTGATTTTTCAATTTCAACTGAGAAGGGGACATACAAGTATTAGTATCATCTTATGAAATTTATATGATCTTATTTTTATATTAATCTCAGTTATGACATTTTTCCATAAATGAAATATCAAAATTAATAATAAAATGAATGGAAATACAAATAACACAGTAAAATGTAGTAAATTTACATAAAATTATAGTATTTCATCTAAACTTCTGATAAAATTTTAGTGTCTAAATGTTTATTATTAAGAGGAAAGAATTAATATATTTTAAAAAATTTTCCCTCTTTTTAGAACATTCTAAATTTTGATTGAAAAACCTTGTGTTGTCTTCGTGTCCAGTGGAACTACTAAGTAACAAAATTTTAGCGTGTTTTTTTTTCTCTGTATGACAGACATTAATTTTGAAAATCTTGCAAAAATTAAAATAATTGTCGGATTTTCCTGAAACTTTCAGAAACTACTCACAAATGATGGAACTTATTATAAATATGTTTTCCTCTTTTAAAGTCATGGCAAATTCTCCCCCTCCCGACTAACATACAAAACTCAATAAAACAAAAATATTATTTAATTTCAAAAACTTTTAATTGCTTTTATTTATTTTAATGAACATGGACAATATTGTCTGAAAGCAAAAAGATATTTTGATGAAAAATGAATTTTTAAAACAATTATTTGTTATTTCTGAAATATTTTATTATTTTTACATTAAATGTTGTTAATTCTCCTAAAATTAGGGAAAAGTTTGTACAATTTAATGAATGTTGTTATTAAGTAGATATATATTTACAGATTATAATTTCCAAAGCTTCTTACAAACTAACGAACACCAGTATATAAAAAAAATATAATTTGTGTCAATAATACAACTCCAAATCAAAACTACGGAAGACCAGAAGTATCATGCGTGCAATAAAAAAACGTCTTTGAAGAATATAAATCACTGAATTTTTTTTTTTTTTCAAAATCAGACCCCATCTTACTGGAAATCTGAATCAAAAAATACAAAATACAATGAAGACATTATTTAATTAGATTAGCTTTTAATTGGTTTTATGAATAATATATAAAGACAACATTATCTGAAGAGAAGAAAATTTTTCAATAAAAAATTAATTTTTACAAGATTTATTTCCACTTTTTTACAATTTTAAATTGAATGATTTATAAAGTTTTAAAATTCACTTTCAATGAGATAACTATTAGGAACAATCTGATGACCTAAATATTTTTAAAAGAATTTTGATTTGCTTTTGTATATGTACATATGTGCAGAATTTCCAAGTATGGATGTTCAAACCTAACATTATCATTAAAAGGTCACATGTTTTAAGGGTTGACCTTCCCCACTTATGGAAAAAAATCCCTCATAAACTCTGTTGTCTACTCCACCATACTTTACTATGAACATGTTCGGCAGTTATTCATCTGTGAATAAATCGATTAACATGTCAGAAAAACAAGACTCCATGATTAAGAAATGCTTGTATGCAACATTTTATACTATAAGTAAGTAATATTTGTCTCAAATTTGATTAATTTAATTTTAAATTTGCTAATTTTTCTCAAATAATATTTCAGAAATATATTTTATTTCTGCAAGATTTTTAAAACCAAGAATTAACTTTTGTTTACAAATGTGTCAAAAGAGGTGATTTTGATCGATTTTATTGAAAAAAAAAAATTCTGATAATTATAATTTCTGTTTGAAATACACCACAGTATTTTGCTGACTGGAAATAATAACTTTTAAATCCTTTAGCTTTCAATTAATGCTAAAATGAACCCATCAAGAAAGCTTTTTCATTTTTAAAAATTCATTTTAAACCTAACATATACTGAATTAGTGGAGGTATTTATTAACAGTAAAACCGTCATAAGAAAAAAGTAACAGAAAAAGTTACAATTTTGGCTTGGAAAAAGTATCAATAATTTTATGGTAATTTCATCTATTTCTGTCAGACACTTCATAAGTTTATGGGTCCCCTCTCTTTGCAACAGATATTAAAATGGTAAAATCAATTCAAGCTCTAAAAAATTTTTTTAACAATGCCACATATTGGATTCGATATCATATATTTCATAGTTAGGGAGTCCTAATATCCCGTAAGATCCAACTTTCTGTGAAGAAACGCTTACGAAGGGTGTTTTTAAATTTGGTGCCAAGACATTAACCACTGAGTTTCTATATATGAACATAGATTTAAGTCATAAAAAAAACGTTTTCTAACAATGCTATAGTCACACATTTGAATTTGATGGTGATATATTTCATAGTTATAGAGTTCTAGTATCCTATAAGATGCAAATTTATGTAAAGTACGTCTCAATTTGACATTAAAATTTGAATTAAATGGTCCTTGAATTTTCAATTTAATTTATGAAACTAGGATTTTGTTCACTTTTGGGATAAGAGGCTGGGATTGTGTCCCGTTTTTTTTTTTTTCTGTGATTTTTTTTTTTTTTTTTTACCTGAAATGTCTTTTACATGAAATGTGTCTACTGTTGATTCTCTTGGCAAGACAACAATAGACACTGTTAGTGATTGTCACTATTGATCTCCCATACTTTTGTGTGAATTAAGTTTAAGTTAAAAGTACCCAATAAATATAATGTTTGACACATGCCTGTGAGCTAATAGGATAAACAATAAAAACAAAAAATCTATAATGACACTAACTCCTGACTTAAAAAGCGTGCGAAAAATTGAAGAACTGCAGAAAAACACAACTGACATTATTTTAGGTACCTCCACAACATAACAGGGGAAAAAAAAACAATATCTAAGAAATTTTTTAAAATGAAAAATCTTTCTTGAAGATTTTATTTTAGTTTTAATTTCAAGCTAATAGACTAAATTTAATATTTCTAATAAGCAAAATACTTTGCTGTATTTCAAAAACTAATTTAAAATGACTGGAATGTTTTTTTGTTTTTTTGCTAGAATAGCTGATTATTACCCTTTTTTATTTGTCTTTCATTTCAATGTAATTCTCTTTATTAAAAAATCTTCCAAAAATAAAATATACTTTTCTGAAACTTTATTTGAGAAATATTAACTGGTTTAAAATATAATTAATCTGATTTAAAACAAATATTATTTACTTTAAATTTAAAATATAGAAATGAATTTTTAACCCAATGGTAGCTGTGTTTTTAACCTGACAGTAGCGATTTTGATTTGTTGACAGATTTATGAGAGGTTTAATATTTTTCTATAAAGACTTTATCTGTAAAATATAATTTTGAGAAAGGCTGTTTTGTTTGCTATTATTGCATAACCTCTTGATGGGGTGGCCTCATCTCGTCTTCTCTCGGCTGGCAATTGCTAATTGTTTTGGTTCAGCAATGAAAGACTTCAAACACAGAAAACTAACTATTTTTATTACTCATGTTGACATGTACATTATCTATCCAGTGGTGTCACTCCCACCCTCATTGGGGAGCTGTTTCAGACACAAGAGAACATGCATTGCTTGACAGGTAAGAACCAACTCACTGAAACCTTTCTCTTATCTTTTCCACACTAGCTCAACTAAGCAAAATTGACTTCCCTATTATGGCTTACATCTGACCCTGAATGTCAACCTCTGGAAGTCGGAGACAAGATACACTTCCCCATAAAATAATAATCTGTTAAACTATTATTTAACACACTCTACCTAATCATTAAAAAGATTCATTTATGAATGTTATTTCAACTATATTACTCTAAAATACCCTCTAATCATTCATGTTTGCAAGGTGTATTCTTGACATTTTTTCTTCATAGGGCTTCAGTCATGTGACCTCCTCCAATATGCACCTATACCATTCATAGAAAAGGATGAACATAAACAACAAAACACTGAACAGTTTTTTCATGCTTCACAAACGTTTCTTTTTGTTTTTAAACAAAACAGAATACCAGACAATCCTATGTCCATTCTTAGTCACTAGCTTCTGTGACCCAAGGTCAGTGCCCCAGACAACAGTCTGGATAGAAATCACTTCAACAGTGAACTTCTCTCTGATGTACCCCCCACCCAGGTCAGCAAGTACCATCTCTGCAATCCAATATTCCTGCCTCTTCACTTGAGACTACACGAAATGTACGTACAATTCCCAGAAAAAAATACTGGTCCAAAAATCACACAATACATGCTGAAAGTCCCACACCACAGTGTCAACCAATTCCATAACTGAGCCACATTCTTGCTATCTAAATTTTACACTTGAAATATATTATGATCTACAGTTATTTCTGACTCTTAAAGTGACACGGTACACATGGCCCATTATCGCCGTATTTATTCAATCACAACCAATTAATCACTTTGTTATTTGCATATTACCAGTTTTACTTGAACAGATTTACCACCAATAATTTTCTATAATTACTATTATTAACCATTTGCCTCTGTGTGTCAAAACTCAACTCACATCATCTCAATTCCTTTTGCTCCTAGCTTTCCCCACAGGGAAAACAATCACACCCACTCAACACTTCCTAATCCATTGCTGGCTTTATCATGATTACAGGGGTTTTCTTCCCTTAGTTGTATATCATGACCTGGCATTCAACAAGCTGCCTGACCAATTCCTCTGCACCGCGGAGTATCCTAGGGTATATTCATCTTCTATGAATACTTCACAGCTTACAGCTACCATTTACTCCCAACATTTTCTGGTTTCTCTATGTAACTAGCCATGTGTGACAATTCCTCCCACCCCAGGATACAAACCCAAACGCATTCAGAAATCTGAAACTATGCAAGTCGAATCTACTTATTCCGACAAACAATTAACTTAATTTTTCCACAAAAAACTCACAAAATTCACCAATTAACAACTTACTCATTCAACCAATGAAGAGAAAAGGACACACACACAACTCTTAAATTAAAAAAAAAGGAATTCCACACGTTGTTACAAAAATGAACAAAGCAATCATTTGTCATTTAATTACGATTAACAAAATAATTCTAAACTTTTGTAAAAAGACAAAGCAAAACAACAAATTCAGTCGCTCACTAAATCTTTCACCAAACATTGTCACATCAGTGTGTATATGTGAGTGTCCACTGTTCATACTGTGTCCTTTCTTTCTTTTTTTCTCTCTGTCCTTTTTCATAACTTTTTTCTTGTCTGTCCGTCAAAACCTGTTCACTCACACGTGACAAAAATAGTACACTTACACTTTTTACTTTTTTATTTTTCCTCCTAGATTTTTTTCATCATTACCTCTTGGTTTGTTGTTTAGATGTGTGTGCGCGTGTGTGTGTGTGTGGGTGAACATAGTAATATCATCGTGCTTACAGTTTTATTTTTTTCCTGTTTTTATGTCTTAATTACATTTTTTCTTTTATTTCATATTCTCCTTGTTGAGACTTTAATGTCTCTGAACATTTTCTCCGAACTTTTCCACATTGTGTTGTAACATTCTGCGCCCTCCAACCATGCTGAAAGGTCATTGTCAACAGCACCAATTTGTTATGTTGTATAGCCCCCTGGTGGAAGTGGTCTCATCTCATCTTCTCTTGGCCGGTGATTACTAATTGTTTTGGTTCAGCAATGAAAGACTTCAAGCACAGAAAATTTTAATTTATTTTTATTATTCATGTCAACATGTACATTATCTAATTATCCAGTGGGGAGCTGTTTCGGACATGAAAAGAACACGTCTACATTGCTTGACAGTTAAGAACCAACTCATGGAAACCGTTCTCCTTTCTTTCCCATACTATCTCAGGCAATCAAAATTGACTTCCCTATTATGACTCGCATCTGATCCCAAATATCAACCTCTGAAGGTCAGAGATGAGATAGACTTCGCCTAAAAATAGTTTGCTAAACTATTATTTAGCACTATTCAAAATAACACAAAATAAATTACAACGTAACAGTAAAACATGAGAAAAAAATAACACCACCGGAGACGAAATCCCTTGAAAATGGCTATAGAAGTGGCCGAAAGCACTCGGGACAATAAAAATTATGGAAAATTTTTGTATTCCCTTACTCCTACAAAACAAAAAAAGTATAAGGATGCTGGAAATATGTTTGAAAGAAAAGTTGCTGTCCATATATATATATATATATATATATATTTGAATTGGACAAAGTCCGACAATTTATTTAAAGACATTTATGATATGTTTAACGTTCTTTTTATAGATACAAGTATTTAAGCAAATGCTCTGTTTTTATAATAAACAGTATTAAATAACATTTACCGGCCTGAATATCCGAGAAATTTTCATAGAAAACTTTTGTATCCTATATGGAACTGTCATTTCGCGTGACGTGCCTTAACCTTTTGGCCACAGAGCAGCGTCTGGTTAGCAAGGTCGATTTTACTATCTTTAAACTTAAATCTTCCATGAATCTCTTCTATTCATATCTGCTGTAGCGTATCAATTTTCTATGAAAATTTCTCGGACATTCAGGCCGGTAAATGTTATTTAATACTGTTTATTATAAAAACAGAGCATTTGCTTAAATACTTGTATCTATAAAAAGAACGTTAAACATATCATAAATGTCTTTATATATATATATATATATATATATATATATATATATATATATAACTTTAAACATTAAAAGTGATAAAATCTGTCAGATTAATAAATAAAAATCCCTTACCTCTTTAGAAATCGATTTATGTTTGGATATGAAACTCAGCAGCTGTGATAAAATTTTGAGAGTCTAATTGAGAATGATTTCACTTAAAGACAGCCTTGCCTGATTGACAAAGTCCTTCATAGCCAAGTTTGTTAAAGCATGTTGGATCTAATAATCGCCCCATCTGCCTAGAGGGACACAGGTTTGAGTCCTGCTGAAGATTGCATAAAAGATTGATAAGATTTCTCAAATATTCAGGCCAGTAGACAAAATAAATATACTGTTTAATAAATAAATGCAGTATCTACTATTTCATAGATACCCTGTGTGTGTGTGTGTATGTATATATATATTATCATTTCCATCCTGTGTATGATGATAAACTACATCTGCGTCCAGGGTAAGATGATAAACTATGTCCAACAGCAAGGGCTCTGAGCATGGAACCACCTCTCAATTTCTGGTGTTCCCAGGTCTACACTGACCCAGGGTAGTAGCAACTGTTAGGATCCCAGCTATGGGCAAATAGTTAACCCCCGAAACTGAGGTAAAAAACATTATGAAAGTGTAAAAGTACGTTTTAATACCAGAAATATGTTGTAAAAAAATTATTACAAAAAATAAATTTTTGAAGAAGAAAAACTATTACGAGCAATATATTTTTTGAAATTATATTACCAGCGATACATTTTTGAGGAAAAAAATATTACCAGAAATAGATGTTTGACAAAACAAAAATATTAGCAGGAAAAAAGTTGTTGGCATTAAATGACCCATTGAGCTTGATATGCCATAAAACAAGCCAAACCAAAATAAATTATTTACATTATTAAGAATGTTCATTGCCTTCATTACCATATTTGCAACATTTTGGGCATTGTATGTTGAACCGAACCCTTTATTTCATCCATCAGGGTAGATTGTTTTAGTTCCACGTTCCATGCCTCAAGAACACATGGCACAGTGGATAAAGGTATTGGGTTCTCAAGGACAAATGGTCCAATGTATAAAGGCATTGGTTAGATCCAGTGACTAGAGTGAGTTCAATACCAGGCTACAGCAATGGTGAACAGAAAAAATTTGAGTGTTAAGTTAAAGGGAAATAACTGAGACATCCGGAAGAGGCATGGCACGTGGAACTAGAACAGTCTACCCTGGTGGACGAAATAAAGGGTTCGGTTCAAAATTCAAATCCACTGAAGAAGGCCGGAGTGTACAATGGCCAAAACATGAATATGGCAATGAAGATGAGAATAACAGTCCAAATAATGTAAATAATCATAATACCTCATCTCAGAGATATAGACAGATATGTTATAACTTTAAATATTTAAAATGAAAAATCTGTCGGATTAAGAAATAAAAATCCATGACTTCATTAATCTTTAATTAATTCATTAATTATTATCCATTACTCCACTGTGCCTCCCCAATTATGTAGGAGTAATAAATAAAAATCCATTACTTCATTAATCCATACAAATTTTAATAGTCAACATAACTGAGATGTTGGAGATTTTCTTAAGGAAAAAGGGAAATGATCCCATTGTTTACAATTGAACCTAAAATGGAAACTGATAATTGAATGCAAATAATTCATTAAAAATTTGCATAACTCATAGTCGAGATATTGTAGCTTATTGCATTTTAAAACTGGATCTTTTATTAATTTTCTCAAGAAAAAATTTCAAGTTGCTATTATGTATTTTTTGTTTTTAACCCATATCCTTCTAGGACTACAGGGTCACCTCATGTACTGCTGCAGCAGTAGCAGCAAGATAGCCTGACAGAACCCAATCTTCTCCAAGCTGGTTTAGGATTCAGATTTTTTCCTTCTAGACCAGTTGCCACCCAAAGCTATAGGACCCAGTCTGTGTGGAGAAAAGATGGATTTATACCTTTCTCAAATGTATTAGCATGTAAGTGAATGTAATGAACTCAACTGGGATTCAAACTTGGCTCTCCAATTCCTCAAACCAAGCCGCTATCCATTACGCCACTGTGCCTCCCCAATTATGTAGGAACCTCCAACAAAGTGATACCTAAAGTTTAAAGTGCATTTTTAAAAATTTTAAATCTTTCTTAAGAATTAGTATATTATTAATTTCAGTTTTAATTCCAAACTAATAGATTAAATTTAATATTCTGAATAAAGAAAACAAAATAATTAGTGTATTTGAAACCAAATTTAAACTGATTGAAATGTTTTTTTTGTATACTTAGTAAAATTGATAAATTTATCCATATTGACAGATTTGTCGATTCTCATTATTAAAAATTCTTTCAAAAATATACTTCTGTAAAACATTATTTTAGAAAAATTAGCTGATTTAAATTTTAATTAATCTGAATTGAAACAAATATTTCTTATATAATAAAGATGGTGTATTTTATTATATATTTTTAACTACCCAGTAATCTTAAAAATTTTAAATAGATTAAGTATTTGTTATGACAATTTACTCATGCATGCATGCATGGATTCTCGCAGCTATAAATAGTAGCAGGTACTGCCTTTTTGAGAGGGAAGTTGCAGCAGTCAGCTCTGACAGTTGAACCAAACATTCTTGCTGTAACACTCTTGTTTGTATATGTTTATATTACTGTTTCTGTTAATATAATTGTTTAACTCAATTCATCTCTCTGTGTTTTTATTTCTGGCCCTAACAAGGCCACAACAGTAATTTAATAAATAAAAATAAATAAGTAAATCTAATATTTTATTGAATTGTAGGTACTTTGGCTTTATTGTTCAGGAAATATTAGAAAATTACCATTAAATTTTAAATTTAGTATAGGTACCTCTCTTATTTTCTGATAACGTTGTGAATGGACATCTGTATTTATATGGATCGACATGCTTATACATATCTAAAAAATTTTTAATTCTTTTTAAAAAATAGGTCTTTGAATTGTAGTGAGTTTTTCTATTTATGATTTTTTATATATATATATATATATATATATATAGTAAATAGTTTAATCTAATAACAATATCACTTGACTACTACAAATACAGAATTTTAAAAGATTTAAAATTTTATAAATTATTCTAATTAAAAAAAAAGAAAACAATTCTTGTAAAAATTAATTATCAAAAAAGTTTTTATAACACAGTAGTGTCCATAATATATTTTATATTATGATTTTCACAAAATTTGTGTGGAACCTATTTATCAAGATTCTTCACCTTACCTGTTTTCTTGAGATGGTCTGATATTGTTGAAATGCTGACACTTGTTATCTAAGATATTTCTCTGACTTTTTGATGTGGCTTTTGTTCAACTAGAGTTTATTGTCAGTTGCAGATGGACGTCCTCAGAAGTTAGTGGATCCTTTTCACCTCATGCGCTCTCTGTTTGAGAATCATTATGACCAAGCTTGAACGGCTGCAAAAAAAAGTAAATGCATCTTTTTTTCTTATTCATGAGGTTGATATAATGTTTTAAGTTAAATTCTGAAAGAGATCAATATAAAAGTAACAAAGAGGACCCTTTAATCATTAGCAATGAGTAATATATTTTTGTGCAACTATTATAATAATATATTAGAACACAATTAAAAGGCTTATTCTAAAGTCAGACCTTATTTTCCAAACAACCTAATGATATTTAAGTAAATATAAAAGTTATTGAAATACATTTAGAAACTGTTAGCATTTTTAAAATGTCTTTTGCAGTTAATGTAAAGGCAATGAAAAAAAAAAAACCTGTTATTGACAATTTAGATTCGGCTATTTACCTCAGACTAATAAGTTTCTCAAGACATTTAATGAGATTAAAATTTGGACATATTTCTTTTATGTCAAGAATTTGCACATTAAAAAACCATATACAAAAATCATATTTGTTGAGTTAATCTCATTAACTTCTCAATTTATTATATTATATTTTAAATGTAATTTCTTTTATTTTACAGATGTTCCACCTCAAAGATATCTTGTGAAGTTAAATAATTTGGTGAATTCGAGTCATTATTTCTTTGGTGGCCTGATTGATTGATGCATTTTCTAAAAGCCAGAAAGTACATACATGTCTAACTAATTAACCCATAGTTGGTGGGAGAAGTGAATTCATATGTTTCCAAAGGGTATTTGTGTGTAAGAGAATATAACAAGCCTTATTGGAATTGGAGCTCAGCTCATTGATTAACAATTTCAAGCATTTATCCATTACACCACTTGTACATTCCTATCTAGGTACTGACCAGGCTCGACGCTGTTTAACTTCAGGTGACTTCAAATATGGAAAACTACTCGGAAAAAACCTGTAAATGTAAATTGCCTATTAGTTCAATTTTAAAAAGACACTTAGAAACTCGTACTGGAATTGAACCTTATACTTGTGATGTTTGTGGCGTTGTCTTTTCAAAGAAATCGACTGCAAAGCAATATAAACAAGAACATATTGGAGAGAAGCCTTTTGCTTGTGAAGTGTGCAGTACTTCCTTTTCACGGAAGTCACATTTAGTCGTACATATGCGAACACACACTGGTCAGAAACCATATTCTTGTGAATTGTGTGATTCTTCCTTTTCACAGAAGTCAAAGCTGAACCAACACATGCGAACACACACTAAAGAAAAGCCATATTCTTGTGAAGTGTGTGGTTCATCATTCTCATGTAAGTCAAGCTTGAACCGACATATGCAAATACACACTGGAGAGAAACCATATTCTTGTGAAGTGTGTCACTCATCATTTTCACAAATGTCATACTTGGTGACACATATGCGAACACATACTGGAGAGAAACCATATTCTTGTGAAGTGTGCAGTTCTTCCTTTTCAGTGAAGTCAAGCTTAAATCAACATATGCGAACACACACTGGAGAAAAACCACATTCTTGTGAAGTGTGTAGTTCTTCCTTTTCTGAGAAGTCAAAGCTGAAGCGACATATGCGAACACACACTGGAGAAAAACCATATACTTGTAAAGTGTGTAGCTCCTGCTTTTCAGAAAAGTCTAAGTTGTATCGACATATGCGGATACATACTGTAGAGAAACCATATTCTTGTAAAATGTGTGTCTCTTCATTTACACAAAAAGCCACTTTGGTGGCACATATGCGAATACATGCACATGAAAAATTACATTCTTGTGATGTTTGTAGCTCTTCATTTTCACAGATGTCACATTTGGTGGAGCATATGCAATCACACACTGAAGAGAAACCATATTCCTGTAAAGTGTGTAGCTCTTCTTTTTCAGTGAAGTCAAGCTTAAACACACATATGCAAACACATACTGGAGAGAAACCATATTCTTGTGAAGTGTGTGGCTTTTCTTTTTCAGAAAAATCAAAGTTGAATCGACATATGCGAACACATACTGGAGAGAAGCCATATTCTTGTGAAGTGTGTGGCTCAGCATTTTCACAAATGTCATATTTGGGAATACATATGCGAACACACACTGGAGAGAAACCATATTCTTGTAAAGTGTGTAATTCTTCCTTTTCAGTGAAGTCTAGCTTAAATATACACATGCGAAAACACACCGGTGAGAAACCATATACCTGTGATGTGTGTGGCTTTTCTTTTACGGAAAAGTCAAAGTTAACCCGGCACATGCGAACACACACTGGAGAAAGGCCATATTCTTGTGAACTGTGTAGTTCATCTTTTTCAGAAAAGTCAAAGTTGAACCGACATATGCGAATACACACTGGAGAGAAACCCTAAATTAGACTATTATTTGACTCTTCCTGGAATTGGTTGATTTGTTTTTTGACAATTTATCAACCTATTGTGGTTTATATAATGATGAAACATTTTTTTGGATTACAAGAATAATTCATTTTTGTGAATAAATATTGCATTAACAGTTTTTTGAAAGAGAATGATTATTCCAGATACAAGTCCTACTATTTAACCTATAGCTTGAGGGAGAAAAGGTGGATTCGTAATTTCCCATGGATATTTGCACATAAGTGAATGTAACAAACTTGGCTTTCAGGTTTCTTATTCCTAGCCTCTATCCATTACATTATCCACACATCCAAGCTTACAGTACCTGGTACTCACAAGTGGTCACTCCTCTAAGTACTGACCAGTCATGATGTTGTTTACTTCAGTAATCAGATGAGAACTGGTGTTTCAACATGATATGACTGTAAATCTGACTCTTTCTGGAAGACATCTTTTTATAGTCTGGCATCTTTTATAAATCATATGCAAAATATACTCTGAGATAAGCTATAATCTTCTCTAATGTATAACTTCCTATTTGTTAGTCCTGAGTATGATGATAAACTACATTCAGCAGCAAGGCCTCTAATCAGGTGATTGAAAGTTTTGAGGCATGTGGAACCACCTCTTAATTACTGTTATTTCCATGTCTATCCTAGGCAAGTCCATCCTTGTTAGGATTTCAGCTATAGGCAAATAGTGTATTCCCAATTAAAAAAAAACACTATGAAAGTATAAAAATAGCAGCAATACATTTTTATATAACAAAATGACCAACAATATATATTGTATAGTTGAAGGCATACAATTGCATTCAAAATATATTTAGATTACAACATTAAATAACCCTTAGAGGTTGATATGCCATCAGCAAAATCAACCAAAATTTGTTGAAGTCAATTTTGAAGTGACATCTTGTTACTTACTTAAAAGATAACATGTTCAACTATATGGGCATCCTCTTTGTCTTGATGGTGAATTTTTGTAAAATATGTGAATGTAAATATTAAAGTTTATGAATCTTCATTTTTATTCTTTTGTCTTCACTACAGTATTTCTGCCAATGCTTTCTTCAGCCTTCTTCAGGTGTCCAATTTATGAAGAAAGAGAAATATACAGATTGCCTCAGCTCATACCAAGGACCTCATGTCATATGTGTTTGTGTAACACAATTCTATATTTTTATAAGCAAGAAATCTGTCCAACTTTTTTTGCTTAAAGAAATCTAGATCATCCTAAATTGGTCGTTTGTCTTTTATGCTAATCCTGCTTTCTTTTCATTCTCCATCAATGATCTGTATGTTATTTGGGCAATCTTGGACATTTGTGCCCACCAAAAAAAAAAATGGAGTGTCCAAAGGACAGTTTTTCCCTTGATACTGTTATTATTTTAACTACCTTCACTCTTTGGTAATGTTTGTTTTAGAAAGTGTTGCTTAAAATTGTAATATAGCCTAAACATATAATGAAAGGGTATTTATACAATTTTAGCTCTTAAGAATTTACAACAAAAATATTAAAGTCTGTCTAGTTCCTCAAGAACACATGGCACAGTGGATAAAGGCGTTGGTTAGATCCAGTGACAGACCCAAAGAGTGTGAGTTCAATACCCGGTTCAGGCAGTGGAGAACTTTCAGAGGGAAAATTAGCAGGAGATAACTGATAACTGACATCCATCAAACATGGCTCGTGGAACTAGAACGGTCTACCCCAGTGATCGAAATAAAGGGTTCGGTTCGAAATTCCAACCACCTGAAGAAGGCCGGAGTGTACAACGGCCAAAACGTGACAAATATGGCGACAAAGATGAGGACAATAGTCTGACTAATGTAAATACTGTAAAAAATATTAAACATTATTAGAGTGTTTATTTACAAGAATAATTTTATATCTACAACATTCTAAAAACTAGTAGAATTATATTAAGACTAATACAGTGCAATATTTATTTACCAATTTATAAAGAAATAAATTTGAAAACGATTTTATTTACAGCTTTATAGATATTTACTAAATTATTAAAATGTGAACTATAATGCTTTTATAAATTTCAAATCAATTGACAATTGGCTGATATGTTGCCAACCATTTCACTGAACAATTTAATAAATAAATTTATTATGTATTATTTTTGTTGTCAATTGTAAAGAGTGAAGAAAATGTATAAATTCACTTTCATGTGTTTAAGTTTTATTAAAATTCTAATCATCACTTTTTAAAATAATAAAAATTGCTGAGGCACGAAGATAGTTAAAATAATAGTGGTATTGTTGGGGATTAGTGAATGTATTTGGTTAAAAATCAGAAGGATTTGAGTGAATCAGAAGGAAAACTTTTTTGGTGTGTTTCACATTCATCCTCAACAATAAACAAAAATTTAGGACATCATGCAAAATGAAATTGAAGACAAGGCAAGTAGAAAATATGTAGCAATGCAATGATTTATATACAATTTTGAAAATATACAAATGAGTCAAACATTTAATTGTAATTTGAATGCTGATGTATTTAAATTTGTAGATTGTTGTCAAATGTGTTTGAATGTTTAAAATAACATTACTGTGATTTGTTGCAAGAATTGAAAAGTTTGTTGTCTCAATGTAAAAAGTATTCATTTTTACTGTTCAAACGTTAGTGTGTGTATGTAAGTATTATGTATAAATCTTTTAGAGTTGTATGAAGTTGCGTACCTTTAGTTGTTGGTTGAATGAAATGTTATTATTACTTATTTTGTAGTGAATATATATCACTTTTTTTAAGTAAAATAAATGAAGTTTGTAAAGTTTGTTCGATAGAGAAAGAATATGCCAATGGGTTGCTGAGTCAGAGGTTGATTTGCACGGAAGATCAAGTTTTAGAATTGCGTGGAGTTGGTTGGCATCTCTCTGAATGTTGAAATCTGACTAATTAAGTAGTTCGAATTTCTTTTTTTCATAGTTTTTGAGAAGGAAAAATAGGCTCAAAAAGGTTTGAGCACCAAAGTGATTTTTCACGTGTATTCTCAGTTTTTTTTAGGCTGTTAACCAATGAGAAGTTGAGTTTGTCGAAATTAGTGTTTTGATTGTATAACAGGTGTGTGTGGGTGTAAGAATGGATTGTTTTGCAAGTAGGGGTGAAAGATAATGTGGATGATTCCACAGTATCATGGGAAAAAACATCCTTTTGACACTCCATCTTATTGCTGGGCATGTGCAAATGCATGTAGTACAGCATGCTGTTTTCAAATTTCTGGTGGAGTGAATTGTGTCATGGTGCTCTTTTTCTTACAGATGGTGCCCAACTGACCCTACAAAATAAAAAACAATGTGCATATGCAAAATTAAAAATGGCGACAATTTATCCATCGCACTCTGAGGAACTTAAAGACTCAAGATTGTTTAAAAGTGTTCCCAGAAACATTGTCCAAACTGATGGTGTTCTTCAGCTTCAGCATTACCAAATTAAGTATAAATTAAAGTTGAATATGATAGCAATGTTGTTAAATCCCCTTTTCTCTGACAAAGTGAATACTCAATATTAAAACACTTTGTAAAAGAGTATGAAGTTAAACAGAAAAGTAAAGAATGAAAGAATTGCAGCAATTTTTGTCTCTACCATTCCAAAGGCAAGTTGGCATATCTCCTCAGAACAATCCTGCAAGCTGTCCTTGAAACAACCCTGTAAACTAGGTACCTCCCCCTAATTCACTGAAAGAAAAGCATACTATAATGAAAAAATACCCCAAATTTGAGGAAAACTAAGTTTTATCTTCAAAATTTTATGTCATTAAGAGGGAAGAGGTATTTTTCAAATATTTAATTAAATTTTTTAATCCTTTCTAGAACATTCAATATATTTTGATTAAAAATCTTGTTTTTCTTGCCTCGTGTATGGACTATAAATTTGCATAGCAAATTTTAGTGTCTTTTTCGTGGTAAAAGACACATTAATTTGGAAATTCTTGCAAAAGTCAAATGTCATATTTTAATGAAACTTTCAAAACTTATTCAATGAATTAAATTATTTTAGGAATGTTTTTCAGAAATTCTTGATAAATTATTTTTTTTTTTTTTTTTTACATTTGTTTCCATCCCCTCCCCAATCATTCACTTTTTATGAAAACTTGAGAAATTCAATGTGATAATTTATTTTTCTCTTTGGAGAATTTGAATCATCAGTATTTCTTTTGTAAAATTGGACCCTGTCTTACCAAAAGTCTGCTCTGAATTATAAAATAAAAAATGCAATAAAACTAAGACATTATTAGAAAAGCTTTTAATTGCTTTTATGAATAAGATATATTAAGGCAATTGTCCTAATAAAAAAATTGTCAATGAAAAATGAATTTTTACAAGATTCATTTTTTAGAATTTTAATTAAAATTTTATATATTAAAAAAGTGTATGTATGTATGTATGTATGTATGTATGTATGTATGTATGTATGTATGTATGTATGTATGTATGTATGTATGTATGTGTGTGTGTGTGTGTGTGTGTGTGTGTGTGTGTGTGTGTGTAACTAACTAACACTGGTCTTATTTCAATGATTTATAGCTCATCCAAAAGCCCTAGAAAACTTAGGTGCAGGTAACGATTTTTGTTGAGCTCAGATTCAGGGTTGCCAGATTATGTGCGGTTAAATATATATATATATATATATATATATATATATATATATATATATATATATTAATATATACTAGCCATTATCGTTGCTTTCATGGTTCAAGAGGAGTAACTCTTATTTTCCTTTTGTATCCAAAATTGCAGCTAGCTTAAAAGCCACCCTATCCGGTAGCATTTAAGCTAGCTCCTGTGGAGTACTCTTGGTCTGACCATCATCACAATAGCTAGGGAGGAGTAGATGTGATAGGAATCGATAAACTACAGAAGAACTTAAAATTGATCACTGCATTTAAATATTGAATTAATGTTTAAACTTAGCTTTTAAAAGTTCAATAATAATTCTTCTGCTGCCACTTAATTTAAAGATAATTTGATGTATGTAGATCCTTATTTTCCATACAAACAATTATTTTTATTTCATGGGTGACAGGGGACAATTTATAAGATGAAATTAATATAGTGTAAATATGGGAAAATAGAAATTAGAATTATACATTCAACATTTGAAGAGTTAGAGAAACATAATAGCTAATTAAGTAAAAGCTATATTATGGAATCTATATGAATAAATGTGAAATTGGAGCTGAATTCTCTCACAAATTCTGAGATTAAAAATCCCCAAATCTACTTTATAGTAGGTATTTACACAGAATCAAATTTCAAGCAGTGACAGAGCAATGCAAGACTGCTTCGTAGGAAATAGCATCTCTGCAAGTTGCTCAACTTGACAGCAAGTCTTAGTGAGAAAACCTTCAGATTTGCATAGATTCAAGGGAAGTAAATGAAACCACCACCCAACAAAAACATTAGATGAATTATTACCATCATAATATGGGAAAAAGTATGTCACTGTCATCAACATTATGAACTGGATTGTTTATTAAGCCTTCAAAATTGACCTGTATTTTGGATTGGCTCAAGACTCAGTTCTGGAATTTGGGATTTTCTTTGCTTTCCAGGGACAAGCAAATTGGATAAAAAAAAAAAAAAGCAAAGTTCTCAATGTCTCTTGGATATGTCCATTTTTTTTTTTTTTTTTTTTTTTTAGGTATTAGGTTGTCATACATGAAACGACTCATTTTGGGGTTGGTTGTTGATCTGGTCGTCTAATAAAGTAACCTTAGTATATAAAAAAAAAAAATCTTGACTTATTCCTGACTTTTTTTCTTTCCAGATAATTTTCCTTCTTACTCATAAGCCCAATGAAAATGATTACAATGAAACAATGTCGAGTAATCTTATGGGTACAAACTGGGGAAAAAGAACCATTTTTGCATTGACTCATTACATGTGATGTGAAATGGATACTCTTTGACAATAGGAAGAGAGTAGGCCAGTGGTTAGATGCAAATCAATACCCAAAAAACTCCACTGCACCCAGAATAGTTGATAGTTACTGTATGGTGGTCTTTCAAAGGAGTTATTCATTGTTCATTTTTGCCTCAAGGGAAAACCTCATATTGTGAGAAAATTGAGTATATGCACAAAAAGTCGAAAATCAAACATCCTAGACTTGTGAATAGGGATGTGTGACACTATGAGTTGGATATGCGCGCGCGCGTGTGCGCCCGCACATCTGTGTGTGTGTGTATATATACACCCCCACATCTGTGTGTGCGTGCGCGCGCACACAGATGTGCGAGAAGATTAGTTAGATTTGACCTGGACATCAAACTTCAAGACCAAATGATTAGATTCGGAATCTAGATAAAAACATGTTTTGGACATATGGCCAAAAGGATAGATAAGTGTTAAGTACTTGTCAAAATAAGAAGATAGGAAAAAGATCGGATCTGGTCAAAACTTAAAAGGGTTTGAATTTAATGTCCCTGAATCGGAGTCAGCTAGGCTAAGAAATATTTTTATGTCCACTTTCTTCAAAGGGAGAAATGGTCATGAAAAAGTTATGGGTTTATTTGTGGGTGTCCCTTGTCCGGAAATGATGAAAGAGGATTCTGCATATATACGGGAGCGCCTTGGGCCACGGGGTTAGTTAGACTTAGTTTAGGTTCGAAGAAGGTTGATTTAGGCCGGAGCACGTAACATCGAAGAGCGACCCATTAGCAGCCAGACATTGTTAGTTAAGATATATATTTTTTTCCGCCAGCCGAGAATCAGCCCAGAGTTATCATCCACAAAAAGGTCACACGCCTTCCCTCCTCTTTTCGTCCTACCCAAGTTTGTAGTTGTGTTTTTCTTTTGCTTGTGAGCCTACCTCTCGCTCGATCCGCCGCACAGAAATTCTACGACGTGGGGTCTATATCTTTGTGCAACGAGTTGCAGAGGTGGGTAGTCTCACAGATGGCCTAATTATGAAATTTTGCCACATCCTCTATATTCACTTTATATCTCTCCTATTGATTATCACTTAAATCATGTCTGTGTGTATATATATATATATAAAAATCATGTGTAGTCTGGCTTACTCCGGGTTTTTAATAACTAGTGTGACTCTAATGTAATTGCTCAATAAAAGCCAAGAAACAAAGAAATTCTATTTTTTTTTCTATTTGAATCGTGGTCACCATTTTCAAGATCATCCTGGCATCTCATTGAAGTCCACCCCACTACCAATTGACTTTGGTGGGGGCAGTCCAAACAAAGACAATCTCAATAACCCATCTGACCATTACATTTGGTTCCTGAAATTGAGATGTATTTAAAGTCTGCCACACTTTTCACTAAATGACCAGCAAGATTAATGAAATTCCAATTGTAAGTAATAAAAAAATCCCTTTTCCATGATGTTGTTTGGAATGTATTTTTTTAATTTTGTCTTGGATCGGTTAGGTTAATGTGTAAATTTAAATTGTGCATATATATATATATATATATATACACACACACAGTACTCCCCACAAAAATAAAAGTGCTTATAAGTACCTATTTTGATTGTTAAAACCCCATATGCCTTAAACTTTCATCCTAAGTACTTTAGAAACATTTCAGACCCATTTTAAAATATTTTGAAAAATAGTATTCATGACCATACACTTAGCATAAATTTTCTTTCATACGTACAATAAGTGTTTTTAGTAATGAATAGATCGAGACAACCATTGAAAATACAGCATAAAATATGTGTAACAAGACATAAAATATCAAGTTTAAAACATTTTCTAAAAACAGAACTGTAATGATGACCCCTGACTTAGAATAAGCCTCTTTTAAGACCCCAGCCATAGCCCCTAACAAAGAACAAAACCCAAGCACTACACACGTTTTTGCATTTGTTTTTTGTTTGTATTTTTACAATCAAGATGTACAATTCTGTCAATTTTTACCATAAAATGGACTGTTACATGTTTTAAGTCACTTAACAGGAAAATAATACAAGAATATTTTAAATATGTTTCTATCGAAAAAAAGTGAATTGAGGGAGTTCTCAGTGAATAATTTGTACATATGTTCTTCAGAAAAAGATGCGAATATTTGGGGGTTTCCGCAAATAGCAAGTACATATGTTCTAAAGAAAAATCCACGAATGTGTGAAGCCGTGAATGCTGAAAAGGGAATAGGTGAGGGCTCACTATATATATATATATATATATATATATATTGCATGTAGTCTGACCTACTCCAGGTTTTTGGTATATAGTGTGATTCTTATTAATTCCTTGATAATTGCATATTGTTTTAATAGTGGATAATCGGACTTATACTAAGTTAAAACTTAATCATTTTTTCTATTCTCCTACCTGACAACCTCTGACTCACAGACTGTGGGAGGACTCTCTTTTACACACACACACACATACATACATACATACATACATATATATATATATGCGATGAGAATGAAAGTAATATATAAATTCAAATGTTTGCAGCATTAATTCACAAAAGAGCTCGATACAGGTAGTAGAGCGATAATTATATATTTATTATAATTTTATCATATAGATAAAATTATAATAAATAAATATATGGTAAGTATGCCACAGAATATTGTGACTAAACCGGGTACCCCACTCCAAAAACAAAGACAGAAAACTCTACCAAGGTATGGAACAGAATACAGAAAACTGCATCATAAAATAAAGACCAAATGCAGGGAGGCTAAAGGAGAGTAGCTAAACAAAATTGTGCAGAAAGAGAGATTGAGTTCCACCAACAGAGGAGATAAACATAAAAAATAAGGGAACTAACAGGACAGAAAACATGATTGTAAACAGGCTGCATGAAATCCAAGGATGGAACACTCATATTAGAGAAGGAAAACTCTTCAGCGCTGGAACGAGTATACTGAAGAACTCTTCCATGATGAAAAAGAACAGCCAGCAATAAACAGAACTACAGATGTGCCTGAAATTCTAAAAACCAAAACAGAAGCTGAACTGGCCCATTTGAATAGAAACAAAGCAGTAGGGCCAGATGGAACTGTAACAGAAATGCTGACAGCCTTAGATGATTTTCGCATAGACAAGATTACAGAAATAATAAATGAAATCTACAACAGTGGGGATATACTGGAAGATCTCAGTAGATCTATTTTCATAGCACTGCCTGAAAAACCAGGAGGAAGCAAATATGAACTCCACTGAACAATCAGCCTAATGGACCACATAACAAAACTCATCATCCGTATTCTGATGAATAGATTGCGCAACAGAATCAGGCCAGAGATGGGACAAGAACAGTGTAGGTTTGTTAAAGGCACTGAAACAAGGAACGTGATATTCATGCTTAGAATGTTATCAGAAAGAGCAATACAAATGCAGAAGGAGGTGCACCTGTGTTTTATAGACAAAGGCATTCGACAAAGTATGCCACAAAGATGTGTTGGAACTGCTCAGCAAATTTGATATATTTGGGAAAGATATTAGAATAGTCGAGAACCTATACTGGCAGCAAACAGCCTGCATGTGGATAGGGAATGAGTTCAGCAGATATACAAAAACAGAAAGGGGTATAAAGCAAGGATGTGTCGTCTCACCAGACTTATTCAACCTAAACAGCAAGGCAATTCTGAGAGAACTGGAAATCCTACCAGAGAGAACTGGAAATCCTATCATTGGTGGCCACAATCTTAACAACATATCTTATGATGACACAGTGCTGATAGCAGACATGGAAAGAAAATTACAAAACCTCCTCTAGAAGGAAGCGAAGAACAAAAATAGGAGATTAAGCATAAAGTCAGAATGCTTGGTCATCAGCAAAAAGATGAGCCTGAAATGCGATTTACAGGTCTGGGGCACTAAAACCAAGCAGGTGTGGAAATTTAAATATCTGGGAAGTGTTCTGACAGAGGGCAGTAAGTGCGACACTGAGATCCAAAGATGTAGTCGGGTGGCCAAAGAAACATTCCAAAAGCTAGGCAGAGTATTACAAGACAGGAGGATTTCATTGGTAACAAAGAAAAGAATACTGAACTGCTATATAATATCTGCTCTTCTTTACGGCAGCAAATGTTGGACAGTCTCCTCGAAGATAAAAAAAAAAAGAGACGCAAGGCAATGGAGGCATAGAAAGATGCTAAGGATACCATGGACCGAACAAGTGAGCAACGATGAGGTTTTGGATGCAAAGAGGAAAGTTATACTTAACATTATCAAGATGCAGCTGAAATTTCTGGGACACATAATGAGAAAGGAAAGCTTGGAAAATCTGATACTCACAGGGCAGATAGAGAGAATGATTGACAACAAGGAGAAACAATGCATGACATAGTTTGTGGGCTTGTGCAAGTGGATGACAGAACAGGGTCTGGGAGAAGTAGCAAAATGACAAAACTTATTGAGAACTACAGGGGATAGGAGGAAGTGGAGAGCCATGATTGCCTACATCCTGAAGGAACATGACATGTAAAGAAGAATTTTGAGCTTTTCATATGCAATAAAACATTCTCCAATAAGGACGAGGCAATCGAAGCATTTGAACTGTTTATCCAATCAAAAGATGAGATTGTTTTTAAAGATGGTATCAAGAATTTAGAGGTATGTTGAAGAACAGTCATTCATCAACATGGTGCCTATTTCAACTGAATAAATTAGTTATTTAACATTTCAGGAGCATTTTATTCATTTCCAGTAAAGTACATTATTTCATGTGTTAAAACCTAATAAGTTAGAGTAAGTAATAATAAGAATGGTTAGAATGGTCAAGGTGAAGGAAAGAGAGCAATAAAAGAAGAGAGATATATATAATATGGCCGACACAGATTATGAACAGACTGAGATAGATTGATATGAACAGAAGAGATAGATAAGGCCAACACAGATAAATTATAAACTGAGGTATATATAATGTATGAACAGAATTGATAGATATGATAACATAGATTATGTACAGAGTGAGATAGATATGATAATGCCAACATAGATTATGAACTGACTGAGATATGAACAGAAGAGATTGATAGATATACGTGATATATGATAAGGGTAACCTAGATAAATATGAAGAGACTAGATATGATATATAAGGCTGACAAAGATAATCACTTCAGATAATTTGAAGAACTGCCTAAATTGACAATTTTTTTTTTTTATCATTTCACACTATGCAAGTCTTAAAGATTGTGGATAATTTTTGAGATCAGCTACCAATTTGACCGTAGTAAAACAAACAGACTTAATGGCAAGTCAGATTAGTTCCGCAAGATCAAATTGACAGGGATAAATAGTATGTCATCAGTATCAATACTGAATTGTGAACTGATGACATCAGGAAGGTTGTTGATGAAAATTAGGAACAACATCGGTCTAAGAATAGAGCCCTGGGAGACACTCGCATGAGTTCAAATAGATCTTGAAGAGTGGCTGTGAATCCAGAAGCAAAACTGCTATTTGTAAAATACAGCACCCCAGGAGTGCTCATGATGCACTACCTCCTCTCAATTATTCATTGCGTAAAGCAATAGAACCATCAAAAAGAATGGGACTATTGACAAAATAGACAAATAGAACACTATAGAAATGTTTACAACTAAAACAAAAAATACAATAGATAAATTTCACTAATGTGAATGTAAAAAGGGAAGATGACGACTCTTTTTTATACCTTTTCCTAATTATATACTTTTTCCCTCTTTCTCTCTTCTTATATTAATTTAACTAGAAATACTACTTACATAATTTACATTGTTTGAACCTTTCTCCTTTTCTTTGTTGTAATATCCACAACATTTCAGCTGTGGGATGCATCAGCCTTTTTAAGTGGTGGTAATAGTTCCACATACCATGCCTCTTCCAGATATCTCAGTATCAGTTATTTCCCTTTAGTAACTCAACTATCCCATTTTTGTTCACCTCTGCAGTGGCCAGGTATTGAACTCACAACTCTTTGGGTCAAGTCACTGGATTAGTTTAATCAATGGTCTTATCCACTGAGGACACTTTTAAACCCAAAGAGTTGTCAGTTCAATTGCCTCACTGTATAGGTTGAATAAGTTGTGAGTTCAATACGTGGCTACAGCAAAGGTGAACAAAAAATTGGGAGAGTTGAGTTACTAAAGGGAATTAACTAAAATATAGGCAGAAATATAGACATAACTAGAAATACCCATGAAAATTACATTGTTTTCCTATTTGAATTTTCTAATGAATCTTAAGTTAATTATTGAATAAATTCATGGCAAGTTCTACAATCTGTAGAACTTCCCCTATCACTTTAAAATATCTGAACTTAACAACTGCAACAAATTATTACAATAACAATCCTAAATATGTATGCTGGTCATTATTTTAAAAGGTGGGGACAAATGAAAACATTTGAAATTGACAACGTTTTCCATTTTACTGAAACAGCCATTAAACACTTCTATCTTCACTTCATTTTCTCACAGAAACCAAGTAGCGTCTCTGATATGTCTTTTCCATCTTCATGCACTCAAAATAGATTAGCCCATTATTTATGAGGTAGTGACAGGGTGTAATGATCACGCTAAGGTATTGGCAAGAAGAATTATAAGATATTTATAATAATTTATTAATAATGAAATATGATAACATTCATTTTGATTGTTCCACAAGAAATAAAAGCCTTGATTGACTGATTTAAATCCAGTAATGAGCACTTCTGCAATGTATTGTTATTAAAAGCAAAAGAATGACTGCAAGAAACAAGAGATTTCAAAGAATATATATTGTGGCTTGTGACTATATCACGGGTTAAGCAATGTTGAGTCTGGTCAGTACCTAGATGGGTGACTGCTTGATAATACCAAGTACTGTAAGCTTGGATGTTCGGGTAATATAGTGTCAATACTTACAATAGCTCATCTCAGAACTATAGACAGATCCTAATGAAGGCTAGGGTGTGAATAATATAAATAATTACAATACCTTATCTCAGAAATATAGATAGATATTGTATATTACAGATACCATTTCTTTCCAGTGTTATTCCAAAAAATATTTATCTGTGAAAAAAAAAGTGCCATACACTCCACAAAAATATGCTTACTCTCCAATATATGTTCATAAAATTAAATTCACTGGAAAAGGACAATATATTTTACAAGTATGAAGCTTTTTTATTTTTTTTACAAAGGTTACCCATAACTACGCTTTTGTTGAAAACATTGAAATACTTGAAGATTGTTTCACTGAAAATTAAGTGCCACACACTTCAGAAGGATGTGGCTTCTCTCCAGTGAAGATCTACACATTCACATGATTCCTACATTCTTCATTTGAATATGCATGGTTGAACATGGATTCACTGAAAAGCAAGTTCCACACACTTCAAAAGAATGTGACTTCTCTCCAGTGTATGTTTATAAATGCATCAATGAATGTGAATTCTGTAAAAAAAGATGAGCCAGACAGCACACAAAGATAGAGTCTGTCTCAAGTATTTGTTTGAAAAAGTCAATTTCTGTATAAAAGAAGAATTACACATGAACAAATTTATGGTTTCTCCCCTGAGTGTTTTTGAATATGTCGGTTCAATATGGACATCTGTGAAAAGGAGCAGTCACACACTTCACAAGAATATGAATTCTCTCTAGTATGTGTTTGCATATGCCTCACCAAAATAGACATCTGTGAAAAGGAAGAACCACACACTTCACAAGAATGTGGCTTTGCTACTGTGTGTGTTTGTACATGTCGGCTCAGTTGGGTCTTATTTGAAAAGGAAGAGCTGCACATTTCACAAGAATAGGGCTTTTCTCCAGTGTGTGTCCGAAAATGCACCACCAAATTTGATTTCTTTGAAAAGGAAGATC
Organism: Acanthosepion esculentum; assembly: GCA_964036315.1. NCBI lineage: Eukaryota > Metazoa > Mollusca > Cephalopoda > Sepiida > Sepiidae > Acanthosepion > Acanthosepion esculentum. The sequence goes on along the minus strand of OZ038479.1, from coordinate 23,015,864 downwards.
CACACACTTCACAAGAAAACGGCTTCTCTCCAGTATGTTTTCATATGTTGGTTCAACATGGACTTCTTTGAAAAGGAAGAACTACACACCTCACAAGAATATGGCTTCTCTCCAGTGTGTGTTCGCATATGCACCACCAAATCAGATTTATCTGACATAGAACAGCCACATACTTCACAAGAATATGGTTTCTCTCCAGTGTGTGTTCGCAAATGCCTCACCAAATTTGACATCCGTGAAAAGGAAGAACCACACACTTCACAAGAATGCAGCTTTACTCCTGTGTGTGTTTGTATATGTTGGGTCAATTGGGCCTTATTTGAAAAGGAAGAACTGCAGATTTCACAAGAATAGGGTTTCTCTCCAGTGTGTGTTCGAACATGCAATACCAAATTTGATTTCTTTGAAAAGGAAGATCCACACACTTCACAAGAAAACGGCTTCTCTCCAGTATGTGTTTTCATATGTTGGTTCAACATGGACTTCTTTGAAAAGGAAGAACCACACACTTCACAAGAATATGGCTTCTCTCCAGTGTGGATTCGCATATGCACCACCAAATCAGATTTATCTGACATAGAAAAGCCACATACTTCACAAGAATATGGTTTCTCTCCAGTGTGTGTTCGCAAATGCCTCACCAAATGTGATTTCCGTGAAAAGGAAGTGCCACACACTTCACAAAACCTTGGCTTTTCTCCAGTGTGTGTCTGTATGTGCTGAATCAAAGTTGTCTTTTGTGAAAAGGAAGAAGTGCAGACTTCACAAGAGTAGGGTTTCTCTCCAGTGTGTGTTCGCATATGTTGGTCCAACTTGGACTTATATGAAAATGCAGAGCCACACACTTGACAAGAATATGGTTTCTCTCCAACATGGTTTTTTAATTGATTTTTCAACGGTGAACTATTAGCTAGTTTACATTCATAAGGCCCAAAACAAAAATTTTTTCCTGTGTAGTTTTCCATATTCTCTTTTTTTAAGGTTACAAATATTGATGAAACATTAGAAATTACCAATTTAAATTCATAATATATTTAACAAAAAACAAAATTTGCATGCTATAATTTCTTTCCAGTTTGTGTTGAAATATATTGCCTCAAACCTGATTAAAGTTTTTTAAAAATTGTCCATTTCATGGATGTTTCCAGTGTATTTTTATCAATGTTTCTATAACATTGGCACCAAAATAAAAGCAATATACATTGGTCTCTACCAGATGTGAGCATTATACACACTTCACAAGAAATGTGTTTGTTTTCATATATGCACCATCAAATTTCACTTCATGTAAAGGAAGAGCTACAGAATTTAGCGGTTTAAGTTTACTATTAGAAAATTTACTTTCATAAATTTCACAAGATTTTTGCCCTTGGGATCTTCCATATATTTTTTTCATTAGTCTACCAACAAATGATAATCCGTTCAAATTTACGAAATGCTGTTTTCTTTAAGCTGGAACATCTGTAAAGAAAAAAAAAGGTAAAATATGAATAAATTATTTCTTGAGATTGAAATATGACATAAAATTAATGATTACTATTGCTGTTTCGTTATCTGTATTGGCAGGGCCAGTGCAAGGGAGGGTCCCATGCCCACCTACACAATCTATGATATGTGCCCTCACACTACTACATCTCAATTTTCATCCTGTAGCATTCATATCAGGTACAAATTTCATTGTAACCTAATTATGTACAATAATGGATCATATGCATTATAGGTGAACTTTAAAATAAATACAATGTATCTTAATACGAATTAGAGATAAAAAAAAGTTTTTATTTTCTAAAAAAACATCTTTCATGTTCCGTTATTACCTGGATGTACTAAAAAAAACAAACAACAAAGTAATTTCCATGCCTGATGATGTCTGTATGAACAGATGAAAGTACTTGCAAAAAAAGACCTTATACCACCCAAATTTCTTAAAAACAGCGATCATAACATTCATCTAGAGATTCGTGGGTCAATGTAATCTTTATAAATTTTTTTGCGAAGATGTTTTTCACTATTTATATCATTAACTTTACTAATCTGCTTTATCGTATGAATGATTCATGTAATATATATATATATATATACATATATATAAGAATATAATAATATCTATATAATCTAGTTGTCAGCAACCACTTGCAGTCAAGTGTGTTCAATGCATGTGTAAAACTTGCTGATTTACTCGTTTGTTGGTTTACATCTAATGACAGTGATATAAAAAAAGAGAAGAAGAAAAATAAGATTGTAATGAGCTGACAGATGGTTAAAAATAGATACCTCCATGAGATCGCTAAAAAAGAGCATAACATGAGGAAAAAGATGCCAAACTTGATGAAAACAAAATTTTATCATCCAAATGTTCATGTTATTATTAAAAGGAAAGATCAAAGTATTTTGGGGGTATTTTTTTACATTTTTTAATCGTTCCGAGCACGTCCGAAATTTTCCTTAAAAATCTTGTTTTTTTTTGAGTCAGCAAAATTGACAGATAATCGATTATGGCATCCATTTTTTTCCATTTTATAAAAAAGATGAAAATCTCACTTTGAAATTCTTTTAAAAATCAATTATCATTTTTTCAAAACTTATTTTAAGAAAATCAGAAATAATAATGTTTATTTAAAATATTTTGAACCAAGCTTAGGTTAATTTCTGCACCGAAAAGATGTAATTTGAAAATAAAATAAAGCAGGTCATAACCTTTCGCATCACTTGACAGGTGACGAAAGACATATTGACAGATTACGTGATCATAATTTGTTCTACGGAAGGTGAAAAGTGTAGTTATTTAGATTTAAGTGAACAAATTATTTACCTCATTATTTTTAAGAAAAACTTTCAGCGCTCTAATTTTTTTTGTGTACTTAGCTTTCACCTTTACGTTTACAATGCTTTATGGAAAATATATTATAAAGAAATTAAAATAAGAGTGTAAAGAGTGAGATTAAATTTCATATTTGATAAGAAATGTATCTATTTATAGGTACCTTTCTTATGAAATTTTATCAGAAGTGTACATAAAATACTATAATTTTATGTACATTTATTACATTTTACTGTGTTATTTGTATTTCCATTCATTTTATTATTAATTTTGATATTTCATTTATGGAAAAATGTCATAACTGAGATTAATATAAAAATAAGATCATATAAATTTCATAAGATGATACTGATACTTGTAGGTACCATTCTTAGTTGAAATTGAAAATTCAAATTAACTTCTCCACACGTGTTTCGCAAAAGTAAAGGCCTTAACAGCGGAGAACAATGCTTAACTCAAATAACGCAACTTGATTGTATTCTGGTTGGTCTTCCGTACTTTATAATTACAGCCCAATTATGAACACAAAATTACATTTCTTAATTACTGCAGGTCTTCTGATTAGTCAAAACGATACAATTTACAACGTGCTAAAAAAAGATCTATCTCATAAGGACACTTAGGAAACCTGATGCGGCTTTTAACTAATTTTATCGTATTTTAACAACTTAAATGTAAAAATCTATTATAATTAAAGAAATAACAAATAATTGTATTAAAAATTCATTTTTCATCAAAAAAATTTTTTGTTTCCAGAAAATATTGTCCATATTCATAAAAACAACTAAAAGCAAATAAAAGCATTTGAAATTAAATAATATCTTTGTTTTATTGAGTTTTTTGCATGTTACATTTCAGAGCTGATTTTCAGGTAGGGGGAATCCAATTAAAAACAAAAAAAGAAAAAACGTGATTTGTATTCCTCAAAGCCTTGTGCTTTTAACTACTGTAATCACTAAACCCGATGCGATCAAATTTTTAGCGTTTTCATAAAATTAATTAGGTAATAAATATAAAAAAAATTTTCTGCCATGATTTTAATAAAAGAAAACATATTTATAATAATTTCGATCATCTGTGAATACTTTCTGAAAGTTTCATTAACATCCGACAATTATTTTTATTTTTGCAAGATTTTCCAAATTAATGTGTCATACAAAAAAAAAAAAAAAACGTATTAAAAATTGTATATGTTATTTTACTAGCTCCGGTGATACAAAGAGAAACAAGTTTTTTTTAAATCAAAACTTAGAATGTTCTAAAAGGAAGGAAAAATTTAAAAAAATAATATTTTAATTATTTTTAAAATTTTTTCATTCTTTTTAATTAACTAATTTAAATGTTTAAGTGGAAAGATCAAAGTTTAATTTAAAACTTTGATCTTTCCACTTAATAATAATATAAACATTTAAATTAGTTTTTGAAATACAGCAAGGTATTTTGCTTATTGGAAATATTAAATTTTTATTTGATCTATCATTAGCTTGAAATTGAAGCTCTATGAAAAAAAAGAAGTAAAAAAAAAAAGAAAGCTATTTTTGTATGGTGTTCAGTTACTGATTGAGGAGAATGGATATCAAGCGACAAGGCGAAACAAACAATATGATGAGATACTCAGTGAGATATAAAAAGAAGTCCGTGAAAATAATGTATTGAATTCACACAAACTTTTTTCCACTTACCTTTCATTTTAAATTAAAAAAGACATCAATTTTTTTCAGCAGAAGAAATGTAACTCTAGTTTTTTTGTTTACATATATCTACTTTCTTTCTGAATTTGTTTGGCTTCGTATGATTTCTTCGTCAATCTACAAAATTAATTAATTGTTTCGTTCAATTTGAAACAATTATTTTCAATGGGAAAACGAGATGTAAACTGAAACGATATCAGAGAATTACACCGTCTGAGAACGAATTAGACGGTGACAGACATCGATTCGTTCTTCGTGAAAAATGCTATGTGATAGTGTCGCAAGGCCGCCAGTATGGATCTAAAAACTATTTAGTCGTAATTGATCTGGCTTGCTAACCATGACACCACGTCTAAGTGCCCCAATAATATGAAATATTCTTATATAAAAAAATGTGTAATTTTAATAAAAATTTTGTTGTAAGTAGTAAAAACGGATAAGAAAAGAAAAGAACAAGAAAATTAAAGGAATTCAAGGAAACATGAGGTTGTCCTACAGGCTATAGTCTGCGACATAGGACACCTCAAGCTTGGTTATAATGCTGATTATTAAAGTGTCATTTGAACACAGATGACCACTAAGCAAAGTAACATGGACGATTTCATTATTAAATAAGTAGATCATGTGACCGTAGAGGAAACGTATAAATGAGAATTAGCATGACGTCAAACTGATCGCTCTTCTTCTCTATACTATTCACTATACAAATTATTATTCGGCAATTACTACTTGAACAAGTAGTGCGAGTATTTACAAAGTCTCGTCTACATTACAACGAGCATTTCGGAAGTAATAATGAGCACTCGTTGACCTACCGAAATTTGGAACGAATGAGTGTAAATCACAAAAAATGTCATAATGTTTTTTACTATGGTTGTGTTGAAATATGCTACAATAAATATCGAAATAGTGGTATTTCTTAAAGAATATTTATTGACAAACAAAAGATATGTGCCGATCTATATCGCACACATACTTATACAAATACAAATCACATACAACGACAAGCATTCATTGGTTAATAAATCACCACTACGTTGTTATAGGCAATTTACAAATCGCAGCAATGTGACAATTTTGTAATCGCTCTATTTTCATGTAGTCAATTTTGTGCACTTTTGGGAGGAAACGGATCCCAGAAGCTTTCTTAAGCCTCCCTAAAGTTCGCTCGCTGATTGGTCACAATACCAATCAATCAGATCGTCTGCACGTGAAGAATAATTCTTTCTACGCAGGGATCTTGATCCTATCCCGTGATTACATTATCTATAAATAGATGGGGGTGAAGATGGGAAGAGATATCAGAAGGTTAAAATTTCCTGCTGGCCGGTCCAGCTACATGAGAATGTCGGACTTTAATTAAGTCCAAAGAAAACAAACAAGACCGATATACATGGGTAAACAAATATATATTAATAACAAAACAAGTTAAACAAAGACATGGACTGTTACATAGAGTTTGTATGGAGAAATTATGTGTGTGTGTTGTAAGTGTTCGTACGTACGTGTATTGTTCTTAGCGCGTTCCCGGAATTTGGGAAACGCTGCATCTGTGAGAGTTCACATATTGGAGTTGGTTGAAAAGAGAGATTTTACAAGACCTCCGCGCGAAGTAGCGGCCCAAGGCCTGAGCCGAAAAGAGAGAGAGAGAGAGAGAGAGAGAGAGAGGTGTCAGCCAATATTTATAGCCAGGGGAAAGAGACCCCTGTTGAAGGATTAAAGAACTGAGGAGGAGATAACTCCGACAGTAGCCTACGGGCCTCAAAAAGTCATAATCCAACCCTGCATTTCTTTCTCTTTTTCTGATATTGTATGTATCAGTTTGTTTTCGACAAGAAAAAGAAAAAAATGAATTAAACACAATATCTCTGGCACAATTTCATTTCCTTGATTCCTCTTCTCTCTCACCCCACTCTTCTTTATCCATCTGCAGCAGTTTAGGCATATGAAAACGAAGAAATAAATGACCTTCAAAGACGGCTCTACAAATTTAGAATCTTAGCAAAACAACTTCATAAAAAATATTTTGTTTGGTTTTCTTGAAAATACAACTGAATCAGTTGTATGATAGAAGAAACAATGTGTTTAAATAAGGAGAATGTAACGTATTTAAATTGTTTGATGAATGCGTGTAATTTTTTAGGAGTAGCAGCATTCCAAGAAGCTGTGTTAATACTACTACTAAAATCTGTGTTGACAATAACTCAGTTGTATGTTTGTGGATTCGGTAGTTGTGTGTAGTGTCTGGCACAAGGCCTTATTTTCGTAAGCCAGATCTGCACCGCTATCGGGTCCACAACAATATAACATCGCTAAGCTTTTGTAATAAAGTATACTCAAATAAAATATGTAATAGGTTGAGTAATTAATCAAGGTTTTAGAATCCAGCTTCTTCACAACAATGAAAACCAACCATGGTCAAAGTATTGCTGAAAAAGTGAATAACTAACTCAACCTCACAAATATTTATAAGAAATAATTAAGCTCCAGAAATCTAAAAAGTTAGATTTTACTAAACTCAGAGTTTATTGGTTATTAAATATTTTCCCAATTTTTAAATATCTATTCATGTATTTTATTTTTTTCTCCAAGTTATAAACTGTAGTGAATGTCTTTTTTGCAAAGTGTTGACACTGAAACCAAACCTGTCGCAACACTTCATGGAACACAGCATCTGTTTGAACAAGACTCAAAGAAAGAATACTTACCTAAAACATTGATTTTGATAAGAACAAAGACTGAAAAAAGTAACTAATAATAACAAAACAAAAGTCATTGAAACATTCTAAGGTGGGAAAATATTACTGATCATTTTTTGAAGTGATCCGATAAGTTTCGTAGCAGACGATAAACATAACTGTCTGAAAAATTCAAAGGGTTTCAGCGGGTTTACAATTAACATCGCTGATTGGTTAATACAGTGTAACCCGGATATAAGAGACCCTGATATAAGAGAGATTTTATCTGATCCCAAATTAGAGCCATACTTACCTAAACAAAATAGACAAAACCCGGATATAAGAGAAACCCGGATATAAGAGACTTCTCCGGTCCCGACAACTCTCTTATATCCGGGTTACAGTGTATATGCAAATATGAAAATTCAAATTGGAGCTGATGTGCACAAAAATAAGTTTTAGTAATACTATTTAAATCTATTGCATTTTTTTACAATCCATTAACAGGTTTCCGCACTTCTTCACCAACGTGAATAATTACTAGCTTTCCTCTGCACACATCTTTATTCCTCAGTAGCATTAGGCAAATAAATATATTTCTTTAATCTCCTGAAAAGTATTTGTATTAAGTTATCATCATCTCCATAACACCAAGGACAAGTCAATGAATTAACTTCATTTTGGAAACCAGATACTTGGATAAGGAAAAGAAAAAATCGAAAAACCTGTAATCAAATGAAGGCCAATCAGGATGACACACACCACACTTCCCAGTCTCAGTATAAACCCAGGAAAAGAGGGCTTTGAAGTCAGTCCCCTTTACACTTTCACCAGAATCCGGGACAGGCTAGTTCACTCCACTCTAACCACCAAAGACCTAATCAAGATGATTAGATGGTGGAGTCTTTCTCTCTCTGTTCCAACATACTAAGATTTATGAACCGTGTCTCCCAAGGAGACAAGTTTATATTTGTAAACGATTGTTATAAAAAAGGGTTTGAGAGGAAGTAAAAGAAGGCTGAGTCCATATAGCTTGAGTGAAGCTTTATTCCACTAGAAATCTACTTCGGTAGCGAACCGTAAGAAGAAAATGGCCGACTACCTCATGAAGAGAGAAAGACGAAAACAAAGGGAAATCAATCAGTCCTGGAAAGTCAGGGAAAGATTAAAGAGTTCCTTTATTTTCACCACAACGATAAATAAAATAAACCTTCCAAAACAACATTTGCTAAACATTCATTCATTTTGAATGCAAAAAAACGAACATTCTATGTGAAACTCCACACTGGTGACACAGACATGATATAGAAATCCTGGTGCGATAAGTAATTATCGGTGCAGATGAAATTATTTTCAAGAGCGAGACTCCTCCTATTGGCGGCATGGTATGATGAATCTTGAAATTTGCATGATACATACTTTTGATTTTTATTAATCAGAATCACTCCAAGCAATGTCACTTAAACACAAGGGGTTATAGGGTGTGGAAGATTTCAGAAGAGAAACATTAATGATGAGCAGAAAGAGAAGATGGTAATCAGGGGGGCAGTAGGTAGTGATTGACGTTTCATTTAAAAATTTGTCGATTAAACTTGGCTGGAAAGCATGGAACCAGAAGGTAAATCCACAAATGAGAAGTGCAAGAGAACTGTTAATATAGAATTTACAGTTACATCTAGCCAGCCCACCTGTAAATTGATGAGATCTTGACGCCAGTCTAGTGCTGTGCTTAAACTCAAAAACTCTAGGTACTATCATGAAGAGCTGATTCGAGCAATTACCGTAAAAGTGTTTATAGAAAAGACATAGAGAGGCAACCTTACAGCAGTGGGAAAAGGACTGGAGCTGAGCTGCCAGATCAGGACCAAAAATATTGCTGATACTTCTTTGGATCTTATCAAGGAGGTCAAGGTAAATAACAGGGGCACTGGAGCATATATGGCAGAAATATTCTAAGCATGGTCGAACGGTAGACTTATGGATATACTTTCAGTTTTTATGCTTGTCAACGAGTTGAAAAGGGACAACTGCTGCTAACAGGGTTTTCAACGTTTCTGCCTGTGGTTAAAATGAATGTAGTGGCTACCACAGAAAATATATTCAGTTTAAACTCAGGAGTCATAAAAATGACTTCAAAATGACATATATCAGTTAATATTATTTTCTGGTTACCCAGGAATTGTTGCCAGACAAAAACAAGTCCTTGCAACACATGTGGCACTATTACTGGTAAATAATAAAGTTTTTTGGATAGCAGGAATGATATACTGACAGGGATAGACTGAGCGACATACCAGTAAACCCCTATGGGAAGGACTGAAGAGTTTATTTCTTAAAAAGCCAAAATTTCAAGAACCAGATGGCTAGCTAAAGACATTTAATTTTACAATGGGGCCATATGTTAGAGATTCTGAAATTTGATGGATGACCGTCAGCTAAAAGTGCTGATCATGAAAACAAGTGGAGAGAATCGAATAAGATTTAAAATCATAATTCGGAGATAAGGATTTTCTTGGAAAATGTTCCTTACATGTCCTTCCTCAAGGACACATGGTACAGTGGATAAAGGCGTTGGTTAGATCCAGTGACAGTCCCAAAGCGTGTGAGTTCAATACCCGGTTCAGGCAGTGGAGAACTTTCAGAGGGAAAATTAGCAGGAGATAACTGATAACTGACATCCATCAAACATGGCTCGTGGAACTAGAACAGTCTACCCCGGTGATCGAAATAAAGGGTTCGGTTCAAAATTCCAACCACCTGAAGAAGGCCGGAGCGTACAACGGCCGAAACGTTGTGACAAAAATGGCGACAAAGATGAGGACAATAGTCCGACTAATGTAAATACTGTACATAATACCTCATCTCAGAAATATAGACAGACTCTAGTTTGTGTTTCTATTTTGGACAAGGAAAACATAAAACTGATATGGGAATTTTTTCTGCGTAGACATCATGTTTAAAATGATAATTCTTTTGGCTTAATGAACTTGGAAAGTAAGTCTCACCTGTCCGTCAAGAAACATTCATTACAGGGTGGCCGAGGTAGCAGGTGCAGATGAGACACTGAGGAAGGTGGAGGAGCTATCCACACCCACTGAGAAGTGTTAGTGGGAGATGCTAACAAGGAAAGTGGGGAAACTTCCAAATTAGGAAGTTATTAATTTTTCAAAACCCAGAGAGCAGAAAAGGGTTTTATTGAAATCTAGGGAAATACCGAATTTGCCAACTGTGTCATGCCCCCATGCTGGTTTTATCAAATGTCAATAAATATAAATGCTTCAAAGCGAGATCAGATTGTTCTGGCAGATCGTTCCAGCACACCGGACGAGAGATACATCCCATAACTGCCAAGAACCTCCGACATCAGCCAAGTCAGAAAAGTGTCACATCTCACCTAAGAAGTGAGTTGGGTCGATAATCGTCTGCGTGTGAACCACTAGACTTTGACAACAAACTAACCGACTGTTGTACAAAGGACCTTATATAAAAATAGTATTCACTTTTTATTTTTTTTATTCAAGTGTTATGTTCTTTCTTTGCGTCTGCATCCTGCTTGGACCAGCCGAATACAAAGATACCTGATGATGATTTGATCTTGGCCAACCTTATGATCAAAACTGATCACATGGAATAAGGCAAGGCCCGGATCGAAGCAATCACCTATTTGATCAGCCACAGGATTGAGGGCAATACACAAATGCTCATTTCAATTTAATTCAAATTTTGTGTGTATATTTTAATTCAATGACAGACCTAAATTCTAAAAAAAATAAAAAAGTTTAAAATATAATTTATTACCGAATAATATTCGTTCCTAACATCTTATAATTATCTGATCATTTCGGGTCTAAAAATTGAGTTATTTTGTTTTTTTTTTCATTTGTTTTACTGGCTTATTGAATTTATTGCTCAGCCCAATGTAGAGGTTGTCCAGACTGAATGGAGAAGGGAATGTATTGTTGTGGGATGCTTGTGTGTTTAAGTACAAACATGTCTCCTGGAATATTTATCCCGCAACAATTATTACACTTACTTACCCGCTTCTGCCTTCTAAAGGAAAAAATATGACATTCATGTTTTATGAAATAATTCAGTTGTTTTTAATTTTTAAGCGTCAATATTTCCACTGAACTTAACCCTCTTACTACAATGAGGAAGGTGTTGCCACAGGTTTGGAATCCCCGGGGCTGGGCGACTTCTCTCATGTAACTAAAAAATGAGAAGAAACGGTTACTTCACTTCTGGCTAAAAGTTAACTCCTGTGTCAGGGACTATCTTGGGTAGAGACCCAATATTTATTTGAAAATTTCCCCACCCAGCTGAGTAGTTTTTAATAATGTAAATGTTCAATTATCTCCCTTAAAATTTGGTCTTTGGTAAATAATTTCATTATCATCAGGAAAGAAATGTCTTAAAATTAAAAACAATTGAATTATTTTATAAAACATGTGTTATTTTACCCTTCAGAAGACTGAAACAGATAGGTAAGTGTAATGCACAGATCTCTCTTCTAAAAATAAAAAATGTGTTGCAAAACATAATGCCCAGTATTCAAAAATTTTGGAATGTAAATTTTAGAATGATTTATTTTTTAAATATCTTTATCTTTGATTGGGTCTACTCTACTTTTTAGCTTTAAAAGAAATTTATTCATTCTGCCATCTGAGTTTTAAATAGATTTTGTCTGCAATTTTTTTTTTTCTAGTTATGTCTTGTGGCATGTTCTTTCTGCAACATCCTATAAACGTTCATATTAGAGAAGGGAAAAATTCTTCAGTACTGGAGTGCATATATTGGAGAACTCTTCCACGACAAAAGAGAATGGCCAGCAATAGACAAAACTACTGGTGTGCCTGAAATTCTAAAAACCAAAACAGAAGCTGAACTGGCCCATTTGAATAGAAACAAAGCAGTAGGGCCAGATGGAACTGTAACAGAAATGCTGACAGCCTTAGATGATTTTCGCATAGACAAGATAACAGAAATAATAAATGAAATCTACAACTGCTGGGATATACCGGAAGATCTCAGTAGATCTATTTTCATAGCACTGCCTGAAAAAACAAAAAGGAAGCAAATATGAACTCCACTGAACAATCAGCCTAATGGACCACATAACAAAACTCATCATCCGTATTCTGATGAATAGATCGCGCAGCAGAATCAGGCCAGAGATGGGACAAGAACAGTGTAGGTTTGTTAAAGGCACTGAAACGAGGAATGCAATATTCATGCTCAGAATGTTACCAGAAAGAGTAATACAAATGCAGAATGACAAGCACCTGTGTTTTATAGACAAAGGCATTCGACAAAGTATGCCACAAAGATGTGTTGGAACTGCTCAGCAAATTTGATATATTTGGGAAAGATATTAGAATAGTCGAGAACCTATACTGGCAGCAAACAGCCTGCATGTGGATAGGGAATGAGTTCAGAAGATATACAAAAACAGAAAGGGGTATAAAGCAAGGATGTATCGTCTCACCAGACTTATTCAACCTAAACAGCAAAGCAATTCTGAGAGAACTGGAAATCCTACCAGAGAGAACTGGAAATCCTATCATTGGTGGCCACAATCTTAACAACATATCTTATGATGACACAGTGCTGATAGCAGACACAGAAAGGAAATTACAAAACCTCCTACAGAAGGAAGTGAAGAACTGCAAGGGATAGGATGAAGTGGAGAGCCATGACTGCCTACATCCGGAATAAACACGGCACATATAAGAAGAAGAATTTCGAGCTTTCATATGCAATAAAACATTCTCCAATAAGGAAGAGGTAATCGGAGAATTTGAATTGTTATCCCAACAAAAGTAGTAAGAGATATCCAGCCTTAAAGTAATACAGAAGAACTTCATACCATTTCAGGTTTGCATATCTTTAAGAGGTTGCACTTCAAGAAAACTGAAGTGATATAAACTCAGGTAAACCTTTTATAAATCATTTCACCCAAAGCAAGGAAATAAAGCCACTAAGATGCAAGTGGTTACTGAGTATGAAAGAATCTGAGAAAAAGAAAAAGATTATTAAGAAGAGAGAATAATGAAAGAACAAGAATTAAAATGATAACAATTGACATTGCATTGAGATTTTTGAAAATCAAACATGACTGTAAAGCAAGGAGCGGGAAGAGAGTTCCACAAGTGTGGGAGAAGAAACAGCATTGCTCGATGTAACTTACAGTTACATCGAGCAATTCCAACAGTAAAATGATGAGACCTATCTGTCAATTTAGTATTGTGCTTAAATTTGTAAAGTTGGGCTACCAAAGAACAATTATCATAAAAATATTTATAAAAAAGGCACAGGGAAGTTATGTTATAGTGGTGGGAAAGTGACTGAAGCCAAATTACTTGTTCAGTACCAATAACATTGCAGATTCTTCTTTGGATTTTATCAAGAATCTCTCAATGCATAGCAGAAGCACCAGAGCAGATGTGAAATTAATATTCAATGCATGGATGAATGGTAGACTTATAAATATGTAATATTGATTATGTTGAGAAAAATGTCTAGTACGACAGTGAACCAACTTTACTTGCAGTAGACCCATAGATTGATTCAATATAATCTTTAGACTTCATGTCAGTGGAAAACTTTAGTCCGAGGAGCCGCAATGAGTCACTCATCTGGAGGTTAGCATCTGCTATCCTGATGGAAGGCAAAATTTTCTCTAAGATGATTAAAAGAGAGCAGGTTCATTTAATTAATTTTTAATTTAATTTTAAAATTAACGATCTATTTCTTGACCCAGTTAACAACAGTTTGTAAATAATTTTTGAGGAAGAGGTAATTGAAGCATTTCAACTGTTTATCCCATCAAAGGAGATAAGATTTTTTTAAAGATGGGATCAAGAATTTAGAGGTACGTTGGAGAGCAGTCATTCATTAACATGGTGCCTATTTCAACTAAATAAATTAGTTAACATTTCAGAAGCGTTTTATTCATTTCCTATAAAGTGTGTCATTTCATGTGTGACAACTTAATAAATAAGTTATTTAACATTTCAGAAGCGTTTTAATCATTTCCTATAAAGTGCATCATTTCATGTGTGACAACCTAATAAATAAGTTATTTAACATTTCAGAAGCGTTTTATTCATTTCCTATAAAGTGCACCATTTCATGTGTGACAACCTAATAAATAAGTTATTTAACATTTCAGAAGTGTTTTATTCATTTCCTATAAAGTGCATCATTTCATCTGTGACAACCTAATAAACAAGTTATTTAACATTTCAGAAGCGTTTTATTCATTTCCTATAAAGTGCATCATTTCATGTGTGACAACCTAATAAATAAGTTATTTAACATTTCAGAAGCGTTTTATTCATTTCCTATAAAGTGCGTCATTTTATGTGCGACAACCTAATAAGTAATGATAAGAATGGTTATAATGGTCAAGGTGAAGTCAACATTATTAAAGAAAGAGAGCGATAAATGAAGAGACAGATATGATAAGGCCTAGATGGAGATGAACAGAAGAGATAGATAAGGCCAACATAGATAGATAACTTATAAACTGAGACAGATATATATATATATGAACAGAATAGTTATGATAATGCCAATATAGATTATGAACTGACTGAGATATGAACAGAAGAGATCGATAGATATATGTGATATATGATAAGGGTAACCTAGATAGATATGAAGAGACTAGATATGATATATAAGGCTGACAAAGATAATCACTTCAGACAATTTGAAGAACTGCCTAAATTGACAATTTTTTTTTTTATCATTTCACACTATGCAAGTCTTAAAGATTGTGGATAATTTTTGAGATCAGCTACCAATTTGACCGTAGTAAAACAAACAGACTTAATGGCAAGTCAGATTAGTTCCGTAAGATCAAATTGGCAGGGATAAATAGTATGTCATCAGTATCAATACTGAATTGTGAACTGATGACATCAGGAAGATTGTTGATGAAAATTAGGAACATCGGTCTAAGAATAGAGCCCTGGGAGACACTCGCATAAGTTCAAATAGATCTTCAAGTGTGGCTGTGAATCCAGAAGCAAAACTGCTATTTGTAAAATACAGCACCCCAGGAGTGCTCATGATGCACTACATCCTCTCAATTATTCATTGCGTAAAGCAATAGAACCATAAAAAAGAATGGGACTATTGACAAAATAGACACATAGAACACTATAGAAATGTTTACAACTAAAACAAAAAATACAATAGATAAATTTCACTAATGTGAATGTAAAAAGGGAAGAAGATGACAACTCTTTTTTATACCTTTTCCTAATTATATACTTTTTCCCTCTTTCTCTCTTCTTATATTAATTTAACTAGAAATACTACTTACATAATTTACATTGTTTGAACCTTTCTCCTTTTCTTTGTTGTAATATCCACAACATTTCAGCTGTGGGATGCATCAGCCTTCTTTAAGTGATGGTAATAGTTCCACATACCATGCCTCTTCCAGATATCTCAGTATCAGTTATTTCCCTTTAGTAACTCAACTATCCAATTTTTGTTCACCTCTGCAGTGGCCAGGTATTGAACTCACAACTACAATCTGTAGAACTTCCCCTATCACTTTTTAAAATATCTGAACTTAACAACTGCAACAAATTATTACAATAACAATCCTAAATATGTATGCTGGTCATTATTTTAAAAGGTGGGGACAAATGAAAACATTTGAAATTGACATTTTCCATTTTACTGAAACAGCCATTAAACACTTCTATCTTCACTTCATTTTCTCACAGAAACCAAGTAGCGTCTCTGATATGTCTTTTCCATCTTCATGCACAATCAAAATAGATTAGCCCATTATTTATGAGGTAGTGACAGGGTGTAATGATCATGCTAAGTTATTGGCAAGAAGAATTATAAGATATTTATTATAATTTATTAATAATGAAATATGATAACATTCATTTTGATTGTTCCACAAGAAATAAAAGCCTTGATTGACTATTTGATTTAAATCCAGTAATGAGCACTTCTGCAATGTATTGTCATTAAAAGCAGAAGAATGACTGCAAGAAACAAGAGATTTCAAAGAATATATATTGTGGCTTGTGACTATATCACGGGTTAAGCAATGCTGAGTTTGTCAGTACCTAGATGGGTGACTGCCTGATAATACCAAGTACTGTAAGCTTGGATGTTTGGGTAATATAGTGTCAATACTTACAATAGCTCATCTCAGAAGTATAGAACTAATGAAGGCCAGAGTGTACAACGGGCAAAACGTTGTGAATATGGTAATAAAGATGAGGACAACAGTGTGAATAATGTAAATAATTACAATACCTCACCACAGAAATATAGATACATATTGTATATTACAGATACCATTTCTTTCCAGTGTTATTTCAAAAATTATTTATCTGTGAAAAAAAAGTGTCATACACTCCACAAAAATATGCTTACTCTCCAATCTATGTTCACAAAATTAAATTCACGGCAAAAGGACAACATATTTTACAAGTATGAAGCTTTTTTATTTTATTTTTACAAAGGTTAACCATAAATGCACTTTTGCAGAAAACATTGACATACTTGAAGATAGTTTCACTGAAAAGCAAGTGCCACACACTTCAGAAGGATGTGGCTTCTCTCCAGTGAAGATCTACACATTCACATGATTCCTACATTATTCATTTGAATATGCATGTTTGAACATGGATTCACTGAAAAGCAAGTTCCACACACTTCAAAAGAATGTGACTTCTCTCCAGTGTATGTTTATAAATGCATCAATGAATGTGAATTCTGTGAAAAAAGATGAGCCAGACAGCACACAAAGATAGAGTCTGTCTCAAGTATTTGTTTGAAAAAGTCAATTTCTGTATAAAAGAATTACACATGAACAAATTTATGGTTTCTCCCCTGAGTGTTTTTGAATATGTCGGTTCAATATGGACATCTGTGAAAAGGAGCAGTCACACACTTCACAAGAATATGAATTCTCTCTAGTATGTGTTTGCATATGCCTCACCAAATTAGACATCTGTGAAAAGGAAGAACCACACACTTCACAAGAATGTGGCTTTGCTACTGTGTGTGTTTGTACATGTCGGCTCAATTGGGTCTTATTTGAAAAGGAAGAGCTGCACATTTCACAAGAATAGGGCTTTTCTCCAGTGTGTGTCCGAAAATGCACCACCAAACTTGATTTCTTTGAAAAGGAAGATCCACACACTTCACAAGAAAATGGCTTCTCTCCAGTATGTGTTTTCATATGTTGGTTCAACATGGACTTCTTTGAAAAGGAAGAACCACACATTTCACAAGAATATGGCTTCTCTCCAGTGTGAGTTCGCATATGCACCACCAAATCAGATTTATCTGACATAGAAAAGCCACATACTTCACAAGAATATGGTTTCTCTCCAGTGTGTGTTCGCAAATGCCTCACCAAATTTGACATCCGTGAAAAGGAAGAACCACACACTTCACAAGAATGCGGCTTTACTCCTGTGTGTGCTTGTACATGTTGGCTCAATTGGGTCTTATTTGAAAAGGAAGAACTGCAGATTTCACAAGAATAGGGTTTCTCTCCAGTGTGTGTCCGAACATGCAATACCAAATTTGATTTCTTTGAAAAGGAAGATCCACACACTTCACAAGAATATGGCTTCTCTCCAGTATGTGTTTTCATATGTTGGTTCAACATGGACTTCTTTGAAAAGGAAGAACCACACACTTCACAAGAATATGGCTTCTCTCCAGTGTGGATTCGCATATGCACCACCAAATCAGATTTATGTGACATAGAAAAGCCACATACTTCACAAGAATATGGTTTCTCTCCAGTGTGTTTTCGCAAATGCCTCACCAAATGTGATTTCCGTGAAAAGGAAGTGCCACACACTTCACAAAACCTTGGCTTTTCTCCAGTGTGTGTCTGTATGTGCTGAATCAAAGTTGTCTTTTGTGAAAAGGAAGAAGTGCAGACTTCACAAGAGTAGGGTTTCTCTCCAGTGTGTGTTCGCATATGTTGGTCCAACTTGGACTTATGTGAAAATGCAGAGCCACACACTTGACAAGAATATGGTTTCTCTCCAACATGGGTTTTTAATTGATTTTTCAACGGTGAACTATTAGCTAGTTTACATTCATAAGGCCCAAAACAAAAATTTTTTCCTGTGTAGTTTTCCATATTCTCTTTTTTTAAGGTTACAAATATTGATGAAACATTAGAAATTACCAATTTAAATTCATAAAATATTTAACAAAAACCTAAATCTGCATGCTATAATTTCTTTCCAGTTTGTGTTGAAATATATTGCCTCAAACTTGATTAAAGTTTTTTAAAAATTGTCCATTTCATGGATGTTTCCAGTGTATTCTTATCAATGTTTCTATAACATTGGCACCAAAATAAAAGCAATATACATTGGTCTCTACCAGATGTGAGCATTATACACACTTCACAAGAAATGTGTTTGTTTTCATATATGCACCATCAAATTTCACTTCATGTAAAGGAAGAGCTACACAATTTAGCAGTTTAAGTTTACTATTAGAAATTTTACTTTCATAAATTTCACAAGATTTTTGCCCTTGGGATCTTCCATATATTTTTTTCATTAGTCTACCAACAAATGATAATCCATTCAAATTTACGAAATGCTGTTTTCTTTAAGCTGGAACATCTGTAAAAAAAAAAAAAAAAAACCCTTAAAATATGAATAAATTATTTCAAGAGAGTGAAATATGACATAAAATTAATGATTACAATTGCTGTTTCGTTATCTGTATTGGCAGGGCCAGTGCAAGGGAGTGTCCCATGTCCACCCACACAATCTATGATATGTGCCCTCACACTACTACATGTCAATTTTCATCCTGTAGCATTCATATCAGGTACAAATTTCATTGTAACCTAATTATGTACGATAATGGATCATATGCGATATAGGTGAGCCTTAAAATAAATGCAATGTATCTTAATACAAATTAGAGACATGTCATAATAGATTATTCTATCTAAAATAAATCAACAATGTTTTGCAGTAATTTTTAATGTCAACTTGACATTTTTCTTGTTTAAAAAAGTTGAATAATTTTAACACACTCAACATTAGCTATTTCAACTGTAAAATGATGTGATTTTGCCATTAATCAAGTAGTACACTTACATTCATAAAGTCTAGGTAACAAAGAGAAAAGCTCATCAGAACAATTACCCTGAAAATATTTATCGAAAAAGCACAGGGAAGCTATGTTATGGTGGTGGAAATGTGATTGAAGCTGAGTTGCCAGGTCAGGACCAATAATATTGTAGATTCTTCTTTGTATTTTATCAGCAATCTTTAATTACATAGCAGAAGCACCAGACCAGATGTGGTGGCAATATTCAATGCATGGATGAATGGTAAACTAAGAAAGTTTTGAAAAATTGGCTAGGTTAAAGGGTCCTTAAGGAATTTAATATGGCTATTAATTTGGGTATGACTTAGTAAATTAGTATAACTGAGTATAACCTGTGCCCAATTGCTACACTTGCTAAATTAGACAAAAATGATATCTGATGAATTACTTTCTCAAAGTAAAAAATCATGTCTGAAATCCCATGCTATTAATGACAAAAAATGTACTCATCAGATTTATCTGAGGTTTTAGGTAGATCAACTTCATAAGCTAAGCAATGGCCTGTATGGTTTGTTTATATATAGATATATCCACCAGTGATTTAAAAAGAACAATAGTTTTTGTGAAATGGGGTATCAGAACTTGGTCAAGTGGCAAGCTGGCCATGTGCTTTTTGCAACAAAGAGACTTAGTATGAATTAAAGATTAAATCAAATCATTATTATTACAGCTGGCAGGCTGAATCCCATATATACAAGAACTTAGTCCGCTTTCAGCAGTTCCATAGATACTTGTAGAAGCAAGATCTGGACCTCAACAGTTCTCTTGCCCTTTTTCATTTTCATTAAGGAGGGAGTTCTGAGGCATTTTGCAGTAACTGAATTCAATTATTAAATTTTTAAATAGGACTCACATGGCTTAAAATCATGGTAAGAGTCTTTTTATTATCTGTACATGCACTTATTCTTACTTTGGCATTCTGAAGTAAACCAGATATGCAAATTTTAAAAACTGTCTTATAATGATTTTCACCCTCAAAAATGAAGTTTTGTTAATAACTTTTTTTGGTGGAAAGTTATAAAATCAAATATGTATACTAATACCCATTGGATCTAGGTACCACACACAAATTTTCAGAGGTTTTTGTGAAGGATTAAGAAAATTATTAACAATTTCATGGTGTATCTTACACTTATTTCCACCACTATATATATATATATATATATATATATATATATATACACACCTCTCTATATATCTGTTTCTAGCTCCCTCTCTCAATATTATATATACCTGTTTCTATCTCCCTGTCTCTCTACATATATTTGTTTCTATCTCTCTCCCCACACACACACATATATATATATATATATATCACCTATCTTCTTCCACAGCACCTATGAGGTGGATGCACCATTTGGGGACCAATGGTGTAGAGGATAAGAAATATGATGCTATGCCTGGGGCACCCTATATACAATCCATTTTAAATTATAACATATTTATTTAAATTGCTTCCATTATTATCACTAACCTCCTTCCAGTGATTCACTGGCTTTTATCATAAAAAGTAAAATATAAGTAAACAAAATATTTTATACATTCTCTAATCCAAACCTGCACAAAATATAGCCCACTTGCTGTATGTATCTGGCAAAACTATTCAATGTGGCCTGTGAGGCATAATTTTGTGAATACACATTGGAGAAGTACTTTTAATATTTGATGCTATTCTCAGACGAGTAATACAATCATACATTATAGACATTATTTCAAAATCGTTAAATTCAATGATTGATCATGTATAAATGGAGGCATGACTTTATTCAACCAATATTCCAGTGTCTTTGTATCGAATTAATCCTTTTAACACTCCATAGATTTTTCTCGCCATTCCTCTCTAAATATACACTAACTCATACTCAGTAACTTACTCAGGAAGTTTGCTTGTGGGCCACAGTTAATTATCTGTGATTATTTTTGCTTAATGTACTTTCTCTGCAAAAGAAGAACTACGCACTTCACAAGAATGAGATTTCTCTCCAGTATGTGTCTGCATATTTTGCCTCATTGTGTACTTCACTGAAAAGGAAGAGCTACACATTTTTTTTTTTTTTTAGTACATCCAGGTAATGATGGAACACGAAAGATTAGATTTGAATCAAAAGATGTTTTTAGAATTGTTATTGTTAACGGATAAGAAACTTTTTTTGGGAGTGTTTTTTAAAGCTAAAATGAAATTTTCAAGAATACTTTTTCATTTTTAAAAATTCATTCTAAAACTTAGGTATCAAAATTCATGCCTAGATAACCTAGGTAACGCTCCAAAAAAATTATTATCCATTAAAAATAACACAATTTTAAAAAAACATCTTTCGATTCAAATCTAATCTTTTGTGTTCCGTGATTACCTGGATGTACTAAGAAAAAAAAACAACAAACTAATTTCCATGCCTAACGACGTCTGTATGAACAGATGAAAGTATTTGCGAAAAAAGACCTGAAACCACCCGAATTTATTAAAAACAGGGATCATAACATTCATCTAGAGATTCGTGGGTTAATGTAATCTTTATAAATTTGTTTGCGAAGATGTTTTTCGGCATTTATATCATTAACTTTACTAATCTGCTTTTTGTATGAATGATTCATGTAATATATATATATATATATATATATACATACATACATACATACATATATATATATATATATATATATATATATATATATATATATATATATAAGAATATCTATATAATCTAGTTGTCAGCACCCGCTTGCATTCAAGTGTGTTCAATGCATGTGTAAAACTTGCTGATTTACTTGTTTGTTGGTTTACATCTATCAATAGTGATATAAAAAAAAGAAGAAAAATAAGATTGTAATGAGCTGACAGATGGTTAAAAATAGGTACCTCCATGAGATCGCTAAAAAAGAGCATAGCATGATGAAAAAGATGCCAAACTTGACGAAAACAAAATTTTATCGTCTAAATGTTCATGTTATTATTAAGAGGAAAGATCAAAGTATTTTGGGGGTATTTTTTTACATTTTTTAATTGTTCTGAGCACGTCCGAAATTTTCATTAAAAATCTTGTTTTTTTGAGTCAGCAAAATTGACAGATAATCAATTATGGCATCCATTTTTTTCCATTTTATAAAAAAGATGAAAATCTCACTTTGAAATTCTTTTAAAAATCAATTATCATTTTTTCAAAACTTATTTTAAGAAAATCAGAAATTATAATGTTTATTTAAAATATTTTGAACCAAGCTTAACTTAGTTTCTGCATCAAAAAGATGTAATTTGAAAATAAAACAAAGCATCACTTGACAGGTGACGAAAGACATATTGACGGATTACGTGATCATAATTTGTTCAACGGAAGGCGAAAAGTGTAGTTACTTAGATTTAAGTGAACAAATTATTTACCTCATTATTTTTAAGGAAAACTTTCAGCACTCTAATTTTTTTTTTTTTTAACTTAGCTTTCACATTTACAATGTTTATGGAAAATATATTATAAAGAAATTAAAATAAGACTGTTAAGAGTGAGATTAAATTTCATAAGAAAGGTATCTAATTAATTTATAGGTACCTTTCTTATGAAATTTTATCAGAAGTGTACATAAAATACTATAATTTTATGTACATTTATTACATTTTACTGTGTTATTTGTATTTCCATTCATTTTATTATTAATTTTGATATTTCATTTATGGAAAAATGTCATAACTGAGATTAATATAAAAATAAGGTCATATAAATTTCATAAGATGATACTGATACTTGTAGGTACCATTCTTAGTTGAAATTGAAAATTCAAATTAACTTCTCCACACGTGTTTCACAAAAGTAAAGGCCTTAACAGCGGAGGACAATGCTTAACTCAAATAACGCAACTTAATTGTATTCTGGTTGGTCTTCCGTACTTTATAATTACAGCCCGATTATAAACACAAAATTACATTTCTTAATTATTGCGGATCTTCTGATTAGTCAAAATGATACAATTTACAACGTGCTAAAAAAAGATCTATCTCATAAGGACACTTAGGAAACCCAATGCATCTTTTAACTAATTTTATCATATTTTAACAACTTAAATGTAAAAATCTATTATAATTAAAGAAATAACAAATAATTGTATTAAAAATTCATTTTTCCTAGATAAAATCTTTTGCTTTCAGAAAATATTGCCCATATTCATAAAAGCATTTGAAATTAAATAATATCTTTGTTTTATTGAGTTTTGTATGTTATCATTCAGAGCTGATTTTCAGGTAGGGGGGGATCCGATTAAAAAGAAAAAACGTGATTTGCATTCCTCAAAGCCTTGTGCTTTTAACTATTGTAATCACTAAACCCAATGTGATCGAATTTTTAGCATTTTCATAAAATTAATTAGGGGGGGATTTAAATATAAAATAAAAATTTCTGCCATGACTTTAATAAAAGAAAACATATTTATAATAATTTCCATTATCTATGTATAGTTTTTGAAAGTTTCATTAACATCCGACAATTATTTTTATTTTTGCAAGAATTTCCAAATTAATGTGTGTCATACAAAAAAAAAAAAATGTGCTAAAAATTGTATGTTATTTTACTTGTTCCGGTGATACAAAGAGAAACAAGTTTTTTTAAATCAAAATTTAGAATGTTCTAAATAGAAGGAAATTTTTTAAAAAATAATTAAAATAAACTTTGACCTTTCCTAAATTTGATAGCTTGAAATTGAAACTAAATAATATGAAAAAAAGAAGTAAAAAAAAAAAAGAAAGCTATTTTTGTATGGTGTTCAGTTACTGATTGAGGAGAATGGATATCAAGCGACAAGGCGAAACAAACAATATGATGAGATACTCAGTGAGATATAAAAAGAAGTCCGTGAAAATAATGTATTGAATTCACACAAACTTTTTTCCACTTACCTTTCATTTTAAATTAATAAAGACACATCAATTTTTTTCAGCAGAAGAAATGTAATTCTAGTTTTTTGTTTACATATATCTACTTTCTTTCTGAATTTGTTGGGCTTCGTATAATTTCTTCATCAATCTACAAAATTATTTAATTGTTTCGTTCAATTTGAAACAATTATTTTCAATGGGAAAACGAGATGTAAACTGAAACGATATCAGAGAATTACACCGTCTGAGAACGAATTAGGCGGTGACAGACATCGATTCGTTCTTCGTGAATAATGATATGTGATAGTGTCGCAAGGCCGCCAGTATGGATCTAACTATTTTAATCGTAATTGATCTGGCTTGCTAACCATGACTCCACGTCTAAGTGCACCAATAATATGAAATATTCTGATATAAAAAAAATGTGTAATTTTAATAAAGATTTTGTTGTTTATGGGGTAATTTGCAGATTAGGACCCGCGTATCGGCATACCCCTCCTACCACCAACCTTTGCCTCGAAACTTTTCTTTTTCTCCCCTATCATCGTCGTTGCTACCCTGTGAGCAACGACCCAATACTTTCGATGCTAAGGCACGTGACCGTTTTGGAACGAATATCCATTCAAAGTTTCTTTGGATGTTTGGCATTTTGCCGCCAGTCAAACGGCCACGTGACTCATCGGATACCCGCCAAAAAGTCTACACGAGTAAGAGACGGCTTGCGGGCATCGAGTCGGGAAGACACACACACACACACACACACACTGTCTGTCTCCCCCCTCTCTCTCTCAAAAGCTTCAACCGGCAACCCTCTCTACACTTCGGCAATCAGACCTTTTCATAGTCAATTCGTTTGCCGAAACTACCTTCCATCAGTGTAGACTTGGTCTGAGCCCAACTTTCTGACCTAACCTGCTGTATAGAACAACAAGCATTTTCGTCACGAACCTCAGTACCGAACAGTCCTGCCTAAACAACAAGTAAGTCAGAAATCCACAAGCTTTCACACGTGGTACCTATACTTTCTAGATCTCTCCCTTTTTTGGTCTATACTTCTTACAGGCAACGAACGCTTTTGCAGCTCAGTAATCTTGGTGATTTCCTCGGTCGAAATCTCACAACCGACCGAATTAGTTCTGTCACTAAATTTCTTCTGATTTTGATTTTTCTACTAAAAAAAAAAAAAGGCATCCTTATGTAAAGTTGCCTCCCTTACACTGTTTGTTCAAAAAAACTTTCCCATGTAACCTTTCTCCATATTTTGGAATATTTCTTCTCCAAGGACACTTGGCGCCAACATTACATCGTGCAGATTTGGTTGAACCGCCTTTCCAGAGAGCAAGAACTCTACTTTGCATTCCATCCTCTACTGCATCCTGCCTAATTTATTTAAAAACTAAAATAAATTTACATCTTGTTATGCCTTTTCTTATCTTATGGTGTTTGTCCACTTTTTACATTGCTAACTTGTCATGAGCCATTGATGTTCTAAGAGAATATCAAAATACTCTTATACGGAGAAGTCTGGTGGTCTGACACAAGGCCATTCGCAAGAAACCGCACTAGGCAACCAGTTTTCTCCTATACGCGCTCAGTTTGCAATAAAAAATTCTCGAATACATTCATTGAAAATGTACATGCTTCATTCGAAAATTACCCGTTTATGGCATTGATTAGTATGACAAATAATTATAATTTAATTACGTTCTGTAATTTTGTAATGGTAGAAAAATAAAAACGTTCACTATTTAAAAAAAGATAGAAAAGTTTTCAAACCATTTTGGTTTGCCATAAAAAATAAAAAGATAAAAGAAAGAAAAGATCTCAGAGTTATTTATCATTTCTAAATGTAGTCGAAGAAAAAGGGGTTGTCAAATGAGTCACACCTGTGGAAGCAAGAGACGGTTCTGAAATTAATTCCTTTGTCACGAAAAGGTGTATATAAATACAAGAGACGACAAGGCAAAGGAACCAGAGAGTCGATGAAATAATTTTGTCCGTTCTCCTATGCCCTACATTATCAGGATACTTAAAAATCCCATAAATAGTCGAAAGGACTGATTACTACTATCAACGAGATATTTATGGTGTGGATCTCGGAAGGCTGCGCTGCAAATAAAACATGCAACATCCACAAACATAAATTTAAATAAAATATCAAATGATAACGATATTCAATTACGACGACAAAAGGATAACTTTGGTACAACGTACATATTTTTTATATGCATAATATTGTGGGGCGCTAATGGTGTTGGTAAGAAATTATCAGAAGGTTTTTGTCGAAGGTTGCGTTTTCATCATTAACACTCCACATATTATTTGCAAAAACAAAAAACAGAAAAGAACAACAAGAGATGATTGAATGATCAACAAGTAAAATGTATATTGAAACAAATATATATACAATGACAATAAAGATTAAGTCGTAAAAAGTGATTTCCCTTGTACCATGTGGAAATACAAGTGTGTTGTAAGAACTTTCTTTGTTGAAATTTGTTTAATGTTTAAGAATGTTTGATGTTTGAATTTGAAAGTCAGATGTTTGTGCAGAAGAATGTTAAATTTCTGAATAGTTCACTTGGCTTTGATATCAGACAGTTCACTGTGTGTGTGAATGTAGTTAATGTCTGTGTGTTTGAGTAGAAGATGAAGAATACACGTACGTGATTATGATTGTGAAATTTTATAATCTACTAAAGTTTCTTCCTTAAATTTTGTGTGCGAAAGCTTGATCAGAGTATTTTAAAGAGAAAAGTTCTTGTTTCTGGTTTGGAAATGTTTCGTATGTTTGTAATGTAGTTTGGAAATTTTCGTACGTACGTGCATGTGTGAATATGTTTTCCTGGCGTCTGACCGCACATGGTCAAGACACGAATCCTTTTTACAACTACATCTTGTAGCGAGAGAAATCAAGGAAGAGAGGATATTTGCCAACCGCCCCACGCGGTCAGATGTGGCACAAAGCCGAATATAACGTGGGTTATCCAAGCCCGTAGGCTCGGGCAAAAATTCCCCGTAAACCCCGTACAAAAGCTACGGGGTCAAGTAGCTGTCTACCTCCCCAGACGAGACTCTGCTCTTGGGCATAGCCTCGTCTGGATTCCTCTCTGTCCGAAGGCAGAGAGTTCGACTAGCTGAGCTGGAGACGAATCTCTAAATAATTGCTGAAGAAAGAGAACGAACTCGTGTCTGATATTTATAATTAATGTAACCACGTGTCAGGCTCCTAGAAAAAGAGCGGGAAAATTTGACTTGGTTACGCGCTGGAAACGTGGGTAAATTGCAACGCCCACTTGTGTGTTTATTGACCAATTAGAAGCTGAGATTTCCTGAAAATATGTATGAAGTTGGGTAATCTGTTTGATCCACATTTTGCACAGATTTGTACAAAAGTCAACATTGATAAGGAAGCGGTGTCGGGATGCTAAACATACATACATACACATTTGCAAGGACTCTTTTCTCTCTCTGTCTTATGCTAAAGGACTTAGACGTTCATGCGTGAACTTACTGATATGAACTTATGAACTCTTTAAATACTGTATATTTTATTTTAAGAGATATAAAAATGTTATCCCTAAATGCAAAATATGTCTTTGTACTAATTATGTTTGCATGCATTTTTAAAAGGCCAAAAATTGGTGTATATTTGGATTAAGGATGTTATCCGAAGGTAACCACGTGTAAACCCATATAAACCCTACAGGTTCTTATGATTTAATAATACTGTGAATTGAACGATAATAAAAATGAAGAAAAAGTCATTAAAACTCTCCTTTGTTCTTGTAATGTTTAAGTCAACCGCTCATCTTTTCAAGTAGTAAAAAGGGATAAAAAAAAAGAAAACTCAAGCAAATTAGAGGAATTCAAAGAAACATGAGGTATATATGCAGGGCCGGGTTGTCTTACAGGCTAGTATAGTCTACTTCCTCGGACACCTCAAGCTTGGTTATAATGCCGGTTATTGTTGTAAGTAATAAAGTGTCGTTGTTGACACTGTAGTTTGAACACAGATCACCAATGAGCAAACATGACCGATTCCATTATTAAATAAGTGTGGTAACCACCACCACCATTTTATATACAAAATATATAACAAGCATTCATTGGTTAATCACCTTCAATCTAGTTTGCTGATTGGTCAGTTTCGACCAATCAAATCACACCCACGCGACAGATCTATTTTAGCGCCAACTCAGTCTGATCCTGGGGAACTCTCTGCCTTTGGGCGGGGAGGAACTCGGACGAGGCTCCGCCGAAGGGCAGAGCCTCGTTCGAGGTGGTTGACCACCCCGATCCCGTTTATACGGGTTCTACGGGCAATTTTTGCCCGAGCCTACGGGCTCGGAAAGCCCACATTAAACCGGCCTTGTGCCACATTCGACACACGTGGGCGTGTTGTTAAACATCGTGATACAATAAAAACCAAACACGTGTGATTCTCCCTCTCTTTCACACTTAGTTATTTGTCTCAAATTGTAATTACTCACTGGGGTTACTTTTAAAAATTTTATATTGTTATTTTATTCCCCTACCCCCCACAAACGATAAATTGTACATATGGGGTCTAGTTAGTATTTTCATAGTCATTGAGGTATTATGGTGGGTGTGGTAAGAAAGGTAAGTAAGAATGTGTTGTTTTGGTGCAAGAAATATTGTTAGTATGATTGGGTCAGCGTTTGTGGCTAGCTAAGTTTAAAAGTTAAGGCAGAAGACCGACCTTTTCCTCAATCCCCACTTCGGCCTTGTGTCACATTTTCTGTTATACACAGGAATAAATAATCTCTTTCTCACTCACTCTTCTTCGATTCTTCGTTACTCGTACATCTCAACTCGGCTGCCAAAATGTGACTCTAAAAGAACTCCCATCTTGACTAATGCAGTCAGACGTAAAAGAACTGTACATCAATTCATGCAAGTATAATTCTGAACTTTTATCCAACTTACACAATTCCAAACACTCAAAACATACTCAATCTTCTAAACTACATTTTAATAATCAACTTATTCGTTATGAGCTTAGGTACAAATATTACCTAGTCTAAGAGACACAACTCTGTCTAACCTTTCAGTTCACATGCATGTACATCGAATACTTAATAAATTCAATTGTTATGTTTTCAACCCTACGTTCTGTTTTGTATTTTATACTATGTGCTATTTTACGTCAAATATAAATTGCATTGTGACCACCACATTGGATAAGCGACCTCCAGCATAATGGCATGATCTTTTCCTAGACAAAAATAAAATAATTGTGGCGAACACCCTTCACACGTTCACCGTTATGGTGATCCCGTCATATAAGAAGGGGCCCGCTACATAAGTAGATCACGTGACCGTAGAGTAAACGTATAAATAGGAAATTTTAATAAATTTCTAAGCAAATCCCTCATCTTTTCAAGTAGTAAAAAGGGATTAAAAAGAAAAGAACAAGCAAATTAAAGGAAACACGAGGTATATACGCAAAGCCAGATTATCTTATACAGGCTAATATAGTCTGTGGCATGGGATCCATCAAGGTTAGTTATAATGTTGATCATAAAAAATTTATACTACGGTTGTGTTGAAATATGTTTTATTTTGCAAAATATAGCAAAGTACTGGTATTTCTTAAAGAATATTTTTATTGACAAACAAAAGATAACTATTTTTACAGAATTTACCATAAGTTTACTGTAAGCTATGTAAATGTCGCTAAAATATATCATGAGTAAAAAAAGTATTCCAGATGGGTGTGGGCGAGTTAGAGGGTGTTCCATAAGTTTGTCATAATCCGGTCTTGCATATACGTAAACTTTTACTCGTATTTTTAGTAACCCTCATTTTAATTTCAAACATTTTCTTGAATGTCATTGGTTGTTAAATAAAAATAAGCGTCGAGAAATTTCCATACCAAAACAGTCAAAATTTGTGCAAAAATAGGCTCAACCGACATAAAAATCTTTCTCAAATTCATCGCTAATTTAAATGTTTCAAGAAATCCTATTGGCTAAAAAAATAAAAAAAATACAACATTCGCCCACGCATTTCTCAGAAAAATTCGCAGCAGATACCAAGCCCCGTTGGAGCCGATTTTATTGTTAAGAAAACTAAATAGAAATAGTAAACGAAATTTCGCCACATTTGAGATTTACACACGGGAATTATGTGCCGCCAAAGAAACAAACTTCCTTTATGAGAGAATAGAAAAATTTATACAATAAACTTTTCACTCAATATCTTTCATAGAAAAATCTTTTGTCTATTCAACTTTTTTCATCAAAGGCAGACAACTTTTTAGACATTGAACATTTCCGAAAAAACAAAGATCTTTTTCTCTAAAATATACGTTTGCACACATCATTACAAACAAAGAAATTGTAAATTGTGTATATAAAATTTAATCTGTTGTTTCAAGCATGTATTTTTTGTCTTGATTGAATATCGTTACCATTTGGCCATTTCTTATAATTTATGTTTGTGGATATTGCATATTTTATTTACAGCACGATCTTAAATATTCACGCAACCTTTCTAGATCCACTACATATTTCTTTGTCTTTTTCTGATATTGTATGGTTCAGCTTATTTTCGACAAGAAAAATAAAACTGAGTTAAAACAATATCTCTTGCATAATTTCCATTTCCTTGATTCCTCTTCTCTCTCACCCCACCCCTCTTTATCTGCCTGTAGCGGTTTAGGCGTGGAACAATGAAGAAATAAACTATCTTCAAACACGGCTCTACAAATTTAATAAAATTCTATTACTGAGTATTTGTTTTCTTTTAAATAAAAGAAACGATTTATAAAGAATTGTTGGAATTTAATTTGAGAACAACAATTTACAATTCACATTCTCGCTATTTTTTCTATCCTCACTCCAACCTCTTTTTAATTTCAAAACCGGCTCCCAAAGCCTTGATTCTTATCAGAGAAAAGAATATATTTTCTGGCTAACGAGAGAGCTGGAAAATATAAAAAAGAATTCCACCACCATTATTCTTTCCACGGTGCCATAAAGTCTGGGAGAAACCTCACAGCTTGTTCACTTCAACCTGTTTTCAGTACCTTCGAAACCGGCTCCCAGGGCCCTGATTCTTATCAGAGATAAGAATGTGTTTTCTGGCCAATAGAGGGACCATGAAATTTGTACAACGATTTAGGAGGGAAAAGTCCTCGATCCATCGGAGCCTACCAAAACTCCATAAATTTGGAGAATCTTACCTATTTGACAGTGAGAATTCCGCCCACCGTCTGTCAGGTCGACATTAGGGAGCTCCAGAACGTCTTTCAACCAAAGAAGAATTATCTACTAAAGTGCTGTCAAGAACGAACGTCGGTCCACAGTTCAAGACCAATCGAAAGCTGCATCCCTTCACCACTTCTTCTGACGAGCCCACTGGACTTCTGTCGTCGACCTACGAACTCACTCAACTGCAAGATTCCTATATCTACGAACAATTTTCCTACTCTACAAGAACTGTGAGTGTTTCTATCTGAACTTTAACAATAATCGCTTAAAGAACTCTTTAGGTGCTCAGAGAAATATTTTGAGCAAGCCTTTTTTAAGTTAAGAACATTTTCTCTTTTCCCTTTCTTTCTCTCCTAATTGTCCTTTTATCCCTTTACCCTTTTTTTCTGTCTATGTAAATAAACACTTTCTTCTTTTATTGTTACACACAGAGCAGGAATTTTTTTTATTCGTACGCGCCTAAAAGAGAGAGTTTTGTCCGCTCTAATCTTGGCTGTTTTACTCGCGTTTTGACGCAATTTTAAAACTTCAACCCAATTTTTAACCTCAACCCATTGATGCAGGAAAGCCGGGACAAGTTTCCTAGTAGAATCTTAGCGAAACAACTTCACAAAAATATTTTGTTTGACTTTCTTGAAATTACAACTGAATTGCGTTAGTGTGATAGAAGAAACAAATAGATAAGGAAAACAAAAGATCGAAAAGCCTGTAACAAATTGAAGGTCAATCAGGGTGACACCCACTGCACTCAGTATAAACACAGAAAAAGAGGTCTTCGAAGTCAGTCCTCTCTACTCTTTCATCAGAACGCGGGACAGGCTAGTTCACTCCACTCTAACCACCAAAGACATAATCAGGATGATTAGATGAAGAAAGTCTCTGGAAGTGTGTGCGTGTGTGTGTGTGTGTGTGTGTGTGTTCCAACATACCATGAGTTACGAACTATGTCTCCCAAAGAGACAAGTTTGTATTTGTATACAGAAAATAAAATAAACCTCCCAAAACAACGTTCGCTAAGCGTTCATTCATTTCGAATGTAACAAAAAAAAACAAAAAAAACGAACATTCTGCATGAAACTCCACACTAGTGACCCCGACGCGATCTGGAAATCCCGGTGTGATAAGTAATTATCGGAGCGGAAAAATGTATTTTCAAGAGCGCGACTCCTGATTAGTTCCAGGGGCGAAGGGGTTCGCGCTTTACCTTATCGGCGGCGCGGTATGACGAACCTTGAAGTTCGCGTGACGCGTGCATTTTCCATTTTGTTAGCCGGAATAACCCCAAGCAAGGCAGTAATACCACTAAAACACGTGGGGTGAGAGTGTCTGGAAGAATTAGGAAGAGAAACATTAATGATGAGCAGAAAGAGAAGATAGTATTCAGGTGGACAGTAGACAGCGATTGACATTACATTTAATTTTTTGTAGATTAAACTTGGCTGGAAAACATGGAGCCGGAAGGGAGTTCCGCAAGCGAGAAGTGCGAGAGAAGAAAGTGTTAAGATAGAATTTATGGCTAGTCACCTCAACTGTAAATTGATGATATCTCGACGCCAATCTAGTTCCACGCTTAAACTCAAAAACTCTCCGCACTACAGCGAAGAGCTCATTCGTACAATTACCATGAAAAAAGAAAAGACAGAGAGAGGTAATCTTAAGGCAGTGGGAAAGTGACTGGAGCTGAGCTGACAAGTCAGGACCAAAAATATTGCAGATTCTTCTTTGGATCCTATCAAGGAACTCAAGATAAATAGCAGGGGCACCGGACCAAATGTCTCAGCAATATCCTGTTGGGGATTAGCGAACGTATTTTGGTTTAATCAGAAGGATATTTTTGTTGGCGTGTACGATAACATTCATCCTCAACAATAGAGAAAAATTAGGATATTTCATGCAAACGAAATATAAAAACAAGGCAAGTAGAATGCATAACAATACAGTGATTTTTATGTACAATTTAAAAATATACAGATGAGTTAAGATTTGATGAATGGTTGAGTATTGATGTATTAAAATGCTTCACTTGTTGTTAAGTATGTTTGAAAGCTTTGGCGAGTGTTAATAAGATTTGTTTGAAGAATTAAACAGTTGTTTTGTACTAAAGTGTTCGTTTTTCTTACAGTTCAAACGTTAATGTGTATGTAGTTATGTATAAATGTTTTCTTGAGTCGTACGAAGTTGCGTACCTTTGATTGTTGGTTGAATGGAATGTTGCTAGTTATTTTACTTAATTTGTAGTGAACATATATCACATTTTTTTAAGCAAAAATAAATGAAGTTTACAAAGTTTGTTCAAAGAGAGAGAATGAAAATGTCAGTGTGTTGCTGAGTAAGAAGTTGATTTCACGCGGGAAAGTTAAAGTTTAGAATGGCGTGGAGTTGGTTGGCATCTCTCTGGGTGTTGCAATCTGACAATATTTATTGTTGAAAAAATACAACAAATGTGGCACAAGGACAAAAGAGGGGGGTGGGGGAAAAAAGGACGGTCATCATTTGTCTTAAATTTAAACTTAGTTAGCCACAACCACTGACCCAATCAAACCAAAACAATATTCCTACCACCAAAACAACACATTCTTACTTACCTTTCTTACTACACCCACTAAAATACCTCACGGTCTCAATGAAAATCCTAATTAATCCCATATGTACAAATAATGTCTGTGGGCGGAGGGGGAATTAAAATAACAAGTTTAAAAGAACCCCAATGATTATATACATTATGACATAAAATTATTTACAAGAAACTAAACAAAATCGTGTTAGTAATAACCCCCCCCCCACAAACCTTAAATGTGGCAGAAAAATCAATTAACTAGACGAAATCGATGCGGGACTTTTTAAAGAATAGAGAAAAATATTCATCCACCCCAAATACTCACACAGACATGCACTCATTCAGACACAACAAATACGAAAACACGCACGCGAAACGAAAGGCGCCCCGCATCCACCAGAGAACTGAAATCACTGACCACCTAACGAGGGAGGGGATGGGGAGTTAAACTAAAGGAAAAAAAGGGGGGCAGAAATAAAAGGGGACAATGAGCAAACACACCCTAGCTAAGTTTACTGGAAAAGAAAAGAAAGACTAAACAATCAAAAAACCCTAATCTAGCCTAAATCCAAGGATGGGTTGCCCAAGTTTAACCCAGGAAAACAATATCTGCTGCAATCTGACTAACTAAACAATTCGAATCTCTTCCTTATATAGTTTCTGAGAAGAAAAAATAGGCTCAAACAGGTTTGAGCGCCAACTTGATTTTTCACGTGCGTTCGCAGTTTTTTTTAGGCGGTTAACCAATGAAAAATTGAGTTTGACGGAAATAGGGTTTTAATTGGATAACAGGTGTGTGTGTGTGTGTGTGTGTGTGTGTGTGTGTGTGTGTGTAATAATGGATTGTTCTGCAAATAGGGGTGAAAAAGGTAACGTGGACGATTCCACAATCCTAAGCATGGACGAATGATAGACTTATAGATATGCTTCCAGGTTTTATGCATGTCAAAGAGCTGAAAAGGGCTAAATGCTGCCCACGGGATTTTCATCGCTTGTGTCTGTGGTTAAAAGGAATGTAGTGGCTGTCACAGAAAATATATTTAGTTTAAATTAAGGAGTCATAAAAATGACCTCGAAATGACATGTATTTCAGTTTACATTGTTGTCAGAAAAAAAAAAATTAAAAAAAGGCTTTTGCAACACAGATGTCCATGTCAATTTCTTTCAAGTTTTGTGTGTATATCGTAATTAAGAGGAGGCACTGTGGAGTAATGGATAGCGGCTCGGATTGAGGAATCAGAGAGCCGAGTTCGAATTCCAGTCGAATCCATTACATTCACTTACGTGCTAATACTCTTGTGAAAGGTATGAATCCTCTCCTCCTCCTCCTCCCCGCTAGAACAGACCATGTTCTAAAGAAATGGCAACCTACTTCGTCAGTCATGTGTCGAAAGATACGTGATCGCCTAAGCACGTATCACGCATGGCACACAAACTGACTGATATTTTAATTCCATGACAGACCTAAATTCTAAAAAAAAAAAAAATTTTTTTAAATATTATTTATTACTGAATGATTATTTAGGGTCTAAAAATTGATTTTTTTTCATTTTTTTATTTTACGGGTTTATTGAATTTATTGTTCAGCCCAAGGTAGAGGTTGCTGAGACTCGATGGAGAAGGTAATGTATTGTGGGATGCTAGTGTATTTAAGTACAAATATGTCACCTGGAATATTTATCCCGTAACAATTATCACAGTACACTTACTTACCCGTTTCTGCCTTCTAAAGGAAAAATATGACATATGAAATAAATAATTCAATTGTTTTTAATTTTAAGCGTCAATATTTCCACTGAACTTACCTCCACTCACTGCAATGGGGAAGGTGCTGTCACAGGTTTGGAACCCCCGGGGCTGCGCGACGTCTCCAATATAACTAAAAAATGAGGAGAATGGTTACCTTCGGCTAAAAGTTAACTCCTATGTCAGGGATTATCTTGGGTAGTGACCCAATATTTATTCGAAAACTTACCCGCCGATTTGATCTGAGTATTTTTTTAATAACAAAAATGTTCGATTATCTCCCTTGAAATTGGTTCTTTGGTAAATAATTTCTTCATTGTCAGGAAAGAAATGTGTTTTAAAATTAAAAACAATTGAATTATTTTATAAAACATAAATGTTTTATTTTACCCTTTAGAAGACAGAAACGGATAGGTAAGTGTAATGCACAGATATTTCTTCTAAAAATACAAAATGTGTTGCAAACATAATTCATCAACAATTTTGGAATGTAAATTAATTTTAGAACGATTTATTTTTTTAAATATCTTTTTGATTGGGTCTACTCTACTTTTTAGCTTTAAAAGAAATTTATTCATTTTGTCATCTGAGATTTAAAAAGATTCTATCTGCAATTTTCGGGGTTTTTGTTTTCTTTTTTTTTCTAGTTATGCCCTGTGGCATGTTCTTTCTGCAACTCCTTATAAGTTTGTTTTTTTACAAACACAAATCTCTAAAAAATTATTATTGTCGATTTATGCAGAAAAAGTTATGGTTAGCTAAAAAACATTTTGCAGTAAAAATATGTCAAAAACAAAAAATGCAGATAGAACCTTTTTAATTTCGGGTGACGATTTGGTAAATATATGATTCTTAAAAAATTTATTTTAAGTTAATCATTTTTTTAGGAGGACTTGTCGTTTTTAAAAGTTCGAAACAAACTGGATTACCCCCCCCCCCTACACACACACACACGAGAATTCTTCTTTACGTAGCTTCATATTGTATTGGTGATTTCTGTTAATATTTTTCGTATAGCAAACATTTACCGCCAGAAAAATGGATGAAATTTTGCATTTTGGGGTTTGTTTTTTTTTCGAAATGAAAGCAAAAACACGTTACTGCCTGTTAAATTACCAAAAATTCAGGTAATTATTAACCAATAAACGAAATGTTCAGCACCTATCTGTAAGTAAGTGTAATAATAAATGAATTGTACACTGATGGCTTTCTTTATTTTATTACAAAACTTTGTACACGGTGGCCCAAAAAGTCACCAAGAAAATTCAAAATTAACTCCTTTATTTTTTTAACTTTAATTCACAATACCATAGTTTTACTTTTATATAGAATAAATATGGGAAATAAATTTACACTCGTTGAGAATAAATCTTTTAAGTGGCATCTATTTTCAGCTCCACACGAATGTGCCCTTTCTACGGTCTTTTAATCATTGCCGTCATTGTTTCAGGCTGTCAGTCCGTCAGTTATGTGCCATGCATGATACACGCTTAGGCGATCATGTATCTTTCGATACATGACTGACGAGACAGATTTTTTCACACAGTAGGTTGCCATTTCTTTCTGCGGTAAACCAGCTGCCATCCAAGGCTATAGAACCCAGTCTGTCCTTCTACCCATAGCTAGTGGAAGGAGAAGAGGATTCATACCTTTCCCAGGGGTATTTCAGCATGTAAGGGAATGTAATGGATTCAACTGGAATTCAAACTCGGCTCTCCGATTCCTCAATCCGAGCCACTATTCATTACTCCACCATCCCTTCTTTGTGGGTTTGACAGATTTAATGTCTATGGGGGCTTTAGGCATGAAAAAAGTAACTGAATTAATGTGAGCACCTTTTATATATAATTTTTATTTAGTAATCTTAAAAATTTAAGAAAATATTCTCCAGAATCTAATAATTTATTGAATTTTAAATATTTGGGGCTGTAAATTTATTATAGTTATTGCTTTTATTTTCTGATAATGTCATGTATGGTTGGCTATATATAAAAAAATTGACACATTTATACCCCCCCCCCAAATTCAAAATTCTTTTAAAAATATTGGTATGCGATTATTTGTACTAAGCTTTACAAAATTTTATAAGATTTAAAAATATTTAAAACTCAAATTATTCTAATTAAGATGTAAAAAGATTGAAAATAAATCTTGTAAAAATTCATTATTCATTGAAAAAAATGTTTTTTCTTAAGACCAAGACAATAGTGTCCTTAATATATCTTATTTTTAAAAGTAATTAAAAGTTTTTCTAATTAAATAATGTCTTAGTTTGATTACATTTTTTTCATTTTAGGATTCAGAGCAGATTTTCAGTAAATGAGTAACTGTTTGAAAAAAAAAATTATTGATTTACATTCTCCAAGAAGTCCTACTTTTAACAGCATGAAGAGAGACAAAATTTAATTTCTGGAAATTTCATTAAGGGGTGAGTACCAGATGTAAAAAAATATATTTCTGCAAAGATTTTTAAAAAGTTCCTAAAATAATTAATTTGTGAATAAATCCTGAAAATCTCATTAAAATCTGACAATTATTTGATTTTTGCAAGAATTTCCAAATCAATAATAATCAGTTTTTTAACACGAAAATGCTAAAATTTCCTATACTAATCTTTGCTACCCCCATTGATGCAAGAAAAACAAGATATTTAACCCAAATTTTGAAAGTTTTAATAAATTCATTTTTACATCAGAACATATTTTGGTCTTTCCTCTTAATAACATAAATATTTTGATGATAAAATTTTGTTTTCATCATTTGGAGCCTTTTACATCATGCTATGCTCTTTTTTCACTGAATTATTGGAGTCAGTTTTGTGCCCTGTTTGATTCACACTTAGATGGTCATGTATCTCAAGATACATGACTGACCAGACAGATTTTTCTCCCACAGTAGTTTGCCATTTTTTTCTGCAGTAGACCAGTTGCCATCCAAGGCTATAGAACCCGGTCTGTCCTGCTATTTACCCATAGCTAGCTGGGAGAGAAGAAAAGGATTCATATCTTTCCCAAGCGTATTAGCACATAAGTGAATGTAATGGATTTAACTGGAATTCAAACTCAGCTTTCCGATTCCTCAATCTGAGCCACTATCCATATTGGAATTACCTAAATTAAAAGATCTGATTTGGTGCAGTTAAATATTTCATAACATTAAATAATTTTTAAAAAATGAAGAATAATTGTAATAATTTTTTTTTTTTAAAAAGAAGAATGAATACAATGGATAAAAATATTTCATTTTATTTTTTAAAAATATTTTTATATTCTTATTGATATGCCAAATATTTGGACCTTGTCAAGATTAGCACAGCAGGGTTTGCTATTCTTTACAAGATGATGATTTGGTTCTTTACATGAGAATAATCAGGTTCACTGTTCTAGACCTGAACATTTTGGTACAAGTAATTTTAAGGTTCAATAGCTGTCTTGTGTTTTCATATCAGTTATGTGCCATACATGATACACACTTAGGCAATCATGTATTTTTCAGTACATGACTGACGAGGCAGATTTTTTTCCCTGCAGTAGGTTTCCATTTCTTTCTGCAGTAGACCAGTTGCTATCCAAGGCTATAGAACCTGGTCTGTCCTGCTATTTACCCATACTGGGGGGGGGGGGGGAGAAGAAGAGGATTCATATCTTTCCCTAGAGTATTAGCATGTAAGTGAATTAAGATATTCAGAAACCTACATGATGGATGGCTCTACATTCTCAAAGGTTGTGAAGCCATTACTTGGGGGGGGGGGGGATTGTGAAAACGGCTTACCTCGGAAACGCCCACGAATCTGTGCATCGTGCAAAATCCACCTGCTCAGCGGTAAAAAGAACCAAAATGGCGGCGCCCCTGTTTTATGCCAGGCGGTCTCGGACAGTTTAACGCGAAATCTCGTTGTCTCGTTATTCGCATGCAAATTGTAGTCGGTCCTCAGCTGTATAAATCAAGTCATTTTTTTTGAGAAGAGGGGAGCTCGTTTTTGCTAGTGAGAAGTGAAGGTTGGACGTGTGACCCCATTTTGTCGTTTCTACGTTGTTTGTTGGACTGTTACGTCGGACTATCGTTTTAACTGTGATTTGGCTACAAGTGTTGCGGTCGAGAGACGGAAGAAATCTATTGCAGACGTTTGTTGCTACTTTAAGTTGACAGTATTTTTTTGTTTTGTTTTTTTAACTGCTACAGGAGGATAGCTAACCAGTGATTGCCTGGATGAAGAACAAATCACTTAATAAATGGACATTAAAATGTGAATCGTGTAAGACATTTATGAAGTGGACAAATAACATATAGAATCATACTGGGCAAAGCATAAGGCTAAAATTAATAAAATAAATTTTCTGTCAGGTTATTTAAACCAGTACATGTGGATGGAAGGAAATACAGTTTACAGGTTATTGGGGTTTTGTAATTCAATCACCGTACAATATCTTTTCAATAAGTTATTTTAACTGTTTTTTCATTGAAAGTAAATAATATGTTATTTTAATTGTTCATTTATCAATGAACAAGTTCACTTATACTATTTACATTGTTCAGACTATCATCCTCATCTTTGTTGCCATATCTATCACAATGTTTCAGCCGTTGTACTCTCCAGTCTTCTTCAGGTGGTTGGAATTTCGAACTGAACTCTTTATTTCGCTCACTGGGGTAGACTGTTCTAGTTCCACATGCCATGTCTAATGGATGTCAGTTATCAGTTATCTCCTGCTAATTCCCCTCTCCAAGTTCTCCACCGTCTTAACCAGGTATTGAACTCACACTCTTTGGGTCCTATCACTGGATCTAACTAATGCCTTTATCCGCTGTGCCATGTACAACGGCCGAAATGTTGTGATAAATATGGCAACAAAGATGAGGATGATAGTCCGAACAATGTAAATAGTGTACATAATACCTCATCTCAGAAATATAGACAGATACTGAAGAGCCAAAACGTTGTAATAAATATGGCAACAAAGATGAGGATGATAGTCCGAACAATGTAAATAGTGTACGACAATGCAACTGCCCTCACTGTCCAGAGCATCCGGCAGTTCCTGGCCAAGAAGGACATCACTGTAATGGAACAACTTCCCTGTTCACCTGATCCTGCTCTGTATGACTTTTTTCTTTTCCCCTAGATCAAGGGGCCTATTTTGAAGGCGTGGAGACCATCAAGAGGGTCATAACGACAGAGCTGAGTGGCATCCAAGACGAATCCTTCCAGCAGTGCATAGAAGCGTGGCAGAGAATGTGGAAAAGTGCATTAGACTTAAAGGGAATTACTTTTAAAGGAAAACCATGTAGTTTGTTTTCTTTTTTGAATTTAAATTGTTTGTGACACTAGTCCCATTACTTTTCAAACACATACACACACATATATATATATATAATATGGAGAAAACTGAAAAGTTGCAAATTAAAAAAAATTGAATGTTTTTTTGTGAAAGTATTTATTTATATTTTTATATATATATATATATATATATATATATATATATTTGATATTTCATATCTGCCCCGATCTTTCGTCAGAAATAAATAAAGATTCACAATATCACTAGGTTAAGTTCCACTTGCCTATCAACCTCAGGGAAGCAAAGAAGTTGGATCTTATAAAGTTTTCAAGTGCTATTTCATCATGTGTGAGTTAACACACATCTTTGTCACAAGGTAACTTGTTTGTTAGGGAAGTGTATTTTATATTTCTGGTTTTTGGTGGTGGCAAGTGGAACAGAAAAATTTATAAGTTTGACTCTTTTGGTGAAATCAAATTTTCCCAGGAAATTTGATTTTGGCAACATCTGTTGTTCAAAGGACTGCAGATTTTGACAGTTGACAACATTTGTTTTGTCTATGTTCGCCTTTAAAGGCTTATCAGACGAATATGAAAGGTTGTTATTTTGAATAGATGGCCTTGAAGGTTGGTGATATTTAAAGTCTGGATAAGTTAAAAACAAACTAAAGGAAATTACCCTTTTTGACCCCTCAAAGGATGGTGAGAAAACGTGTTGGTAGATGTGACCTTATATATACAACATTTTGGCAAAGAGCAGAGGCAGTCGGGAGACAAGTGAAGAGGCACATCAAAAATTGGCTGATCAACACACATGCAATTCACGCCCACCTGAACTTATTTCAATGTTTGATTTTCTGATAAAAATTTGAGAATATACACTTTGGTTCCAAGTTGTTACTCCACCCAAACGTGTTAGACTATATCAAACTTTTGTAAATATTCTGTCTTTATTTATTAATTTATCATTTTCAACCAAGATCAGGCCACCTTCTTCTTCCAACAAGGGCACAACTTTTTTTCCTTCAGCCTATGCTTCAAGGAAAATACCGTGGCAACCCCCACTTTTCTTGTCAGTAAGAAAAACACAACACTTACCAGCAACTCTAGATGATCAACAACCTAACTGATATTAACTCCTTGGCTCATTTAAAACTGTATATAACCAACCTGACCCCACAGTCATCCCAAACTGAAGATATCTGAGAGAGATAGGGTCCGAATTGTGTGATTGCACGTTCTTGGGGAAGAGGGGGTTGCATCCTCCTCTTTGAGAAATTGTTCACTTCCATTTTATAATAACTATTCAGTATTTCGTAAACCCCACACAGATTAATTAGCATCTTGACTGAAGGGGTGTTAGCGAGATTTTGTATGTATCTAGGCTGAGGCACCAAATACATGGCCTTAACCCATTTAATACTCACTGTAAAGTCCGGTATTATTTATAAGTTCTTCAACTATAACCACCAATTCCCATGATAAAACCCTGTCTTAAATCATTTCCTATCTATAACCCATTAATGCCCATCATAAAACTCTGTATTAATTACAGTGGAACCAAATTTAATTCGTTCCTGAAGCCCGTTCGTAACCTGAAATGTTTGTTAACCAAAACTATTTTTCCAATAGGAATCACTGTAAAATGGATTAATCTATTCCTGGTCCCAATATGATTGCTTATTTAAACTTTTACAAAAGTACTTTGTGCACAAGTTTAAACACAAAATTAATGAAAATCATTAAATTTAAGAAAAAATAAATAAACCCAATACTAACGGATAAAATATAGATGAACACTTCAATTTTACCGTATGTTTATTTAGAAGAGCTGATGGCGGAAGGGGAAGGAAAGAGATGTTATTGTTTGGAAAAGGGAAGGAAAGACTTGATCATCTCTTTATTTATAAGAACAGTATAGATCGTTGATTTTGTCATACTGAACTGAGTAGAAAGAGACAATCAACAATTGTTTTTCTCTCTCAACTTTTTCTTTTACCAGTATCACTGCTAGCTTTCTTTGGAGCCATGACTGACGACCAATGAAGAGAAAAAAAGGTACATTACAATAAAATTGGAAAAGAAAAGCACAGCGCAAAATTTTGTTCAATAACCGAGACATTTT
Organism: Acanthosepion esculentum; assembly: GCA_964036315.1. NCBI lineage: Eukaryota > Metazoa > Mollusca > Cephalopoda > Sepiida > Sepiidae > Acanthosepion > Acanthosepion esculentum. The sequence continues at coordinate 22,972,731 of OZ038479.1, read as the reverse complement.
CTGTTCAAAAAACCGATTTGTTCGACATGTGACACGTTTGAGAACCAAGATTTATCTGTATAGGTTTGTAGCTATCTCATTAATGACCATTATAAAACCTATATTAGTCATAGGCTCCGACCTAGAATCCATTAATATCCACCATCCCAATAATGAGGGGTATGTATGCATTAAAATGTAGTTATTACATTTTATAAACAGAAGTAGAAGTTGTCTTAAATGTTACCTATGTCTGCCCACAAGACGGCAGAAATGTATCTTTGAATAAACAACCAGACATAATATTAGAAAACAAGATTCAAATCATCTATCACTGTGTTGTTAATTATCGCCTTTCATTTCCCTTTTGAATGTATGACAGATCTTTTCCAGTTTTTGTGCACAGCTACACGGTGCGATGGGTAAATTGTCGCCATTTTATATTTTTAATTTTTGTGCATGCATGTTTGTTTTTGATTTTATCGACTGCACAGCAGGGTAAGGTCAGTTGGGCACAGTCTGTGAGAAAAAGAGCCATGTAAAGCAATTCCTTCCACCAGAAATTTGAAAATGGCATTCTGTACTGCTTGGTATTCATGCCAAAATCTCCAATACAAACATTTCAGAGGATTCGGAAAGAGTTAGATGAGTCTAATGATGATTACAAAGGTGAAGCTGCTCAAAAAACTCACTCTGGTAAGAATTCCTGAACTTGTTGGTGAGGACCTCAAATTCAACATGGACGCCTACATCAAGTGCCGTGAGGAGGTAGTGCTGCCCTGGGTCAAGAGGGTGGCTGCTGGAAGACCCTATATCTGACAACAGGACTCTGCACCATTCCACACAAATAAGAGAATCCAGTCGTGTTTGTCAGACGATTCCTGTGACCACATCACGCCTCACATCTGGACACCTAACTCCTCAGACTGCACCCCCTCTTGGTTATTATGTGGAGGGGGCAGTTGAGCAAGAGACCAACAAAACTTCTTGTAACACCAAAGATGAACTGAAGGCAAGGATTATGGCAGCATTCACAAATTTAAACGAGAAGACTTCTTTTCTCAAAGTCAGCTGAATTGGGAGGGTATAAAAAAAAATTCTCTACAAGATAACTAATTAAGTATGAATAAATGTTTACTTATTTTAATATATTTCATTGTTACCCATTATTTATATGGACACAAATATTTAAGTAAATGCTCTGTTTATAATAAACAGTAGTAACAACATTTATTGGCCTGAATGTGCACGAAATTTTCATAGAAAATATTCGTCCTCAGAAGTTTTTTTTTTTTCAATTAATGAACTGCAAAAGGTTCTAATGAATGGAACAACACTGGAGTTGACAAATTTACCTGCACATTTATAAGGTGTGTAAAGAACAGTTAAATTAACTACTGAAGCTTCACGAATTGTATATGATCAAGAAGGCACAATCACATTATTACTAAATCATTTTGCTATCAAATAAGACCTTCATTTACTTCAAAGGGACTTTATACTGAACAATTTAGCTATATTATGATGTAATATACTATACAGTACAGTAGTTCTAGTGCAATTTTCATTTTTTCTTATAATTTGTGCCCAGCAGCATTTTGGTATTATATACACTTTTATGTATTCTTTGTTTTCATTAAAAAAATCTTATTCATAGAGTAGCCTTTTTTGTAATGTTTTATAAATTTTTTTTAGTTACTATCAAATCCAGTTAAGAAAATCGCATATTGTGCTTGTGGGGATTTCTAATTAGAATTCTGGTTTGAATATATTTTTTATTTAATGTATCCAATACAAAAGATATCAAGTTTATTTTGATTTTTTTTCTTGAAATAGTAAAATTTTGAAGTCAGTTTGTAAGCAAAAACCTGCAGAAATTAGGTATTTCTGTACATTTTTTTTTTTTTTATGATCTTTAAACCTAAATTTTCAAAATTTGGTAAAAGCTATGAATCTAATTTTTGGTGTCAGTACTTATCATGTCAAACCCTGGCTTTTGCATCAAGTGCAATGTTGATTTTCTTTAGAAAAAAAAAAAAAGGGAAAAATCAAACTGCTTGAATGTACAAATAAAAAAGGGGCTGCTGAAAAGTTCTTGATACACCCCGCTAAACAAAATCTTACAAAACATCTTTTTCTTTTTTTTAATAATTTCACCCCAAGCAGGGTGGGAATGCCACTAGTACACAGAGGGTTACAGGGAGTGAAAGTGAGAGAAAATACAATATAGGAAGGACTGAGGAAAGGACAAAAGATGAATGGGATTCAGATAGAAGATGGTGAATGATGTTGCATTTAAATTTTTGAAGAGTGTAGTTATCAGGGAAGCAAGTAAACGGAAGGGAGTTCCACAGGTGGGAAGTGTGAGAAAAGAAACTGTTGGAATAGAAGTGGCAGTTGCAGTAAAAGGGTGGGACGTAGATGCTAATCTAGTAGCACACTTAAATTCATGTAGTCGAGGAACTAGGTAAAAAAGCTTGTCAGAGTAGTTGCTATGAAAATGACAGAAGGAAGCCACACAATTTTGGTGAAAAAGGAACTGAATTTGAGATGCCAAGTCAGGATCAATTATATAACAAATCCTTCGGATTTTGTCAAGGGAATCCTGCCTTGGTTAGGATAAGAGCTTTTCAGCAAGCCTCATTAGATATTTGAGAAACAAAAAAGAAAGAACTGCCTGAAAAATCTAAAATGTAAAATTCTTGAAAAACTAACATTTTTAAAAGCACTTCACAAAAATAATTTTATTTATTTATTTTTTGGTAAGAGGTATTTTATCATATATATATATATATATATATATATATATATATATATATATATAGACATTTATATTATGTTTAACGTTCTTTTTATAGATACAAGTATTTAAGCAAATGCTCTGTTTTATAATAAACAGTATTAAATAACATTTACCGGCCTGAATGTCCGAGAAATTTTCATAGAAAATTTTCGCTCTCCGACAGGAATCGAACATCACGCGAAATGATGGTTCCGTATAGGATACAGGTTCTATTCCTGTCGGAGAGCGAAAATTTTCTATGAAAATTTCTCGGACATTCAGGCCGGTAAATGTTATTTAATACTGTTTATTATAAAACAGAGCATTTGCTTAAATACTTGTATCTATAAAAAGAACGTTAAACATAATATAAATGTCTTTAAATAAATTGTCGGACAATGTCCAATTCTAAAATATATATATATATATGAGTTTGTGACCCTAGGTTTCACGCTATTTGCGATTGTCAGACAAACTGATTCATTTTTTTATTTATATATGGTTGCATATATCGGTGTTTTTATGGAAGTGGGAGGAAAAATTGTCATCAGAATGCCATTCATACTTACGCAAATATACATACATCAACGTACATATGCATAATTGCCAAAAACAAGTAAATAACCGGCTTTAAAATAATAACAAAACAGCCTTAAAAAATTTTAAATAATAGCAATTTTTACCTACCATAGTCTTACACAAACCCCATCATACGTATATACATGTGTGCGAGAAACATTATTTAGTAAACAAAATAGAATAACAGTCTGCATGTTGACAGCACAAGACACAAAAAATATTCACTACACAATCCAACATTGAATACAGCGACCAAATGCATATGTATGCAACGACACATGGATGTGTATATATGCCCAGTCCCACACTGTTCACATGTTTATGCTTGTGTGACCTCCAGTGAGTGAGTGTGCGTGTGTCTGCGTACATCAATGAGTGTATGTGCGTGTATGTATATTTGCGTAAGTATAAGTGGCATTCTGATGACAATTTTTCCTCCCACTTCCATAAAAATACCGATATACGTAACCATATATAAATCCAAAATTTAAAAAATTAATCAGTTTGTCTGACAATCGCAAATATTGTGAAAGCCAAGGTCACAAACTCACATCAGTCCAACTAAATATGTTAGCTCTATCACTGATATTGAGCGCTTTCCAATAAGTACCGCGCATATATATATATATATATGTAAAATGTGTGTATATATATATATATATACACACACATTTTACATATATATTCAAGAATTTTAAGATAATTCTTTCTATGCAGTTTTCAAATTGCTTTTAAAGAAAACTTAATCTCTAGACAAATTCAAATATTTTTTTAAAATTCATGTAATTTAGTGGGTACATTCAAGGCAAATTTAACAAAAATTATGCTTTCAAAATATCTCACAACTGTTTTTTTTTGTACATGATATTCATCTATTTTACATGAAGAACCATGTCTTTCCCAAAACATTTTCAGTTATGTGCTTGCATATGTTTTGTCAAATTTGATTTCTGTGAAAATGCAGATCCACACAAATCACACAAATAGGGTTTTTCCATGGCGTGTTTTTGTCTGTGTTTTTTTAAATTTGAAATTTGTGAAAACGCAGCACCACACGCTTCACAAGAAAATGGTTTTTCTCCAGTGTGCGTCCGCATGTGATTTCTTAAACATGAACTACCTGAAAATGAAGATCCACAAACTTTACAAGCATAAGGTTTCTCTCCTGTATGTGTTCGCATATGTGATTTTAAATTAGAATTATCTGAAAATGCAGATCCACACACTTCACAAGAATATGGTTTCTCTCCTGTGTGTATTCGCATATGTCTTTTAAAATGCGAAATATGTGAAAATGCAGATGCACATACATCACAAGAATATGGTTTTTCTCCTGTGTGTGTTCGAATATGTCGTTTCAAAGTTAAATTTTGTGAAAATGAAGATCCGCACACTTCACAAGAATAGGGTTTTTCTCCAGTGTGTGTTCGCATGTGACTTTTTAAAATTGAATTTTGTGAAAAAGCAGAGCCACATACTTTACATGAATAGGGCTTTTCTCCTGTATGTGTTCGTATGTGACATTTTAAATTTGACTTCAGTGAAAATGCAGATCCACACACTTCACAAGAATAGGGTTTTTCTCCAATATGTACCTGCATGTGGGTTTTTAAATTTGACCTTATAGAAAATGCTAATCCGCACAATTCACATGAATACAATTTCTCCATGGTCTGCATTTGGACATGAATGTTTTCAAAGTTCAGTTTTACACAATGAGAATAGGTGTTTCAACAGTGTATATGTGTAAAAGATTTTTTTCAGGTGGTTATTTTGTGAAACAACAGATCTATAGACGTTATAATAATGTGTTCTAACATTTTTGTAAAGATGACAGTTTTTAAAGAGGTAGCTATAGACACTTCAATATATTTTTACTTGTTCACATGAAGATTTTTAGAATTAAAAGTCAACAAAAGTTTTGATTTGCAGACTGGTAAAAAAGTTTATTTTTTAATATTTTTACTGTTGTTTGAAGCTCAGTTATAACATTGTGTTTCATAAAAGTTTTCCTCAAACTTGGTGTACCTGTAAAAGAAAACAATACATTAAGAAATGGACTTGCAATTTGACACTCTGGTAAGATTAACCCAATTTGCATTTCAGTAAAATTATATACACTTGATAATTTTAAATACAATTCCTTACCATTTCTGAACATATTGTTCTGAAACCAAAAAAGACCTGTCTATATTTCTGAGATGAGTTACTGTAATTATTTACACGGTAGTCCTCATCTTCGTTGCCATATTTATGATGATTCGACCGTTATACATTTCAGCCTTCTCAATAGATAAAAAGCATTCATTGAATCCAATGACTTCAGCCAAAGAGTTGTGAGTTTAATACCTGGCTACAGCTGAGGTAAACAAAAATTTGGAGAGTTGAGTTAAAGGGAGATAACTGATACTGAGAAATCCAGAAGAAACATGGCACATGAAACTAGAACAATCTACCCTAGTGGACAAAATAGTGTTCAGTTTGAAATTCAAATCACCTGAAGATGGCTGGAGCATACAATGGCTGAAACATTGTGAATATGGCAATAAAGATGAGGACAACAGTCTGAACAATGTAAATAAAAAAGACCTCCTGAAAATTTGAGTAATAGAACATTCTGTATTAAAATTATTATTCCATTTTAGTGAAAATGTTAAACACTGACAGAGAACACAAGAAGCTTCTGAGTTAAGTAATTTCTATTAGATCTAGGTTATAAGACTAAAATTTTTATCTCTTTTTTTTAGGATTCTGTGTCCATTCAGGATATACATGTTCATGGATCCCTACAGGTTTCTTTTCTTTGTTATTTATGAATTGCCATGTATTCTTGGGGAATATAGTGGATTCTCATTGCCTTCTCTACTTTAGGAGTAGATAGGTTTGCCTATTGCCTGGTTCACACTCCTCCCAGTCTTTTGAACAAGAGTACAGTTTTATCCCTTGTTTCCTGTTTAGGATTGGGTTTCTGGTTCTTTCTAAAAGTCTTCTCATTTTTTTTCACTCCCAGTAGTCTCTTGTGTCTTAGTGGCATTATCACCTTGCTTGAGATGAACTGATTAAAAAAAAATGATCTACATAATCTGTGCTTCTTACTTTGTTTTCTACCTTGAGTGGCTCCAAGGCCTTGTACAGGGTGAACATCATTGTAACTGTTTGGAATACTGAGTTTTCCTTCTTTTAGACATCCAGATTCCAGTCTACCCTGCTATCTAACTGACACAAGAGACAATTTCATGCCTTTCCCAAATGCATTTGTGCAAAAGTGAATGCAACAGACTGACCTGGGATTTGAACCTTGATTGCTAATTTTACTTTCCGTGACAATTATCCATTAATCCAAAAATGTATAATGAGCTTTCTAGGATGTATTTTTATATTAATAGATTGACTCTAGACACACTGAAAATATTTTAAATTAATAATAAACTATTAAGTAGGCAATATCAAACTCAATTTACATTAAGAAGTGCCTATCATGCAATATTTTCTTTTTTTAAATATCTTACTGTATTACTAAGGATGAGTTATATTTTTTTTTAAATATTTTCTTAAAAATGTTAATAACTTACATTTCCAATTTTTCAGATTTGTCATCCTAAAAATCTCAAAGCATAGATTCAGATCTCTAACTTCCCAAAGAAAAAGAGATTTTACCAAAAACAGGGAGAAACAGATTGAGATTTTTTTTATGGCTTATCAACTCTTTGTGGGTTATTTAAAGTCAAAACATATTTTGGATTATAGGGGGTTGCTTACAGTATCTGCCGTTCCCAAGCAGTCCCCCATCTAAATACTGACTAGGCTTACTGCTTAACTTCAGTGACTAAGATTAAGAACCATTGTTCTTTGATGATTTGACCATAGGCATAGGGAAGAAACAGAAGGATTTCAAAAACAGCTCCAAAATGTTAACTTTAAAACACCATTCTTTGAATTCACAGCAGTTATTTCCAGTGGAGGTGTGGTTTTAGACCAACATTAACCTATTTCAGGCTGCTGTTTCACTTGTAAATGAACCTGGATTTGGTAAATCTGTTATTAAAAAAATGCTATCCCCTCAATAATTTAACCAAATCATGGCCTGAAATGGTTTTCAAAACACATGCAGACCGAATTGGAAATATTTTACTTTGACAGCTGTTTTAGTAGAGGAAATTTATTTACAGGGAGAATTTTGTAAAAACTAGAAGACTTGGTGAATGACAAACATCTAATCAGTTAACCAGAACACTAGTCACAAAATTGAAGACCGGGATAGACATCTCAAATCCAAGAGTTTTCAAGCACCACCAAGAGAGTCAACAGGTTTTGTATTTTTTTTTAAACTCCCACTACAGTTTTGTAATGAATTCTATTTCAAAATTATCCACAATAAAAAAAATTATACAATTTAGTGTAAATGAATAATTGTATTATATATTTTATTGCCAGTTTTATAGCATTGAAGTAATAAAAATCTGATATATTATTCTGCTTTCACAACTGAATACATGGTAGATGATACTCAGCTCTTGTGCATATACATGACTTTGTAGACATAATTATTAAAAGCAGTAATAAGATGGTTATTTAATAATTTTATAAAGATTACACAAACATATCAAGAATTTAAATAAAATCTGTGATATTATTGCTCATGATTCCCATATTAAGTAATTTATTGATTTATAGAATAAATTACACTTTTTACAACATGTAAAATAGTGAAAATAAAAAAGTATTAATGCTGATTTGAATTAAACAAGGACCAAATAAAATCAGCTCCTGAATATTAAATGTTATAATATTGCAAATTATACAAAATTAAGAACCTCAAAAAAAAAAAAAAAAAGCAAAAGACAGCGATACCAATTTTAAAATGCAACACGAAAGATTTTTCATTAAAAAATGAAAAATCAATCATGAGGCTTTAATTTTAGTTTTAATTCCAAGCTAATAGATTAAATTTAATATTTGCAATAAGCAAAAATACTTTGATGTATTTCAAACCAAATTTAAATTTATTGGAATTTTTTTTCTCATTATAGGTAAAATCTACAAATTCATCTATATTGACAGATCTGTCAACACAACCTAATTTTCTTTATTAAAAAATCTTTTACAAAATATAAAATATACTTTTCTGAAATATTATTTGAGAAAAAAAATAGCTGATTTAAAATTTGATCTGAATTGAAACAAATACTTTAAGTGTAAAATATCGCATAAAGCATTTTTTAATACAAAGTGGGTGTGTTTGAAAAATTTAACAAGGGGGACATAATGGAAAAAAATTACATGAATACAATGCATTGATTTTGGAAATTCTTGCAAAAATCAAATATTGTTGGATTTTAATGAAATTTTCAGGACTTATGAATTAAATTATTTTAAAAATGTTACTTTTTAGAAAATCTTTGTAAAAACATTTTCTTTTAACATCTATTGATTGATACCCACTTATTTAATTTTATGAAATTTCGAGAAATTAATGTTTATATCACTTAATGTTTATTAGTTATACACAGAATTTTAATTTATTAGCTTGAAATTAAAACTAAAATAAAAGCTGCAAGAAAGATTTTTAAAAATTAATTTTATTTTTAAATCTAATATCGCGTTTCTGTGGAGGTACGTGTAATTAATAATTTCTGTAAAATGATTATTTTTACCAAGATTTTCTAAAAAAGAAATGTTTCAAAAATAATTTCATTCAGTTCAGAATAAGTCCTGAAAGTCTCATTAAAATCCCACAATTATCTGATTTTTGCAAGAATTTCCAAATCAACGTGATTTTTCTCCAAAAAAACAAACAAAAACCGCTCAAATTTCCCATATAAATTCATGGACCCGCGCAAACGCCAGAAAAATAAGTTTGGCTGATATTTCGAAGGCTCTAAAAAGGATAAAAAATAATTTTTACATATAAAATCTCTTGATATTTCCTCGTGATAATAACTCAGAGTTTGATCAAATTTTGTTTTTATTTTGGGGCACTTTTTTCATCCTCACATCTTAGCGAAATTTTTTAGGTACTTAAATTAAAATATTTCTTTGACTATCGACTTAAAAAAAACAAAAACTGCCATCGTAATTAAACATAAAAAATTGAATTACTGAGAAAAAATTTGACTAGTAAAAATGTAATTAAGTGACAGTTACACTAACCTTTGATAGCGTTTCGTTTGATTTCTCTAACAAGCAAGAGGAATGAATGATAAAATAAAAACAAAATAGTTTGACTGGAGAGCGGAAAGGAAGGGAGATAATCTATGAAAACAAAATTCTGATATAGTCTATTTTTGTATGGCTTTTTTAGTTTCTTAGAATAAAAAGAAAAAAAATCACCGTTACTAAATGAAATCTTTCTTTTTACGATAACAATTTATTTATTTGGCTTATTAAATACGAGAAATGGACATTGTAATGATTTTTTTTAACGATGCAGATTTTATACAAATTTGGAATTTAAACAAAATGTTTTGTTTTGCTTTGACAAGTCACAGATTGATGTTAGAAGCAATTCAAAATTTGGAATTATAAAAAATTTGTTGAACTGTAAAAATAAAATAAAATAAAAAAATAAAATGAATTTTACTTTTCGTTTGGTTCATCTAGTCTCAAATGATCGTTTTTCTGTGTTTATTTCCCCCTTAACGATATTACAATTCAAGTGTAGAACAAGTTTTGAAATAATAAGGGAGATAATCAATGAAAACAGGTTTTTTTGTGGTTTGGTTGTTTTTTTTACAGCATATCAACCCATTGGGTCATTTAATGTGGAAACTTAATTTTCTTGGAATCATTAGTAATTTCTTCTTCAAAAAATGTATTGCTGGTAATTTTTTTTTTTTTATTACAAAAATGTATTGCTGCTAATTTTTATTACTAAAATGTTTTGCTAGTATTTTTACTATAAAGTTTTTTATACTTTCATAGTGTTTTGTTTGAGCCTAGTTTGGAGGTTAACTATTTCCCCCATATTGGGGCCCTAACAAATGCTACCACCTTGGGTCAGTGTGGGCCTGAGAACTACAGCAATTAAGAGTTGGTTTCATGCTCCTCAAAACCTCCCAGTCAGAGGCCTTGCTTCAGGACGATATCTCATGATATGAAATATTTATTTTGACTCAGTGATAGTTATTTGTAATTTATTTTCATTCACCATTGTTAGTGTACCCAGTTCAAATCCACAATGAATACTCTATTATTGTGGCATTGTTTTTGTTTAATTTTTTTTTGAGTTTTGAAGTAATAAAAATATGTCATTCTGCTTTCACAATTCTTTTGTACATATACATGTTTGTGTAGACATAATTACTAGAGGCAGTGATGTGTATGTTTTATGTTGTAGTTTTGTTAAAGTTATATTTTGGAATATAGTTTGATTTAAGATATTGTAGGATATCATATGGATTAATGTCATGAAAGAATTTTTCATGTTAGTTGTTTGGTTGAATTTGTTTATAGGCATATCAACCTCAATGGGTTATTTAATGCTGAAATCTAAATAATTTGAACAGAATTGTAGGCTTCAATTAGAGATAAAATGCATTGTTGGTCATTTTGCTATAAATAGGTACTGTTGGTAATTTTTTTTACAAAAAGATGTATTTCTAGTATTTTTACTATAAAAATGTATTTTTGTAATTTCATATCTTTTGCTTGGGGGTTTTCTATTTGCGTATAGCTGAGACCCTAACAGGTGCTACCACCCCAGATCAGGGTGGACCTGGGAACAACAGCAATTAAGAGGGGCTTTCATGCTCCTCAAAACCACCACTTTTCCTATCAGAGGCCTTACTGTGGGATGTAGTTTATTCTCTTGTAGTCTAGTATCTGATTAAAATGAGATTAGAAAATAAAAGGGGTAGTTCAAAGTTCACCTAGAAGTAGCTGTAATTTAGGGAAAATATAATTTATCATTAAGGCTTTCAATTCAACCGAAACTCATTTCACAGAAATATGAGTTACAGAATCCATAAACCTTAGAATATAATTTTATTTTTTATTTGTCCAAATCAGTTGTAAAATTAAAAATTAATAGAAACAGATAAAATTTCTGTCATTATTACCAATGTAAAAATGGTTGACTAAGTATTCATTTGATGTAATTTAATAATCCCGTTAATAGTTTTAAAACTACTAACACATTTATTTAACAGAACCAATACAAAGTAATTTTATTATTTTCTGAGAACTGGAATTTAAAGGTTGCATGTTTGTTTATATAGTAGATGTGATCATATGTAAACGATTAAGAAGAAAATATAAAAGAAAATATAAAAACTTGGGTTCCTAGATCTTTTATTCTTCTTTTTTATATCAACTGTAGTGAAACAAAGTTCTTAATGTTTCTTGAGTATGTACTTTTTCTATTCTAAAACTTATGGTAAGTATTGTTATAATGGTCGAGCTCAAGTCAACCTTGTGCCGAGTTGGAATGACCAAAAAAAAGTTTGTACTTACTTCATTGTTGGAGGGTCAACATGGTTATAATGGTTGAGCTCAAATCAGCATTGTACTGAGATGGAGCAACCAAAGAAACAGTTGATTACTTCATACACAGAGGTTTTGGAAGGCACATATAAACGCAATTTGCTGGAAAGAGAATTCAATCAGTCAACAGGGGATAAAAGAGATGTTTCCCAGTAAGGACATCCTTTTTCCATGTTCTGCTACAACTTGGAACAAGACAGAGAAAAAAAAGAAAGGCAGGAAATGTTTGTCTTTTTATAGTCTTAAATAGTGTTACCTAATGGGTGTTTGATGAAGCCAAGTGGTTTCTGGTTCCTCTTTTACTAGCAAATGTATTCCTTTTTCTTCTTTTTTTATTATACAGTAATATTATTTTATTGATTTTAAGTATCCCACAAATTTCATTGACTGTAATTCAAATAGTTTATGTACTTGGAAAATATAGTTTAAGAATAGCATTTATTTAAAGTTAATATTGTTGTGGAAAACTTAATATTTAACTGACTTCATAGCCTTCTATTTATATAGTTGATGGAAAACATAACATACATGCCCTGAAGATTGCATTTAAAACATAAACATATATATGTGTGTGTGTGTGTGGAAGAGAAATACATTGAAAACACTTTCAGACTCCTTGAATATCTGAATCATTTCGAGTACAATGCCAAATGTAAAGTCTACAAAATCTACAGAAGGAAAATACAAATATCCATAAGTGGTTTTCTGCTGATGCATTGGCATTGTCTGAATGTTAATTTTTTATATATGTATTTTTTTAGGGTTAAAAAGGGCATTACGTGACCACAACTGAATTACAATATTACAAACAAAATCATCTATGGGATTCAAAGAAATAAGCATAGAAAACAAATTGATAAATTGCTTTAGAGAAATTATAGTATATTTTAAAGAGCATATATGAATGCAGAAATGAAGGAATTTTTCTTATCTGTTGGTGACAACATGTTTTATCACAGATTGTCCAAAATGTCTGCCTTCTGCAGTGATCGAAAAAAAAAAAAAAAAAGAGAAAGTTTTGATTTTTTGTTTCAATTGGTGGTAAAATGCTTGTCTTGATGCATCATGGGAGTATTCTATATTTTATTTAATCTAACTTTATCTTTATTTTTAATTACCACTAGCAGCATGGCCCGGCATTGTCCTTGTTTGATTCAAAAATCGTACAACTCATACAGCAATCGCTATCACTTTACTTAAAATATTTTTGCCCTTCCTTGCTTTTAAAGGAGTGCCCTTTGCCATGCAGATGTTGCTACATACCTTACTTCTTGCTTATCTCACACTGCAAATTTTTTCTAAGCTCTATACTAAACATTAAATCTGTTACGAAAAAAACTAAACAAAATGAACACAAAACGATCAGCTTTAAAAAAGGACTCGTAACTGGAAAAACCGAATGAAAAAAGAATGTTAACAACAAATACTTTTTCACACCCAACTCAGTTCTGTGGAATCAGAATCAATGTTGAGTTTAAGCAAGCGAATGAGCCAATTGGAGTAAAGTGCCATGCAGATTTAAATTTTTCCCACTTGTGACGAATGCAGCTATCGATTTTTTTTTTTACATGCTAGCATGCTAGTTAACATTCGTGTCAGTCAGCTGTTGGCTCTCACGCTGGCCAATAGAATCTTCCTGCCTATTCGTGGCAGCCAGCTATAGGCTCTCACTCTGGCCAGTAGAAAATGGCCACAAACTACATGAAAACTGCTGTAGAAGCATGAAAAAAACGATTATTTCCACTATCGATGAGAGTTGGGAAATGCAAAGTCGGTCTTGGCCTTCACTCTAACTTGGAGCAGGTGCATGTTAATTTTGGTGCAAATCCGTCAAAAATTGCGGCCGTGCATTCGTTACACACACACACACACACACACACACACACACAGCTTTTATAGATAGAGATTCTTATCTGTATTTTAAAGTATTTTTTATTGCTTAACTTTTAATTTTTTTTTATTGTTATTACTTATTTTGGTTCCAGACATAGTCTAGTAATGGGGGGGGGTGAAGATTATTTATGTGGGATCACTATGAGGTAACGTAAAACAAAACAAAAACATGATCTTTACTCAGACTTTTATTTGTGCCTCTCCATTGAAGCAGTAAGGTGTGTCCTTTTTAAATATGTTAGAAAATGGAAACAATGTTTAACAATGGGAAATAATAAATTTAGAAATGAGAAACATGGCCTGTTTAAACATGATCTTGCTCAATAAATTGAGTGACAGCACTTCCAGACAACTAGAAAAATGTTCCCTGAGAAGAAATTTCAGTAAACTTAAATAATGCCTAAAGGTTAAATCCACTTTGGCAGGAAGGGTTGGTTGGTTGGGGTTTTATGGCATATCAACCACTATGCGTTATTTAATGCCAAATCCAGTTTCCACATATTTATTAAATATATATACTTTGTAAACATAATTTAAAGATAACGTCCTTAAACCACAGCTTGTTTATTCTTACTCAAGTAAATGGTTTCAGATGTTTCTATCCGGCATGAGTTAGCTATTTATATTAAATAAACTAATTTATTTGCATAGCCAATTGATGTAATTTTTCACCATCAGTTTTAGTTGCAGTGAATAAAAGCCCAATGTAGTATTATCCAACAGTAGGTTGATTGTTTGGGTTTTTATGGTATATCAACCTTGATCGGTTGAATATTCTGGGTTATGACGAGATATTATATTTTTGGATATAACCCTGTCTCTCTCAAGAAAGAGAGGACATCACCCATGTCCACATTCTGAAACATATTCCTCATATTATCTATTTTAAAATACCGCTCACTGATTCTAGCTAGCGCACCACATTCCATTAGAATATGTTTGATCGTATAAGGTGTTTGACATGTCAAACTGTGGTGGTGGTTCCTGTGTGAGTATAAATGAATGAGTGAGTTTTGAGTGGTCAATACGTAATCGTGATATAACGAGGCAGGAAGGGAGACAAGCTACTGTCACTGCTTAGAACACATTAAGCTGAGTAGGAATCGAATATCTTTAGAAATTTGTTAGCCATGTGTGGTGAGTTCAATCCTAGATAGAACCACAAGAGTCAGAATAGCTAACATGGCCTATAATAAACAAAATGTCTGATGAAGATTAATCATTTTTATTACAAAGTGAGAAGAATACACCTAAGGAAGGACAGAAGGGATAACAGCTGAAACATTATAATAAAAACATCAAAGATGAGGACAGTAGTCTGAATATGAATAATGTAAATAAAGTGAGAACATTGTATGTAATGTACATGAAATGATTTCAATCCTTTTTCTTTTGAAAAAAAAAAACTGAGCTGTGGTGTCACATAGTTTCGTTTGGTGTCTAAAATGAGTTTCTTTTTTCTTTGCAACCATTTACCGTGGGACGATGGCTTTAGCATGGCCAGTAATAAAGTCACAGAAAAAAGTTACAAGGAGGTGGAAAAATTGTTTTTCACTAAAAAAATTACTTCTCACTAAATCCAAGTATTGCTGATCCACAGCAGCAGTGAGATCTGAAATTTCTACTCTTCATGCTGTCTTCAGGGTTAGAGTTAGGGGTACTATGGTAAGGGGTTAGGTACCGGATTAAAAAAAAAGTCTATTAAAGAAAGACACAAAAAATGCTAACATTGTCCAGTTCCTTTTTTTCCTATGACATTTTTACTTGGATTCGTTTCAGGACGATGAAAGAATGCTCTATGTTTTTGCTCAAAATTATAAAATCAAAATAATTAAATGAAATGTTTTGTACTGCGAAAATTGAGATGAAAGATCTAATTAAAATAATTTAAATGTTTCCTTTTTTAGTAAGATTTTGTTTTGTTTGAAAGATAAGAGCATATAAAGGTTTATCCATAATAAAAGATCATAATTCTCTACATATTCCATTGAGGTTTTAAGACATTTTAAAAACATTGTCACAGTCAACTTATCCATGGCCAGTAATAAAGTTACAGAAAAAGTCACAATTTTAGCTATAAAATAAAAACACAGGAAAAAGTCACAACTTGGTTTTGCGGGTGACATGATTGCTATTATTGTCAGTAATTTCCATGGCAGGAGGCATAAAAAATATTATTCACAAAAAAAAAAAAAATACTTTTCACTACAGTGAAGTGTTTTTCTTTTTGTTCCTTTCAATCATTTCAACCTGGCAATAAAGCCACTAAGACAGAAAGGGTTACTGAATGTTAGAGAATATGAGAAAAATATACTATTAAGGAAAGAGAACAATGAAAGAACAGAATTTACGAAGACAGACGATAACAATTGACATTGCATTTAAATTTTTGAAGAACAAATTTGACAGGGAAGCAAGAAACCAGAAAAGAGTCCCACAAGTAAGAAGTGCGATAGAGGAAACATAGCATAGAACTTAAAGCTATATTGCTGCCAATCTAGCAACCAAAGGAGTACTAGGACTAGGGTTGATCCGCAACATCACTTAGATATGAGATTTCCACTATTCCTGTTGTTTTCAGAATTAGGGTTAGGTGTATTGATACTAGGGTTAGGATAAAAAAAAGTGTCTATTAAAGAAAGATGCAAAAATAGTGCTGATGTTGTCCTGTTTTTTCTTGTGAATTTTTTTTTTTTTTTTTACCTGGATTTGCTTCCAGAGACTGCCTTGGGAGTCACTGTGATTAGTTAAAAGTTTATTTTTATATTTTGATTTTTTTTCCTCAGCACTCACTTCCAGTAACCAAATAGAGACAGTATGTCACCTAATTTCTTATTTGGTTGCTGTTAGTGGATTTGACTCCAATGGCATAGTAATAATAAATTCAATGCCTGGGTTAGGTAGTATAGACTTAGACTCAGTGAAACAAAAATGAACACTAACTGAGCAATACTAAAAAGAACAACATAAGTATTATATAGGAATAAAGTGTCACTGCCGACACTTGAGTTTGAACACAGATCACCAGTGAGCAAACACAGGCAATCCCATTATTGAATTAAGTAGACCACGTGACCATAGAGGAAACACATATATGGGAGGTAGCATATGTCTAATTGATCACTATTCCTAGTCTATCCTCTATTACTATTCGGATCGTTATTTCTAATCTATCCGCTATTACTATACATACTGTTATTCTCTATACTATTTCACTATACAGATTACTATTCAAGCGAGTATTATCGAGCAAGTACTATTAGTACAAAATTATTCAAAGGCGTCTGACACCAGCATTGTTCAATGGCGTACTATAGTTGTATTAGCAGGTGATAACTGATAACTGACATCCATCAAACATGGCTCGTGGAACTAGAACAGTCTACCCCAGTGATCGAAATAAAGGGTTCGGTTTGAAATTCCAACCACCTGAAGAAGGCCGGAGCGTACAACGGCCAAAACGTTGTGACAAAAATGGCAACAAAGATGAGGACAATAGTCCGACTAATGTAAATACTGTACAATTTTGTTTATTACTTAATTATGATACAAAACAAATAGATTTATAAATCTTCAAGTCAAATGTTTATTGAAAACTTTCAACAAGTGCTGTCTGTATCCCTGCAAACTTCAAATCCATCCCATGTGTTGCAAAACACATTTTGAAAACACAGTCAGATGAGGCCATGTGGGAGACACAGCAAAGATGAGAAAGGTGTTCTAGTCAGATGGGACTTTATGTAAGACGATATGTGTGATGAAAGCCATAACTGCACATCACCCTGGGCATGCCACCCCCTCCGTGAAACATGGTAGCGAGAGCATAATGCTATAAGGATGTTTTCTTCCGCAAGGACAGGAAAGCTGGTCAGAGTTGATGGGAATGTGGATGGAGCCAAATACAGAGCAATCCTCAAAGAAAGAAAACATTTTACAATCTGCAAAAGACTTGAGACTGGGGTAGAGGTTCCCCTTCCAGCAGCACAACAACCCTAAATATACAGCCATAGTTACAATGGAAGGGTTTAGATCAGGGCTTCCCAACCTTTCTTGCATCATCACCCACTTTCACATGTAAAAGTTTTCCACTATCCATCTGTATAGTAAATATTTGAAAGTGTTGTAGCATACCTACAGACAATAATGGGTATGTCCCCATTCACATAAATACAGTAGTAAATACTGTATGTTGGTCTGCAGTTGAATATTCATTGTGGAATTCACTTGACTCACTTCTTGCAGTTGACTACTTCTACGTGCCACTGGTGAATCTCATATGTGTTGTTCTTGTCCTAAGTATTATTGTTCATTACCAACCTTCGTTTGATTATTCTATTCAGTAACCTTCCCTAGGTTACAAAAGAAAGTATAGTGTGATAGGGAAAATTATGTTTTGATACTTTCAAGATGGCCAATGTGATGAAAAAAAAAAATAAAAACAATTTTATATTAAATAGAAATTATCCTGAGGTCAGATCTTAATTTTACTGGAAAAGTCTTCCCTTATCTGATTTAAGTCTCCAGGTTTAAACAAAAATAATTTTTTGTTACTGATTTATAATAAGAAATATGTACTTGTTCTAAAATAAGAAAGATTTTATCCCGATTTTCATTTTAAATCCAACAATAATAATTGTAACATTTTTAGTCAATAAATTTGTTTATCAGTAAATGCATTTTTTATTTGGTGAAAAAATAAAAAAAATCTATAAAAAGGCCAATTTCGAAGAAAAGAGGTTATCAAGTTAGCAATTTATTGAAATTTCAATTTTCATCATCACCACTTTATATTATAGAATCAATATCTAAATTGTCATTAAACAAATTATCATTCACAATATTATCTTCGTCCTGTTCAAAATTATCTTCAGCCTCTTCATTCTCTTGTCAATTCTATTACTTTTTGTTCAAAATTTGCACTATAACTTGCAAGTTTGGACAACATTTTGTTGGTAAAATAAAATGTTATATTTATCGGGAAAACTGCATGGTAATTTTCAACATTATTTTAACCACTTAGCTTTTATTTTATTCTTAATGTCAAGGTCGACAAAATGTCTTTGTAATTTTTTGTTTTTTTGACAAAATTTATAGATGTGTATGAAATATAGGGATAGATATATTTCTTAATATTTGGATCATTTGTTGGTGTGCGCATTATTTTCGAGAAATTATGGTATATTAATGTGTTAGAATGATCTGGTCAATGCACAGGCCTAAGACCAATTGAGAATCCGTGGCAAAACTTGAAAATTGGTGTTCACAGATGGTCTCCTTCCAATCTATTATTTTGCAAAGAAGGGGCAAAGCTGGTAGAGACATGATTTGCAGCTGTAATTGGCAAAAGTTGTTTCTACAAAGTATTGACTCAGGTAACAGGGGATGAATACTTATGCATCGAGGAGTTGACTGCTTTGTTGTCCTAATTATTGTTTGTGCAATAATAAAATGTATTTTACACCTTCAAAGTGCTGTGCATTTTGTATTGACCAAATAGTAAAGGACCGTTTAAGTTGTGGAAAAGTCCAAGGGAGTGAGTGAATACCTCTGCAAGGCACTGTAGATATTTAAACTGCATTTGTGAATAAGCATATTTCAGTAAATTAAAAATCTGCATGCATAGTAAGACATTCAGTTGAGTATTCACCATCAAATTATATTATGCAAGTTAACATTTTTGTAAATTAGTATTAACCAACCAATCAACATTTGTCTATATTTCTGAGATGAGGTATTGTAACTATTTACATTGTTTGGACTGTTGTCCTCATCTTTATTGCCATATTCACAACATTTTGGCCATTGTGGGCTCTGGCCTTCTTCAGTGAATAAAAGCATTGGTTGATTGATCCAGAAGTGACTTAACCTAAAGAGTTGTAAGCTGGCGACAACAGAGAGAACAAAAACTTGGAGAGTTATCAAGAAGAAAAGCATGGCATGTGAAATTAGGAAAATCTATGCCCATGGACTAAATAAAAGGTTTGGTTAGTGTTGTAGCATACCTATGGACAATAATGGGTATGTCCCCATTCACATAAATACAGTAGTAAATACTGTATGTTGGTCTGCAGTTGGAGATTCATTGTGGAATTCACTTGACTCACTTCTAGCAGTTGACTACTTCTATGCACCACTGGCAAATCTTATATGTGTTGTTCTTGTCCTAAGTATTATTGTTCATTACCAACCTTCGTTTGATTATTCTATTCAGTGACCTTCCCTCGGTTACAACAGTAAACATAATTTTCGTCCAAATGAAGTTGTAAACAATAAAATGCATGACATGGAAACTTTTTTCCAGTTTCTCATAGTCATGCTTACAGAAAATAATATCTGGGATACGTTCTTCATTTTCTTATTTATTGATTCATTTTTTACAGCTTATCAAACCCTTTGCAGATTATTTAAAGCCAAAAAATATTGTTAGATTGTAAGAATATTTTTATGGTAACAATGATTTAGTCTTACTAATTAAATGATAGCGGGAGAGGGAGAGAAGAGATGGCTTCATACCTTTCTCAAGGGTATTTGTACCATCAGCAAAAAAACTTAAATTTAAAATTCTCACCATCCTCTTTTCTTTCTACGCATGTAATTGTATCAATGTAAACATCCAATGAAGTCATAGATGGCAAATTAATCACACAACTTCTTTTTCCACTTTGTCATATTTTTTTACCTAAAATTGCTTTTAATCTATTCAAATTTATATATAGATTTCCTACATATTATTGTAAATATTTCTAACAAAAACCAATGTTAAATTCTGAAATTCACATAGCATATTCATTATATAAATTTGTCCTGAAAAATTAACCAACACTGGTTGCTAAATACTAATTTTGTGAAAACATTGACTTGCATAATAAAATCTAAAGTAACTTTCAAAACATTTTTTTCAGAAATACAAACCTACAAATTAAAATATGAGAGAAAAAACTCAAAACAAATTTTATAGTTTTATAAAATATACTAACAAATATGTATCCAATTTCAAATGTGAAATAAACTTTGGAGATTCTTGGTGGAACTGGGACAGAAATTAGAAAAATTATGACTTTCTCAAGAGACTTTGCATTTGCTTTTTTAAATATGCACCAAGTTCAGTCATGTATTCTTCTCAAAATATGGTGTCTGTATTGTGTATTCTCAAAGCTTATTTTCTTCAAAATGTAAGTTTTCACTCTTCACAAATGAATTCTTTCTCATGTGTATTCGCATATGCCTCACCAAGTGAGACTTCTGTGAAAAGCAAGAGTCACAGACTTCACAAGAATATGGTTTTTCTCCAGTATGTGTTCGCATATGTTGCACCAAATCAAATTTTCGTGAAAAGGAAGAGACACAGTCTTTACAAGAGTAAGGTTTTTCTCCAGTGTGTGTTCTCATGTGTTCTTTTAATGATGAGTTTCGTGAAAATGAAGACCCACACACTTCACAGGAGTATGGTTTTTCACCAGTGTGTGTTTGCATATGTCTTTTTAAATAGGAATTGTCTGAAAATGCTGATCCACACACTTCACAAGAATATGGTTTCTCTCCAGTATGTTTTCTCATATGAACTTTTAAACTTGAATTTAGTAAAAAGTCTTGTCCACACTCATGACAAGAATATGGTTTACTACCAGTGTGTTTTTGTAAGTGTACTTTAAAAGATGTATATAATGAAAATTCAGAGCCACACACTTCACAAGAATATGGTTTCTCTCCGGTGTGTGTACGCATATGTACAACCAAGTTTGACTTTTGAGAGAATGAAGATCCACACACTTGACAAGAATATGGTTTCTCTCCAGTGTGTTTTCTCATATGTGATCTTAAATTTGAACCAGTAGAAAATGTAGATCCACACTCTTCACAAGAATACGGTTTCTCTCCAGTGTGTGTTTGCATGTGTCGAACTAAGTGGGACTTCTGTGAAAAAGAAGCTTTACACACTTCACAAGAATATGGTTTCTCTCCTGTATGTGTCCGTGTATGTAACACTAAATCTGACTTACGAGAAAATGATGAACTACACACTTCACAAGAATATGGCTTTTCTCCAGTATGTATTGGCATATGTTGCATCAAGTGTGACTTATGGGTAAAAGAAGATTTACATACTTCACATGAATATGGTTTCTCACCAGTGTGTATTCGAATGTGCCCTACCAAATGTGACTTTTGTGAAAAGGATGTTCCACACACTTCACAAGAATATGGTTTCCCAACAGCATGTGCCCGCATATGTCTTCTGAACTTTGAAAGATTTGTAAATGGAGATCCACAAATTTCACAAAAATAATTTTTTTCTTCAGTATATCGTTCCATATTTTTATGTAAACAAATGAAGATTTATCCATTCAAATCTGCTGTCACAAAAGGACTTGAATAAAACTTGAAAGCATTGTTTTTTTTACACCAAGGCATCTGTAAGAACAAAAATATATTTTAAAAAAGCAAATACAGTAGACATTGCCAATGTCAACACCAACCACAGGTTCATTCATCTCTTACCTAATTAGCAGACTTTTTTATTCAAAATATTTATTAAAGTAAGATTATTTTGTAAAATATATTTTCATGGTGTAAAATATGAATAAAAATATTTACACTATTTACATTGTTCAGACTGTTGTCCTCTTCTTTATTGTCATATTCTTGATGTTTTGGCTGTTGTATGCTCCAGCCCCCCTCAAGGGATATACATTAGAATTTCAAACCAAACTCCTTATTTTGTTCACTGGAGTAGTTTGTTCTAGTTCCACATGCCATGCCTTTTCTGGATATCTCAGAAATTTTTTTTTTGTTAAAAGTAGGAATCTTTGGAGATTATAAATCACCTACTTTTTTTTTTTTTTCAAATTTGAGCTAACTGAAAATCTGCTCTGAATTGAAAAATAATGAATCCAATAAAACTATGATATTACTTAATTAGAAAAGCTTTTAATTGCTTTTGTAAATAAGTAATATTAAGGACATTATCGTCTGAAGAAATAAATTTTTTCTGATGAATAATTAAATTTTACAAGAATTGTTTCATTTCTTTTAAATTTTAATTATAATAATTTATAATAGTTTAAAATCGTATAAAACTCTGTATTAGGCTATTTCCTGGATATGATATAGTAATTAAGTGGAAACAAAATTTACAAATCCAAAATTGAAAAGATTAATCAACTTAGTTGTGCTATTTATTTTTAAAGTAATTTTTTATTTTATATTTTTTTACTTACTACATTCATTATTTTCATGTACGATAAACTGAAATTGCCATTATTATGATCTAAAAGTTTTGTCCCTTTATTATGTCACTGCAGTTACGTTTCAACAGGTTTTCAAAATTTCTATCCAACTTTAAAAGTTTAAAGCTTAAACTAAGTTTTACTTTTTTCAATTACTATTTCGCTAAATATTTTTATTTTATGTATTTACAGTAGTGTGGGACATACTTCAATTGAGCAATAATGGTATTTCATTTGTTATTAAATTATAAAATTAATTGAAGAAAATTTTATAGTATTTTAAATTTTTTATTTTTGCATCTTCGAAAGGTAAATAAAAGTCAATAAAATATTAAATAATTGCGGAAAATATGTTCATTTGTAAAAATTATTAGGTAGTTAAAAACCAAGAATATGCGTTCACTTAGAATTTTGACAATTGGGGTCATCCATAGTAGCTGTCATCGCCTCGTCTATCAGCAATCCATCAAACGTTGGATCAAATGAACAAGACCAATCGTTAATAATTGGTTGTATATTTTTTTTATGTTATAAGTAATATTTATTTCAAATCAGATTAATTTAACTTTAAATGTTCTAATTTTACTAAAATAACGTGTCAGAAATACATATTTATTTTTTAAATGAATTTTAAAATAGAAAAACTTGTTTTGTTTACAAATTTCTTAAAATTAAGAAAATGTCCGCCCTTTAAAAAAATTTTAAGAAATCAAAATTAAATTTGACATTCCAATTTATATAATTTATATCTGAAATATACCAGAATATTTTACTTAATGGAAATAATAAATTTAATTATTAAACTTTCAATTAAAGTTAAAATGAAAAATTTTTCATTTTTAAAATTTAATTTTAAACCTAAGGTGTTGAAAATTTATGCCAAAATAGTGGAGGTACCTAGTTAAAAGCACAAGGCTTTGAGGAATGCAAATCATGTTTTTATTTTTTTATTTGGACCCCACGTACCTAAAAATCAGCTCTGAATTGTAACATACAAAACTAAATAAAATAAAAATATTATTTAATTTCAAATGCTTTTATTTGCTTTTAGTTGTTTTTATGAATATGAGTAATATTTTCTGAAAGCCAAAAATTTTTTCAATGAAAAATGAATTTTTAATACATTTGTTATTTCTTTAATTATAATAGATTTTTACATTTAAGTTGTTAAAATATTATAAAATTAGTTAAAAGCCACATCAGGTTTCCTAAGTGTCCATATGAGATAGATCTTTTTTAGCACGTTGTATACTGTATCGTTTTGACTAATCAGAAGATCCGCAGTAATTAAGAAATGTAATTTTGTGTTTATAATCGGGTGATAATTATAAAGTATGGAAGACCAACCAGAATACAATTAAATTGCGTTATTTGAGTTCAGCATTGTTCTCCGCTGTTAAGGCCTTTACTTTTGCGAAACACGTATGGAGAGGTTAATTTAATTTTTCAATTTCAACTGAGAAGGGTACCTACAAGTATCAGTATCATCTTATGCAATTTATATGATCTTATTTTTATATTAATCTCACTTATGACATTTTTCCATAAATGAAATATCAAAATTAATGATAAAATGAATGGAAATACAAATAACACAGTAAAATGTAATAAATGTACATAAAATTATAGTATTTTATGTACACTTCTGATAAAATTTCATAAGAAAGGTACCTATAAATTAATTAGATACCTTTCTTATGAAATTTAATCTCAATCTTAAGTCTTATTTTTTAATATCTTTATAATATATTTTCCATAAAGCATCGTAAACGTAAAGGTGAAAGCAAAGTACAAAAAAAAAAAAAAAGAGCGCTGAAAGTTTTCCTTAAAATAACCAGCTAAATAATTTGTTCACTTAAATCTAAATGACTTCACTTCCCTGCATCCGTAGAAAGAATTATCCTCCCGTAAGCTAGCTAAACGTCATCGAAATGTCTTTCGTCACCTGTCAAGTGACGCGAAAGGTTATGACCTGCTTTGTTTTATTTTCAAGTTACATTTTTTCAGCGCAGAAGCTAAGTTAAGCTTGGTTCAAAATATTTTAAATAAACATTATAATTTCTGATTTTATTAAAATAAGTTTTGAAAAAATGATAATTGATTTCTAAAAGAATTTCAAAGTGAGATTTTCATCTTTTTTATAAAATGGAAAAAAAAATGATTGAAAATGGTGGATTATGTCAGTTTTGATGACAAAAAAAAAAACAAGTGCTAGTAACGATTAAAAAATGTAAAAAAATACCCCCAAAATACTTTGATCTTTCCTCTTTAATAATAGTATGAACATTAGACTATAAAACTTTGTTTTCGTCAAGTTTGGCGTCTTTTTCATCATGCTATGCTCTTTTTGTTTACATTTCGTGGAGTTACCAAGGTAAACTACAGGGAATTCTGAACTGACCCCTTCTCTCAACCCACTGCCCATGTCTGGTTCGTATTTTAAATAAAAATAAGAACTAGACAATATCCTTAGACATTAACATAGGCAACTTCATGAAAATAGATAACTCGACAAAAACGGCCTGAAAATTAATGAAAAAAAAATTTCTTTGTGTTAAGTGTATATTTCATTATTTAGAAGAAACACTAAAATATTTTTTGAATATTTTTTAATCATTCTTAGCATGTCTTAAATTTTAGTTAAAAATCTTGTTTACGAATTATCGAACAAAAACTCGATATCAGCCATTTTTTTAAAAATTTTGATTTTTGAAAAATAAGTTGTTTAAAAATCGTTTAAAAATTTAATTATACGTTTTTCAAAATTTATTCAAAGAAAATTAGAAAATTTAAAGTTTATTTAAAATATTTTGAAAGAAACTTTTACTTACTTTCTTCGTAGAAAAATGTTGTTTAAAATAAAAGGGAGCCGATCTTAACATTCCCAACGATTGACGAGTGATGAAAGGTGACATTTATAAATTATTGACAGCTGATGTGAGATTCGAGTTCTCATACGGAAGGACAGAATGGACATTTTTTTTTTAATTGGACTTGCTTAAATAGTACCTTGTAATAATTAAAGTAAAAAAATTTTCAGCATTCCAATTTTTGGATTTTTTTTTTGTCTTTTTAGTACTGTAGCTTTCACTATAAGTTTGTTGATACTATCTGGAGAAATTATAAATACTATAAAAAAAAAAATTAATTAAGATACAAGTGCTGCACTGCTGTTTCAGGGCCCATATCGACCCTACTAAATAAAGTCAATTCAGATCTATCATAAAAAAAATTATATCCTCAGTAAAAATAATCAAACATAGTAAAAGTCACAGCCTATTTTCTCTGAAAAAAAAATGAATTTTCATATTTTTATTGGGGTAAAAATAAAAAAAATGATTTATCATCTGAAGAAAATATCAAGGAACATTTATGTGAACCCCATGAAACTAGATATTTTCTGAAAGCAAACAATATGATCTTTCATTTAAAAATAAAATTGGTCAGTTTAAATGACTCAAGAAATTTTTTCAGGGGCCAAAATGAGAAAAAAAAAATGTAAATTTTGCATTTTTTGTAGTTCTAAGCAAAAATTTTCCCCATTACACGCATAAGATTGAGAACTTTGCATTCTATGATGGGTTTAATGTTGCTGACGAATGAGAATATTTACCTAATATTTTGTTGGATTTTCCTAAATGACAGAAACAAGCATTTTAATCAGCTGTGGCTGAGTGAGATAAAATTTAACAAGACATGTACATTAAATTATGCTATAATTTAAAGTACTTATGAAATTTCATTGTCTTTTTTATGCTCACTTTATTAAATTTTAAAAATATCTCATAGAAAAATATCATAACTGACATAATACAAAAATAATACTGTATAAATTTCATTGAATAGATAGCTAATAAGTGACGTTTTTTTATTGAACGCATGATACTTCCGGTCTTCCGTAGATTTCATTGGCAGACACATTATTGACACATGATTGAGACACATTAAATTTTTTAATATACGTCTGTTCGTTAGTTTGTAAGATGCTTTGGAATTTATAATCTGTAAATATATATCTACTTAATAACAACATTTGTTAAATTGTACAAACTTTTCCCTAATTTTATAAGAATTAGCAACATAATGTAAAAATTTAGTAAAAATTAAAAAAATTATTTCAGAAACAACAAATAATTGTTTTAAAAATTTATTTTTTATCGAAATATATTTTTGCTTTCAGACAATATTGTCCATGTTCATCAAAATAAATAAAAGCAATTAAAAGCTTTTGAAATTAAATAATATTTTTGTTTTAATGAGTTTTGTATGTTACATTTCGGAGATGATTTTCAGGTAGAGGTGGTCCACCAAAAAAAAAATAAAAGCATGATTTAGTTTCCTCAAAGCCTTGTGCTTTTAACTAATATAATCACTAAACTCCTCAAAATTAAAATTATAGAGTTTTCATACAATTAGTTTAGGTACCTTCATGAGATTGCCAGAAAATGAGCATAGCATGATAAAAATGGCCTTAAACTTGACGAAAATAATTTTTATTTGTCTGTTTATATTATAATCAAGAGGAAAGATCAAAGTATTTTTTGATTATTTTTTAAATTTTTTTTATCATTTCGAGCACATCCAAATTTGTCGTTTAAAATCATGTTTTTTTTTTTCGATTGTCTGCCATTTTTTTAAATTTTTTAAATTTTATAAAAAAGTTAATTTTTCCGTTTAAAATTCTGCCAAGAAATAGTTACACTTTTTAAAAAATTTATTTTTACAAAATTTAAAATTTAAATGTTTATTTAACATATTTTGAAAGAAAACATTACTTACTTACTTTACGTGCTGAAAAGTGTACTTTAAAAAAAAAAAGACAGCAGGTTTGAACAGTAGCGACACATTCGATGTGTTGATTGATGCTGTCATCAAGAATTGACAGCTTACGCGACCTAATTTCATCGTACGGATGGACAAAAGGGAAATAATTTAGCTTTTTATTGAACCAAATTACGTAACCAGTTATTAAGGGACAATTACAGCGTTTTAATTTTTAATTGTTTCTTAGCGTTCCATCTTTACGTGTACGATGCTTTATGAAAATAAAGCTTTCCATCTTTACGTGTACGATGCTTTATGAAATTTTTTTTAACTAAGACTGTTGACAGAAAAAATTTCATAAGGTGCATACAAATTAATATAATTTAATTACAGTGTAACTCAGATATGAGACCCGGATATAAGAGAGATTTTATGTGGTCCCAAATTAGAGCCATACTTACCTAAACAAAATAGATCAAACCCGGATATAAGAGAAACCTGGATATAAGAGACTTCATATCCGGGCCCCGACAACTCTCTTATGTCAGGGTTACACTGTAATTACTTTAATTAGGTATCTTTCTTATGAAAGGCTAAGTGTAGAATATAAATATATACATTTATTATATTTTATTTCATGGTATTATTTGTATTTCCCTTCATTTTATTAATTTTGAGATGAAAAGGCTAACTGACAGTGGAGAACAACATTTAGTCATGCAAACCACGTGGCTTTCTTTTGTTTTCATGATGTTTCGTTTCCGGTCTTCCGTATATTTGAATTTAAGCTATTTTTGACACAAAAAAAAACATGTTATATTAGATTTTTACCTAAAAGCAACTTTCTGATTGTAACCAGGTTTATTTTATAATCTGTAAATGATATTTATCTACTTAATAATACATTGACTAACTGGAACACGATTTTGATCAATTTTAAAATATTTAACAACTTTAAGCAATAAACATAAATTTAACAATAAAAAATAACAAATAATCGTTGTAAAAATTTATTTTTCATCGAAAATGTTTTTTGCTTTCAGGAAATGTTATCCATAGTCATACAAATAAGTAAAAGCAACTAAAAGTTTTTGAAATTAAATAATATCTTTGTTTTATTGAGTTTTGTATGTTACAATTCAGAGCTGATTTTAAGGTAGACGGCTCCGAAATAAAAAAAAAAAGTAAAATGGATTTGCTTTGGTCAAAGCCTTGTGCTTTTAACTAATTAATCGCTAAATCATAACACCTTAGAATTTCATGAGTTTTCATGAAATTACTTATGGGGGGTGTAATAAATAAAATAAAAAAATTACCATGATTTAAAAAAAAAAAATAAACACATTTATAATAATTTCCATCATTTGTGAATAGTTTCTGAAAGTTTCATGAAAATCCGACAATTATTTTTATTTTTACAAGATTTTCAAAATTAACGGCTCCCATTAAAAAGAAAATTCAAAAAAAAAAATACACGCGCTCATGAAGGTACCTAAATTAGTTGGAGGGGGGGGGGGGTAATACATATGAAAAAAAAAAAAGTTCTGCCATGACTTTAATAAAAAAAAAAAACATATTTATAATAAGTTCCATCATTTGTGAATAGTTTCTGAAAGTTTCATTAAAATCCGACAATTATTTTTATTTTTGCAACATTTTCCAAATTAATGTGTGTCATACAAAAAAAAACGTGGTTAAAATTTTATGTTATATGTTACTTAGTTACTAGTTCCGGTGATACAAAGAGAAACAAGGTTTTTTTAAATCAAAATTTAGAATGTTCGAAAAAGAAAGAAAAATTTTTAAAAATAATTAAAAAATACTTTGATCTTTCCTCTCAATAATAACATAAGTATTTAGACGCTAAAATTTTGTTTTCGTGAAGTTTGGCGTATTTTTTTATCATGCTATGCCATTTTTTAGCGATTTCGTGAAAGTGGCCTACAACAGTGGAACGAGAAGAGTTTTTATTTTGTCGTTTGACCTTACATACTAGATTGCATAAATAAAACTTTTTTATTCATTCTGCTTTAAGTAAAAGATAAAATTACTTTTAGAAAAATCCAGTTAATTAAGAAGTTTTAGATACAGACTTCGAAACACATCTCTAGGACACATATTGGATTTTAAAGACCCATTTACATTTGTTTACATTTTTCGTATACAATGGCAACTCGATGAATGACGAAAAACGTGCCATTGAGACAATGTTTTACCTAAAAAGTTTATTTATAGAAATTAATTTTTCTTTTAATTCGCATTAGCTTTATTTAGGATATAATCTTTCAATTAAAAAATTTAAGTTCGAAGAAGGTATTTTATTTTTAAATTACTACAAATGCGATTTTGTGTTTTGTTTTTCTTTTCGAAAGTACGTAACAGAGTCTATTGCTGGGTTGTTTAAGTCATTAAATAAATACTGTTGGAAAATAATATTACATTATTTCTGCTCTAAACAACAATAATAATCACCTAGTTTCGTTTTGGGCGATATTTTGAATTATGAAATAGAAAGTAATAAATTATTAAACAAACCCAACAAAATGCAATTTAATGTTAAAAACAAACCCGGAAAAACAAAAAGGGCGGACTTAAAATCATTAAAATTATTTATTGAATGAATAAAAGTTCTATTAATTAATTAAACTCGAACGAATAAATAAAATATTTAAAAAATAAAATAAATCCTGTTCCTCAAATAAAATTCTATCCCAAACCGAGATCATTCATTTCTTAAAACATCAAGGTTTATTATAAAAGACAAAAAAAAAAAGAGTCTCACTTACTTTTTTCTGTCTAATTATGTTCAATTTTTCTTCCAAATTGAGTAACGCAACATAAAATGTTTTATATAATAATTCAAGTGTTTGTTTTAAGCCACGATGAAGTCTTTTCTTACGATTACTAAATCCTTTACGAAAGAGCGAATTTCAAGGGAGGTAAGCAAACATTTGGTTAACTAAAAATGTCTGTTAAATGAAATAATTACACTCCCTTACAGTTTTAATTTTTTTAGTTATAATAAATAATATTCAAAGAAAAAGAATAGGGTCACTGAAATACATAAAAAAGTTTCACTAATTTACAAAACTAAATCCTTTGTTCCCAAATTCCAAAGAATTCTTTTTT
This sequence comes from Acanthosepion esculentum, assembly GCA_964036315.1. Classification (NCBI taxonomy): domain Eukaryota; kingdom Metazoa; phylum Mollusca; class Cephalopoda; order Sepiida; family Sepiidae; genus Acanthosepion; species Acanthosepion esculentum. Next base: position 22,941,897 of record OZ038479.1, on the reverse strand, counting down.
CAGACTTTTTAACAAGTCATCATATCACAAAAAAATTGACAAGTGAAGAGTTACAAGTTAACAAGTAAAACTAATTTTGCTTTAATTACTCGATGCAAGAAATTTACAAATACAAAATTCATTCAAAATAATTAATTTTGATTTTTTTTGTTTTTAACCAACAATATTTGTATTTAAATGAGATATTTCTTGGTATTGGGACTTAGTTAATAACTTAATATCATTAATATTTGTAGTTGGTGCCTGTAAAATTGAAACAGACTTGTTTTAAAATAATTGACACAAAAGTGATTTATAAAATAAACACCCATTTTTTATTTCACTGAGAATTAAACAAATGTTATTTTTCTAAACTAAGGTGAGAAACGGTAAAAAATTATTTTTAATATATAAACAATATTAAAAATATGTGAAAAAAATAAAATGTTGGAATTCTGTAAAAATGAATTCTATATTTTTATTAAAAAAAAAAAAAATTAAACTATATGAAAAACTAAGAAAATGGTGGAATGTGTCAAAATTAATATAAGTTATTTTTAATAAAACAGATATTGAATTGTATGAAAAACTTAAAAATTTCATTCAAAAAGAAGCCAGATAGAAAAAAAACATAAATGCAAATTGATGTGTAAAGATTTGGGGGGGGGGAGGCTTCAAATTGATGTTAGAAAAACCTGCCAGATAGTTTTTACTTGCAAAATTTTATAGGGTGTGTTCGTCATTGATGTTGTCAAAAACTAGCTAATTGTAAATGAAAACAGTGTGGATTGATTGGATAGTGATTCTCGATTTTTTAACCAATGGAAATAAAAAGTATATGCCTCCTAAGGAAATGGTTTTTGATCTGGTCGGAGTCAATGGCCTGCTGGAGGGAAAATCAGAAAGGAATAGACCTCACCATTCGACTAGTCAAACAAAACCCATCTCAAAGTGCCATAGAAATGTTTCAGATCATGGGTGTCAGCATTTCAACAATACTGAACGATCTCAAGAAAATTGACAAAATTAAGAAACTCGATAAATGGATCCAATATGAACTTAGTAAAAAATCAAAGAGTTTGACATGTTGAAGTGTGTTCAAAGCTGCATCTGCTAAATTGATTGGATAGTGGCGAGAAACAGAACACTTACAACTATTGTAAATGAGCAGCTCAATGGCTTCATCATGACAAAGCACTCACTTTCTAAAGCCGAAATTTCAACAGAAAATTATGATGGTGACTAGTACTAGCATTATCCATTATAGCTTCCTGGCTCTAACTGGATGAATTGTACATTCAGTTATCCTTTATCAATCTGTGACTTCATTTGCAGTACAAAAAGTTCATTCAACCACTGAAGGTGACTCAGATCCCTGAACAATAGTGTGTTTGAATTTTATAGTTGTGTTGTCATATCCTGCTATGGCAACATAAAACAATTTTGAGTGAAATTAATAAAGATGTGCGGGGAATAAAAAATTGGGTTGAGGTTTTTTTTTTTTTGTTTTTTTTAAGCGTATCACCCCAAGCAAGGCTGGAGGCCACTATCACGCATGGGGTTACAGAAGGGATGGAGGAAGAGCAGATAGGAGTGGTAAAGGAGAGGATGTGGAGAAAGAGAAAGACAGAGGGTCAATCAAGGCAAGGGGGTTACAGAAGATTTGGAGCGAGAGCAGATAGGAATGAAAGATGAAAGGAGGTGGAGAAGGGAAGTGGATAGATCAAAGCAACTGGAGATGATGTGAGTAAAAAAAACAGCAAGTTTATAGCGGACAGACTCTCTCTTTTAGACGTGAATGAATAAAGAAAAAAACTCCTGCTAGTGTGTAACAATAAAAGAAAAAAGTGTTTATTTACATATACAGAAAAAAGGGGTAAAGGGATAAAGACAATTAAGAGTGAAAGAAAGGGAAGAGAGAAAATGTCCTTTAAGGGAAGAAAAAATGTTCATAACAGAAAAAAAGGCTTGCTCAAAATATTTCTCTGAGCACCTAAAAAGTTCTTTCAGCAATTAGAATTTTGTTAAGGTTTAGATAGAAACACTCACAGTTCTTGTAGAGTAGGAAAATTGTTGGTAGATATAGAAATCTTGCAGTTGAGTGAGTTCGTAGGTCGATGACAGAAGTCCAGTGGGCACGACAGAAGGAGTGGTGAAGGGATGCAGCTTTCAACTGGTTTTTAGTAGTGGGCTGACAGTCAGTTCTTTCCAGCCCAGCAGGAATTTCTTCTTTGGTTGAAAGTGGTTCTGAAGTTGACTTGTTTTTTCTATCGTCGACCTCACAGATGGTGGGTGGAATTCTTACTGCCATATAGGCAAAGATTCTCCAAATTTATGGAGATTTAGTAGGCTCAGAAGAATCGAGGACTTTTCCCTCCAAAATTGTTGTGCAAATTTCCTGGTCCCTCTATTGGTGAGAAAAGACATTCTTATCTCTGATAAGAATCAGGGCCCTGGGAGCCGGTTTCGAAGGTACTGAAAACAGGTTGAAGTGAAGAAGCTCCCAGGTTTCTCCCAGACTTTATGGCACCTTGGAAAGAATAATGGCGGTGGAATTCCTTTTTATAATTTTCCAGCTCTCTCGTTAGTCAGAAAATATATTCTTTTCTCTGATAAGAATCAAGGCTTTGGGAGCCGGTTTTGAAAGTAAAAGAGAGGTTGGAGTGAGGATAGAAAAAATAGCGAGAATGTGAACTTGTAAAACATTGTTCTCAAATTAAATTCCAATAGATGCTGCAATTGCGGGACCTTGAAAAAGAACGCAGTGGAAAAGCATTAACTTATAATTAGCAGAGTATTAAAGGTTAAGCAAACTGCAACTGGTCCAATTTTTGGCTACATGCTGTCAGGATGATACTGTGGAAGTTCATCAACTTTGAAGACAAAACTTTGCCGCACTCCCCTGATCACTTTCCAGCTGACTATGACTTTTTGAAGAAAAGTGAAAACTTTGTGAAAATTACAAATTTTCACTTTTCTAGCCATCAACCAATGCCATTTTCTGACACCTATCATCAAGTGATAAAAAAAACTTATTTAAACATTTTTTTAAAATAAAATTGTCTACATCTCGTTAAAACAGAAACTGTTAATTTGATGAATCGCGAACAAGATTAAACCAAAATTACTTACTTTTTTTGTTAAAAAGCAGTGATGAACAACTATTTTTGCAAGGTCTCATTTTCTTATGTAGCCATTGAAATAGTAAGTCACTTGGAGAGGTGTTGACAAACAGTAAGTAATATTATTGTCATATATAGTAGGCCATATATAACAAAAATATATGCAACTGCATGCCCTGGATCCAAGTCACCCTTTGCCACTATTGGAATTCTCCTAAGACTCGAGAACAAGAACTCATAGGACATTAAGAAAATAAACCACTTTCTTAGCTCACAAACAGGCAAAAGTGGAATGTGCATAATGTATTAAATTTTGAATTTATTGGTATTGTTTCTTTGTTGAATTCTAAGGAGTTGAAAGACTGTTGTTATATTCTACCAGATTTGCTTAAAAGAAAGTCCCTCATAATGACCAACACAGTTGCGGGCTGAAAGGTCATCTGCAATTGACCAACCCATCTTACCAGGTACAGGTGTCGGTTTCAACTTTAAAGAAAGGCACGTGTGAAAACCCCACCAACAGCTAATCCACTATCCTGTGACCTCGGACAACGATCCTAAGAAATCTGTTAACTCCTGGCCCTACCAACAACACATCTTACACTTAACCACATATGAAAATTTTTTTACCAATTTTCAAACAACTATGTAAATATTATGATGACGAATACACAGTTGAAAATTTAACCCTTGTCTGTTCCATTCCTTTGCAACCAAACGCCTGATATAACACTTTCAAATATCAACTTCTAATAAACATATGAAAAAGGAAGAGGCTTTGTTTTGCAGCTAACAGTGACACACAAATGGGTTTGTTCCTGTGAGTGGGTCACAAATGATACAGACTGAGAGAGAGACTCCAAAATGAATTTGCCAATGAAGAAAGAAAAGTAATTCATTCCAATGTCATAAATTGTGGAACATACGATCCGCCATAGATCATGGTTCAGTGATAATTTTTCATTGACATAACCCTTTCTTTTAATACTCCACACATTCATTTTTATTAGAGTGAAATTCAGGGATTTCAGCAGGGCGCGATATCATGGCACTGAAACAATTTTATTTCTTTAAAACACATGTAAAACTATAACATAAGAGTACCATCCTGCGTAAAAATGGTGCTATTTATCTGCATTTTTTAAAAATCAATTGACACCAAGCAAGGTAATAATGTCACTAAGATGAAAAGGGCGACTGGGAGTGAAAGAGAATGAATGAATGGTATGTATGCCTTGTTATTTTATTCCTAGCTAGTAAGAAAAAATGATTTCATCCCTTTCTTGAGAAAGTAAAAGAATTCAAATCTACAAATCAATCATTCGTCCTTGCATGGAATACTGTTACCATATATGGTCTGGTTCTCCTGCTGTTCATCTTGAGGACCTCGACAAAATCCAGAGACGGATATGCAACATGATTGGTCCTGATCTGGCATCCCATCTACAGTCACTTTCTCACAGATGTGTTGTGGCTTCCCTCTGTCTTTTCTACAAGAATTTTCATAGCAACTGCTTCGACAAGCTACTTTCAACAGTTCTCAAACTGCATGAATTTAAACGTGCTAGTAGGTTGGCATCTCGGTCCAACACTTTCACTGTTGAAACGGCTAAATATAGTCATCTCTTCTACTTCAACAGATTCTTATCTCGCACCTCCCATCAGTGGAACTCCCTTCCTATCACTAGCTTCGCTGATAGCTATAATCTTCAAATGTAATGTCAATTGACATCTTATGATGCCTTGACCTTGATCCCTGCCCTACTCTTTATCCTTTTGCCAAACACTCCTCTTTACTCTTACTCTCTGTACCCCCTTGCATGCTAGTGGCACTCACGCCTTGTTGGGGTGATTTGCTTACGAAAAAAAAAAAAATTAAAAAGTTACTTTCTTTTGTTAGTCTTCAAATTTTATTTTGATTACATATTTAAAACTGTTTCCTGACACTTTTTGCTCAAATAGGGATGAGTATACTTATTAAAATTTTGAAAAATAAAGAGATTTTAGAGTTCTAATTTTAATTAAATTTTAAATGTGAGTATATTTCAACAAATATTACTGTTTTTGAATATCAATATAAATTTCATGTTGCTTTTAAAAAGTATACAAAAGTAGGTTCGTCCAATCAGTGACTAATTCAACTGTACAGCACCAATGCATAACTTAGAACTGAGAAGACTTTTCTTGGAAAAGGGTCTTGCCTTTTTTGGGCAATCATGTGAGCCAAGTAGTATATAAACTAAAGCGTACAAATAATGTGCCAATGAGACCAGAAACTGTTTGTGAGAATTGTAGCCAAAGACAGTGGAGCTGAATAAACCTTTCTTGAATACTGAATCAGAAAATTCAACATCCATTTTGGAATTTGTAGGTCTGATGAATTGGATCATGATTACGATTCCAATGTAATAAATTATAACCATGGAATATTAGTGTTTGAGCCTTTTATAGTGTATATATATATATATATATATATATATATATAGATGCATGTTTCATTAAATAATATAGACAAGTTTTGTCTATTTATTTTATGTAAGTTCTTTTCATATCGTCTGATAAGCTTAACAACATTATCATTAAAAGAAGAAAGAAAATCACAATCTTGATACATATTTTTTAATCCTATCTAAGTTTTCAGCTTACATAAGCCATTATCAAAGATGACAATTACATTACAATATATTAACCAATACATGGGAAAAACAATGATAGTCTGCTTATGTTTACGTGGAAGATTTCCAAGCAACGACAAACTTGCTTTCATGATGCTTGACACTACATTTGAATGATAACTAACATTTTTAGGCATTTAAAACAACATGCCTAGCCATATACACAATTCCAGAAAATCCTCGTTGTAACACAACTATACTTAAACATGAAAACAAACAAAAACTAAAAATTCTTGAAGCTATATTCATAAAACAGTTGAAACCTAACTTGAACAAAATAACCTATTAAATCTACACAAATATTCTTAAATGCCTATAATTGGTAACAGAAATCATTGGTTTATACCAACGGCTTCACAAACTTAATACTTCTCATTTTCACACTCGCGTGGCCATGTGTGATGTCATGAGCTGCGGTGCGATTTTCACTTCCAGTGTCTTGTATGTCTGAGTGTAGATTAATATTTGGTAATATTTAATGGCTGCACTCACTGAGAAGGAAAATCCTTGAGAGTGCCGCCATTGAATATTACCCAAATATTAATCTACGCCCAGGCTTTTTCCCTATTTCACCTTTCTTAACAGAATTACTACTCTCCCAAACAAGCGTACAGAACAGTATCAAGAAAATGGTTGAATCTGTCAACACAGCAATAAAATCACTATCCCCACACGTGAGAGTAATTTTCAGTTAACAGTATCAAAATAGTGTTCTCTACATTCTTCCAGTTGTTAAGAACATTGTTTTATTATTATTAGTGACATTGTTTAATAAATTCATTTCGATTTTGCCTTGAAAAAGTCTACATCAGATGAAACATGTCGGCAAATATTAGTTTTCCTATTGTCTTTTACATTTATACAGAAGAAGTAATGTATAAAGATTATATTAAAAAAAAAGCTAAAGGTATATATATATATATATATATAGCTAAAGGTATGTATATATATATATATATATATATATATATAGCTAAAGGTGTGTATATATATATATATATAGCTAAAGGTGTGTATATATATATATATATATATAGCTAAAGGTATATATATATATATAGCTAAAGGTATATATATATATATAGCTAAAGGTATATATATATATATAGCTAAAGGTATATATATATATATAGCTAAAGGTATATATATATATATAGCTAAAGGTATATATATATATATAGCTAAAGGTATATATATATATATAGCTAAAGGTATATATATATATATATATATATATAGCTAAAGGTATATATATATATATATATATATATATAGCTAAAGGTATATATATATATATATATATATATATAGCTAAAGGTATATATATATATATATATATATATATAGCTAAAGGTATATATATATATATATATATATATATAGCTAAAGGTATATATATATATATATATATATATATAGCTAAAGGTATATATATATATATATATATATATATATAGCTAAAGGTATATATATATATATATATATATATATAGCTAAAGGTATATATATATATATATATATATATATAGCTAAAGGTATATATATATATATATATATATATATAGCTAAAGGTATATATATATATATATATATATATATAGCTAAAGGTATATATATATATATATATATATATATAGCTAAAGGTATATATATATATATATATATATATATATATAGCTAAAGGTATATATATATATATATATATATATATATAGCTAAAGGTATATATATATATATATATATATATATATATAGCTAAAGGTATATATATATATATATATATATATATATATAGCTAAAGGTATATATATATATATATATATATATATAGCTAAAGGTATATATATATATATATATAGCTAAAGGTATATATATATATATATATATAGCTAAAGGTATATATATATATATAGCTAAAGGTATATATATATATATAGCTAAAGGTATATATATATATATAGCTAAAGGTATATATATATATATAGCTAAAGGTATATATATATATATATAGCTAAAGGTATATATATATATATATATAGCTAAAGGTATATATATATATATATATAGCTAAAGGTATATATATATATATATATATAGCTAAAGGTATATATATATATATATATATAGCTAAAGGTATATATATATATATAGCTAAAGGTATATATATATATATAGCTAAAGGTATATATATATATATATATATAGCTAAAGGTATATATATATATATATATATAGCTAAAGGTATATATATATATATATATATAGCTAAAGGTATATATATATATATATATATAGCTAAAGGTATATATATATATATATATATAGCTAAAGGTATATATATATATATATATATAGCTAAAGGTATATATATATATATATATATAGCTAAAGGTATATATATATATATATATATAGCTAAAGGTATATATATATATATATATATAGCTAAAGGTATATATATATATATATATATAGCTAAAGGTATATATATATATATATATATAGCTAAAGGTATATATATATATATATATATAGCTAAAGGTATATATATATATATATATATAGCTAAAGGTATATATATATATATATATATAGCTAAAGGTATATATATATATATATATATAGCTAAAGGTATATATATATATATATATATAGCTAAAGGTATATATATATATATATATATAGCTAAAGGTATATATATATATATATATATAGCTAAAGGTATATATATATATATATATATAGCTAAAGGTATATATATATATATATATATATATATAGCTAAAGGTATATATATATATATATATATATATATAGCTAAAGGTATATATATATATATATATATATATATATAGCTAAAGGTATATATATATATATATATATATATATATAGCTAAAGGTATATATATATATATATATATATATATATAGCTAAAGGTATATATATATATATATATATATATATAGCTAAAGGTATATATATATATATATATATATAGCTAAAGGTATATATATATATATATATATATAGCTAAAGGTATATATATATATATATATATATATAGCTAAAGGTATATATATATATATATATATATATATAGCTAAAGGTATATATATATATATATATATATAGCTAAAGGTATATATATATATATATATATAGCTAAAGGTATATATATATATATATATAGCTAAAGGTATATATATATATATATATATAGCTAAAGGTATATATATATATATATATATAGCTAAAGGTATATATATATATATATATAGCTAAAGGTATATATATATATATATATATAGCTAAAGGTATATATATATATATATATATAGCTAAAGGTATATATATATATATATATATAGCTAAAGGTATATATATATATATATATAGCTAAAGGTATATATATATATATATATAGCTAAAGGTATATATATATATATATATAGCTAAAGGTATATATATATATATATATATATAGCTAAAGGTATATATATATATATATATATATACATATATATATATATATATGCATAAAGCTAAAAGTATATATATATATATATATATATATGCATAAAGCTAAAAGTATATATATATATATATATATATATGCATAAAGCTAAAGGAATATATATATATATATATATATATATATATATATGCATAAAGCTAAAGGAATATATATATATATTATATATATATGCATAAAGCTAAAGGAATATATATATATATATTATATATATATGCATAAAGCTAAAGGAATATATATATATATATTATATATATATGCATAAAGCTAAAGGAATATATATATATATATTATATATATATGCATAAAGCTAAAGGAATATATATATATTATATATATATGCATAAAGCTAAAGGAATATATATATATATATTATATATATATGCATAAAGCTAAAGGAATATATATATATATATTATATATATATGCATAAAGCTAAAGGAATATATATATATATATTATATATATATGCATAAAGCTAAAGGAATATATATATATATATTATATATATATGCATAAAGCTAAAGGAATATATATATATATATTATATATATATGCATAAAGCTAAAGGAATATATATATATATATTATATATATATGCATAAAGCTAAAGGAATATATATATATATATTATATATATATGCATAAAGCTAAAGGAATATATATATATATATTATATATATATGCATAAAGCTAAAGGAATATATATATATATATTATATATATATGCATAAAGCTAAAGGAATATATATATATATATTATATATATATGCATAAAGCTAAAGGAATATATATATATATATTATATATATATGCATAAAGCTAAAGGAATATATATATATATATTATATATATATGCATAAAGCTAAAGGAATATATATATATATATTATATATATATGCATAAAGCTAAAGGAATATATATATATATATTATATATATATGCATAAAGCTAAAGGAATATATATATATATATTATATATATATGCATAAAGCTAAAGGAATATATATATATATATATTATATATATATGCATAAAGCTAAAGGAATATATATATATATTATATATATATGCATAAAGCTAAAGGAATATATATATATATATATATATATATATATATTATATATATATGCATAAAGCTAAATGAATATATATATATTATATATATATGCATAAAGCTAAATGAATATATATATATTATATATATATGCATAAAGCTAAAGGAATATATATATATATATGCATAAAGCTAAAGGAATATATATATATATATATATATATATATATGCATAAAGCTAAAGGAATAAATATTATATATATGCATAAAGCTAAAGGAATATATATTATATATATGCATAAAGCTAAAGGAATATATATTATATATATATATATAGACATAAAGCTAAAGGAATATATATATATATATATAGACATAAAGCTAAAGGAATATATATATATATATATAGACATAAAGCTAAAGGAATATATATATATATAGACATAAAGCTAAAGGAATATATATATATATAGACATAAAGCTAAAGGAATATATATATATATATATATATATAGACATAAAGCTAAAGGAATATATATATATATATATATATATATAGACATAAAGCTAAAGGAATATATATATATATATATAGACATAAAGCTAAAGGAATATATATATATATATATATATATAGACATAAAGCTAAAGGAATATATATATATATATATATATATATAGACATAAAGCTAAAGGAATATATATATATATATATTATATATATAGACATAAAGCTAAAGGAATATATATATATATATATTATATATATAGACATAAAGCTAAAGGAATATATATATATATATATATATATATATAGACATAAAGCTAAAGGAATATATATATATATATATTATATATATAGACATAAAGCTAAAGGAATATATATATATATATATTATATATATAGACATAAAGCTAAAGGAATATATATATATATATTATATATATATATACATAAAGCTAAAGGAATATATATATATATATATTATATATATAGACATAAAGCTAAAGGAATATATATATATATATATTATATATATAGACATAAAGCTAAAGGAATATATATATATATATATTATATATATATATACATAAAGCTAAAGGAATATATATATATATATATATATATATATATACATAAAGCTAAAGGAATATATATATATATATATTACATATATATATAGACATAAAGCTAAAGGAATATATATATATATATTACATATATATATATACATAAAGCTAAAGGAATATATATATATATTACATATATATATATACATAAAGCTAAAGGAATATATATATATATTACATATATATATATACATAAAGCTAAAGGAATATATATATATATTACATATATATATATACATAAAGCTAAAGGAATATATATATATATATATATATATATATATATACATAAAGCTAAAGGAATATATATATATATATATATATATATATATATACATAAAGCTAAAGGAATATATATATATATTATATATATATATATATATACATAAAGCTAAAGGAATATATATATATATTATATATATATATATATATACATAAAGCTAAAGGAATATATATATATATTATATATATATATATATATACATAAAGCTAAAGGAATATATATATATATTATATATATATATATATATACATAAAGCTAAAGGAATATATATATATATTATATATATATATATATATACATAAAGCTAAAGGAATATATATATATATTATATATATATATATATATACATAAAGCTAAAGGAATATATATATATATTATATATATATATATATATACATAAAGCTAAAGGAATATATATATATATTATATATATATATATATATACATAAAGCTAAAGGAATATATATATATATTATATATATATATATATATACATAAAGCTAAAGGAATATATATATATATTATATATATATATATATATACATAAAGCTAAAGGAATATATATATATATTATATATATATATATATATACATAAAGCTAAAGGAATATATATATATATTATATATATATATATATATACATAAAGCTAAAGGAATATATATATATATTATATATATATATATATATACATAAAGCTAAAGGAATATATATATATATTATATATATATATATATATACATAAAGCTAAAGGAATATATATATATATTATATATATATATATATATACATAAAGCTAAAGGAATATATATATATATTATATATATATATATATATACATAAAGCTAAAGGAATATATATATATATTATATATATATATATATATACATAAAGCTAAAGGAATATATATATATATTATATATATATATATATATACATAAAGCTAAAGGAATATATATATATATTATATATATATATATATATACATAAAGCTAAAGGAATATATATATATATTATATATATATATATATATACATAAAGCTAAAGGAATATATATATATATTATATATATATATATATATACATAAAGCTAAAGGAATATATATATATATTATATATATATATATATATACATAAAGCTAAAGGAATATATATATATATTATATATATATATATATATACATAAAGCTAAAGGAATATATATATATATTATATATATATATATATATACATAAAGCTAAAGGAATATATATATATATTATATATATATATATATATACATAAAGCTAAAGGAATATATATATATATTATATATATATATATATATACATAAAGCTAAAGGAATATATATATATATATATATATATATATATATATACATAAAGCTAAAGGAATATATATATATATTATATATATATATATATATACATAAAGCTAAAGGAATATATATATATATTATATATATATATATATATACATAAAGCTAAAGGAATATATATATATATTATATATATATATATATATACATAAAGCTAAAGGAATATATATATATATTATATATATATATATATATACATAAAGCTAAAGGAATATATATATATATTATATATATATATATATATACATAAAGCTAAAGGAATATATATATATATTATATATATATATATATATACATAAAGCTAAAGGAATATATATATATATTATATATATATATATATATACATAAAGCTAAAGGAATATATATATATATTATATATATATATATATATACATAAAGCTAAAGGAATATATATATATATTATATATATATATATATATACATAAAGCTAAAGGAATATATATATATATTATATATATATATATATATACATAAAGCTAAAGGAATATATATATATATTATATATATATATATATATACATAAAGCTAAAGGAATATATATATATATTATATATATATATATATATACATAAAGCTAAAGGAATATATATATATATTATATATATATATATATATACATAAAGCTAAAGGAATATATATATATATTATATATATATATATATATACATAAAGCTAAAGGAATATATATATATATTATATATATATATATATATACATAAAGCTAAAGGAATATATATATATATTATATATATATATATATATACATAAAGCTAAAGGAATATATATATATATTATATATATATATATATATACATAAAGCTAAAGGAATATATATATATATTATATATATATATATATATACATAAAGCTAAAGGAATATATATATATATTATATATATATATATATATACATAAAGCTAAAGGAATATATATATATATTATATATATATATATATATACATAAAGCTAAAGGAATATATATATATATTATATATATATATATATATACATAAAGCTAAAGGAATATATATATATATTATATATATATATATATATACATAAAGCTAAAGGAATATATATATATATTATATATATATATATATATACATAAAGCTAAAGGAATATATATATATATTATATATATATATATATATACATAAAGCTAAAGGAATATATATATATATTATATATATATATATATATACATAAAGCTAAAGGAATATATATATATATTATATATATATATATATATACATAAAGCTAAAGGAATATATATATATATTATATATATATATATATATACATAAAGCTAAAGGAATATATATATATATTATATATATATATATATATACATAAAGCTAAAGGAATATATATATATATTATATATATATATATATATACATAAAGCTAAAGGAATATATATATATATTATATATATATATATATATACATAAAGCTAAAGGAATATATATATATATTATATATATATATATATATACATAAAGCTAAAGGAATATATATATATATTATATATATATATATATATACATAAAGCTAAAGGAATATATATATATATTATATATATATATATATATACATAAAGCTAAAGGAATATATATATATATTATATATATATATATATATACATAAAGCTAAAGGAATATATATATATATTATATATATATATATATATACATAAAGCTAAAGGAATATATATATATATTATATATATATATATATATACATAAAGCTAAAGGAATATATATATATATTATATATATATATATATATACATAAAGCTAAAGGAATATATATATATATTATATATATATATATATATACATAAAGCTAAAGGAATATATATATATATTATATATATATATATATATACATAAAGCTAAAGGAATATATATATATATTATATATATATATATATATACATAAAGCTAAAGGAATATATATATATATTATATATATATATATATATACATAAAGCTAAAGGAATATATATATATATTATATATATATATATATATACATAAAGCTAAAGGAATATATATATATATTATATATATATATATATATACATAAAGCTAAAGGAATATATATATATATTATATATATATATATATATACATAAAGCTAAAGGAATATATATATATATTATATATATATATATATATACATAAAGCTAAAGGAATATATATATATATTATATATATATATATATATACATAAAGCTAAAGGAATATATATATATATTATATATATATATATATATACATAAAGCTAAAGGAATATATATATATATTATATATATATATATATATACATAAAGCTAAAGGAATATATATATATATTATATATATATATATATATACATAAAGCTAAAGGAATATATATATATATTATATATATATATATATATACATAAAGCTAAAGGAATATATATATATATTATATATATATATATATATACATAAAGCTAAAGGAATATATATATATATTATATATATATATATATATACATAAAGCTAAAGGAATATATATATATATTATATATATATATATATATACATAAAGCTAAAGGAATATATATATATATTATATATATATATATATATACATAAAGCTAAAGGAATATATATATATATTATATATATATATATATATACATAAAGCTAAAGGAATATATATATATATTATATATATATATATACATAAAGCTAAAGGAATATATATATATATATTATATATATATACATAAAGCTAAAGGAATATATATATACATAAAGCTAAAGGAATATATATATATATATATATATATATATATATACATAAAGCTAAAGGAATATATATATATATATATATATATATATATATACATAAAGCTAAAGGAATATATATATATATATATATTATATATATATATACATAAAGCTAAAGGAATATATATATATATATATATATATATATATATATATATACATAAAGCTAAAGGAATATATATATATATATATATATATATTATATACATAAAGCTAAAGGAATATATATATATATATATATATATATTATATACATAAAGCTAAAGGAATATATATATATATATATATATATATCATATACATAAAGCTAAAGGAATATATATATATATATATATATATATATATATATACATAAAGCTAAAGGAATATATATATATATATACATATATATTATATACATAAAGCTAAAGGAATATATATATATATATACATATATATTATATACATAAAGCTAAAGGAATATATATATATATATACATATATATTATATACATAAAGCTAAAGGAATATATATATATATATACATATATATATACATAAAGCTAAAGGAATATATATATATATATACATATATATATACATAAAGCTAAAGGAATATATATATATATATACATATATATATACATAAAGCTAAAGGAATATATATATATATATACATATATATATACATAAAGCTAAAGGAATATATATATATATATACATATATATATACATAAAGCTAAAGGAATATATATATATATATACATATATATATACATAAAGCTAAAGGAATATATATATATATATACATATATATATACATAAACCTAAAGGAATATATATATATATATACATATATATATACATAAACCTAAAGGAATATATATATATATATACATAAAGCTAAAGGAATATATATATATACATACATATATAAAAATGTAAAGGAATATATTTATATATATATATATATATATATATACATACATATATATATAAAAACGTAAAGGAATATATTTATATATATATATACATACATATATATATAAAAACGTAAAGGAATATATATACATACATATATATGTATATACATACATATATATATAAAAACGTAAAGGAATATATATACATACATATATATATAAAAACGTAAAGGAATATATATATATATATATATATATATAAAAACGTAGAGGAATATATATATATATATATATATAAAAACGTAAAGGAATATATATATATATATATAAAAACGTAAAGGAATATATATATATATATATATAAAAACGTAAAGGAATATATATATACATATATATATAAAAACGTAAAGGAATATATATATATATATATATAAAAACGTAAAGGAATATATACATATATATATAAAAACGTAAAGGAATATATACATATATATATAAAAACGTAAAGGAATATATACATATATATATAAAAACGTAAAGGAATATATATATATATATAAAAACGTAAAGGAATATATATATATATATATATATATATACATATATATATATATATATATATATATATATATATATATATATAAAAACGTAAAGGAATATATATATAAAAACGTAAAGGAATATATATATATATATATATATAAAAACGTAAAGATATATATATATATATATATAAAAACGTAAAGGAATAAATATATAAAAATGTAAAGGAATATATATATATAAAAACCTAAAGGAATATATATATATCTCAAAAGATGAACATATAAAGATGAAGTAAAATATATATATATATATATATATATATATATATATAAGATGAAGTAAAAAAAAAAGTATAAAGGTAATAAAAAATATGAAGATTTTGTTAATCTAATATGACATATGCGAAATATTGTATTTAAAATAGGTACTTCCACAAAACGTGCAACTCCTTAGGCTTAAAATGAAGTTTTAAAAATTAAAAATCTTTCTTTAAGCCTTTATTTTAGCTTTAATTTCAAGCTAATAGATTAAACTTCATATTTCCTGTAAGCAAAATATTTTGGTGTATTTCAAAACTAATTTAAATTGATTGGAAGTTTTCATTTTGAAATTTTTTTTATTTTAGTAACATTTCTAGCTCCTTATCATCAAAGTTTTATTCTTTTTTTTTTTAAAATCTTCCAAAAATAACAGTTTTCTGAAACTTTATTTAAGCAATATTTTCCGATTTAAAGTATAATTAATTTGACTTGAAGTATATATTATTTACTTCAAAATATTATTTAGTTTAAAATATTGCAGAAATGCATTTTTGATCACAGCTGTTTATTTAATGTTGACAGCCTGAAGACAGATGGATATCTAATGTTGTTCTATGGGGGTTTTATCTGTAAAAAATAATTCAACAATATAATGTGAGCACCTTTTGTGTGTTTATATTTTTAAGTACTCAGTAACCTTAAAAATTTAGAAAAATATTCTCCATAATCAAATGTTTTATTGATTTTTTATACTTTGCCTTTAAATTTACTATAGTTATTGCTCTAATATTTTAATAATGTATCAACAACCATATCTACAAAAATTGTCACCTTTATACACATACAAAAACAATTCAAAATTCTTTTTCAAAATACACAGGATCCATAGATTGTAATAAGATTTATGATTAGTAAATATAGTTTTACTTAATAACAATATTCCTTAACCTTGATACCATGGCAACTGAATTTTAAAAGATTTAAAATCTTTATAAATTATTCTAATTAAAATTTCAAACAAAATGAAAACAAATCTTGTAAAAATTCATTCATTGAAAAAATCTTTTTTCGCAAAATAATTGGAGAATTTAAATAAAGTTTTTTTTTTTTTTTGCAACATCGGACCCCATCTTACCAAAAATCTGCTCTGAATTGAAAAATAAAATCTGCAATGAAAGTAAGACATTATTTAATGAGAAACACTTAATTACTCTTATAAATAAGATATATTAAGGAAAACATAGAACACTCTCTAACCATTGGGCCAAACAAGAAAAATAAAGAAAACAATTACAAATATTTTATGACATCAACTACATTTATTTAAACGAAGAACATATTTACATTTAATGCTGAATTTGAAGAGCTTTCAAAATAAAGTTAGAAATGACAAACATTCTCCTCTAATCAACTTGATCAAATTTAAGAGACATTCACAGATTTCCTTACACAAAATAACCTGCCTTCTGATCCGCTGTTAAGAGACACCAACACAGACAGTATTTGCTGGCAGAGCAAATTTGCAAGAATAACATTTAATATACTACTATACTGAAAAGTTCAGTCCAGATTTTTTAAATAATTAAAAATAATGTAAACAGAGTTTCACACACATCACAAAGATGTGTTCCTTTTTATAGTGTATAAGAATGAGAAATTTAAAGCTAAATTCACTGAAGAGAAAAATCAAAAAGTTCTCTTCTCTTAGGTAACTCAATATATTTTCTTACTGATATGATTCTTATTCATTTACAAATATAAATAATGTGAAAATTATCACAAACAACTTCAGACATTTTTGCACATGTTGATTCCTATGTGACATCATTTTAAGTGCAGGTTTACAATTTTCGAAAGATGGTTTCTCTCCAGTGTGTGTGCTTTTACACTTACAGGTGACTTATGTGGCAAAGTAAATCTGCACAGTTCACAAAATTATGGCTTCTTTCCATAATCTATTTGTGTATGTTTCATTATATTTGATTTTGTGTAAAGGACAATCCACATTTATCACAAGAATATGGTTTCTCTCAAGTGTGTATTCATCCATGTCTACACCAAAAATGACCAGTGAAATAGTGTCTGACTTCTTAATTCTTGTTCTTGTATTGCTCTCTCTCCTTAATGTTTTTTTTCTCATATTCTCTAACACTCAGTAACTCCTTGCATTTTAGTGGTTTTATTGTCTTGCTTTGCATGAAATAAAGAAAAAGAAAGAAAAAAAATTAATGTGTCATAAAAGAAAGGTTTATCTCCAATGTGTAGTTGCATATGTATTCACAGGTTCTAGAAATAAACATCCATATATTTTTTAAAAAAAGCAAGAAAGTTATATTATATTGATTTCAAACCTTTCTGTGATATGAAAATGAAGTTCTAAACATGTCACAAATAATATTTCTTCAAATAAAGGATGGCCAACCCATGATATATGTGCCAAAAATAATACATTGCACTAGATGTGGGTCATTGCATCTCAGTGAATCTTGCCAATCAGTTTACATTCATGCTATGTAAACTTCTGGTTTTATTATTCTTTGTGAATAAGGAACAGTGACAGCAAGTGTCAGCAGCAGGCAGGCAGGCAATAAGAAAAAAAAAAACACTTTCTCCACTTGCAGCAGAATGCACAACTCATATGACTGAAGAATTTTCATAGGCCGATGCATTTCTATTGGTGGCCCAGGCCTGCTGATAGATGGGTATTTTTTCAAGTTATCATCTCTAGACTGATTGCCACCCACAGCTATAAAACCCAGTCTGTCCTACTATTTACCCATTGCTTGAGTGAAGAGAACAGTTGGAGTCCTACTTTTCCCAAGAGTATTAGACATAAGTGAATGTAATGAACTTTACTGGAATTTGAACTCAGTTCTCCATTTCCTCAATCCATGTTATGTCAGTAAGATTATTAGGTTTAAGACTCCAACATCTAAGTTACAGATTGTCAACAGGACAATAACTTTGTGGATTAAGGTGTTGCTTTGTGAATTTAATGTCCCAGTAATTGTGAGTCCAATCTTTGGGTTGGGTAGTATAGATTTTGATTTTGTAGCAATAAATAAGCAATGCTAAAAAGATAACAAGACATCTGTAGTTGTGGAAGGGGAACAATTCATTTCCAGAAATTAAAAGAAAGGGCCCAGCAGATATCTGAAAGGCAGAACAGTCAAAATATTGTGATAGCAACAAAGATGAAAACATTAGTCCAAATGTAAGATTCTTGAAAAATGGTGTTGTTTTTCTGTTCCCAGGTCCACCCCAGGGACAATAGCAGAAAGTAGCAAGCAATGACAGACATTAGAGACTGATAAAACAAAGAGGTCAGGGAGTGATAATGTCCTTACAAGAATCTACAACATTATCATAAAAAGGCAACATATAAGTATGACAGACACACAAGCAAAATGAAACTCAGAATAACCTTGAACAAATTCAAACAAGCAGAGTTTCTTGCAAGAAGATATGGCAGTAAGTCCACTACGCCATCTGCACATCTAAGCTTACAGCACCTAGTATTCCCAAGCAGTCACCAATTTAATTACTGACCAGGCTCATCTTTGCTTAACTTTGTTGATCATACAGGAACCGGCATTAATCAACTGTAATCCTAGGCAGTAAGATATGATGGTGGTAAATAAAAGGGAAAATGAGATAATATGGCTATGTGATTTTGGTTTGGTTAACGGCATATCAACTCCTTATGGGTCATTTAATGCCAAAATTTCACCACTTTGGGTGCTTTGGTAATTTTTTTCTACTACTGCTGAAAATTTTTGCTATAAAAATATATCTTTATACTTTCATGGTGTTTTGACCCCAGTTTGAGGTGTTCACTATTTGCCCATAGCCGTGACTAAAAGATGCTACCAACCCAGGCCAGGGTTGACTTGGGAACAACAACAATTAAGGTTTTGCTGCCGGATGTAGCTAATCATACACAGGATGTACAGTTATGCGCTAAGATCTGACAGCTTCTTCAAAACTAGTCATCAGTGCAGGGGAAAAGGAAATGAAGCAAACAGTGAATGAAATGGGAAGATAACTGTAGTATGTGTTTGTCGACAAGAAATATCAGATGGTTTGAATTAAATTTAATGCCAATGAGTTCATCTGTGAGGACCCCGAGACGTCACACCAGAGTATCAGAGAAACACAGTTCATTACTAAGTTGATGTCAAAAGTAACCTCATAGCCACCAGGTACAAATGTGCACTTCACAAAAAATGCCAATGGTTGTCCCTAACAGGTAAACAGGTGGTCAACCTAACTGCAATTACGGCATGCATACCTGGGACACCCAGATAACAGGAAGATATATAAACACCTCACCCAAGAGAGTTTCTTACATCCTTGCAAAAAGAATTTCTATTCGGAGAAAACTCTCAAAGTCATACATCCACTTGCTGATATTAATTGACTACGTCCAGTGTGGAATGAACAATAATATATTATAAACAATCTATACAATGATAGTGTCACTGATTGGATAGAGGTGAGCTTCACGAAGACTCGGGCCCTATTCCACAACTGGCAGAAATGGAGTCAGCAATGGATTCAGCAGTGCAGTGCTCACACGACAATATCAGGTTGAGATCAGTAACAGTACCTTTTTTTGTAAAAGTTGTCACTTATAAAAGACATGATGCATAAGAAAATGAGTGAAAGAAAAACCGGAAATGATAGCGAACCTAAATTCAACAAACAGCAGGAAGAAGAGAAGATCGCACATTCATATATAAACTGAAAAAAAAAAAAAAAAAAAAAAAAGTCAATAAGATGCCGAGTAACATACAGATTACTGGAAATGAATAAATGCTTATGACTACATTATTTTGAAACTCAGTTTGTTCTTCTGCAAGAACAAGCTGGGTTGTAATAGAAGAAGCACTAAAGGTCATGTTTTAAGAAATACATCCAACACCAACAAGATATCTACCACATCTTTAGTGACTTTTGTTGTAATGTAAGCAAATGAGATTGGGGGGGAAAAAAACACCCAACTGCTATCCCAGCAACTACAATAGTAATAGGAAGAGAAGGGAAAGAGACAGGAGGTAACAAAAAATAACACTACCTTGCACAGTAACTTTAGGAACAAAATGCTCACAGTACCGACTTCACAAGATACTATGTCTTCCCAACTGCTGGTTTTCCCATTGCATGAGGCATCTTACAAAGACCCAGATCTCGACCAGTTGCAGAGAAGCCCATATCTCGACATACCAAGTTGTCCTGCTGCTAACGGAGAAAACCTGTATGTAACTGGTGTTGACAAAAATGTCTACATGTGACCCATGGCCTCTCTACTGATGCGCATTTGCCACAGACTTCAAGAGGGTATTTGACCAAGTGTGAAATAAAATAATGTAGGCAAACATGAAAAACCACAACATAGGCCATAAGCTAATTAATATCATCCAATAGCGTACACAAAATCCAATGTTCAAGGAACTCTCAGTGAACATTTCCCCAGGTCTGTTGAAAGCAATCTATTGTTTTTAACTCTTACCCTCTTCAACATCTTATTAGAAAATATGACCGTTGCTCTGGGAGGACATTCTGGACAGGCATGTCACTGTAAATATAATGATGGGCTGGCAGGACTGATGAACCATTTGAATGAGACTTTGACCAAAGGGAGAATGAAGATGTATTTCATCACAAACAGCAAAGATTCAATCAAGGCCAAGTCCAATGTCAGGAGATAATACCAGGAAACAGCTAAGCAGTTTATGTACCTTGACACAATTATCAGTGAAGGAGAGTCCAGTACCTAGATGGGTGATTGCTTGGGAATACCAGGTACTGTAAGCTTGGATGTGCAGATGGTGTAGTGGATAATGTCTCAGAATTGTTAATCAGTGAGCAAAGTTCCAATTCCCATTGGGTTCATTATATTCACTTACACACAAATACCATTGGGAAAAGTATGAATCCAACTCTTCTCCCCCTCAGCTATGGATTAATTGGTAAGACTTGTATCACTAAACCATTATTACCAAAAACAAATTCTTACAATCTAAAAATATTTTCTGGCTTTAAATAACCTGCAAACGGTTGATTTGTTGTAGAAAACAAATCAATAAATAAATAATGAATCCCAAATGTTTCCGATATTATTTTCTGTAAACATTTCCCAGAAATAAAAAAAATATGCTCAGAACTATATCTGTCATTATTTTCAGAACAATGTCCAGATGTAAACAAGTATTTTCAGGTATGTAATTAATTAAAACAAAATCATGACTGATTAATCAAGAGTCAAAGAATTCATTGTTGCGCCCAGTCACTAATTCAAATTCTCATGTTCATAAATTCTTTGTTTTATTTTTAACCAATAAATTATTTAAAAATGCTGAAGAAATTTTTACCAGAATTTAATGGGAGTACACAATTTGTATGTGACATTTCAACACAGGCTCGGAATATCAAGGGTTGATCATCACTGTTCTAAATGGAGCGGTAAAATGAAAAGTTTAAAGCTGAATTAGGATGAAAATATAGACAATAAAATGTCTATTTTCAAATTTGAGACTCGCTCATTTTCAAATATAAATTATATATAAAAGTTAGAAATTAACTTCTTAGGATCATACTTTATTTCCATATATGAATGAAAATTTGTTCCAATTCTAAATGCAGATTTACAATTTCTAAAAAAACTGTTTTCTCACCATTAAGTGTTTGCATAATTACCACTAACAATGTTCCATAGAAAGAAAGATCCACATATTCACAGGAATATGACTGCTGTCCAGTGTGTGTTCAGATATAACTTCTAAAAAATGACTAGTTTGAAAATACAGATTCCCAAAGTTGACAAGAACATGGGTTCTTTATAGTATAGGTTTGAATGATTCTTACCAAATGTGTCTTCTGTGAAAAGGTACATATAGACACTTAAGAATATGACAACTCCCCAGAATGTGCTTTCATCACATGTTTTTCTAAATCTGAGTTCCGGGAAAAGGGAGCCTGACACATTTCGCAAGAATATGGCGTGTCAGTAGCATGTGTATGCATATGTTTCTTCAAAACTGACTTCTGCGAAAAGGGGGATCCACACATTTCACAAGCAAATGGTTTTTCTCCAGTATGTGTGCGGATGTGTCGCAACAAATTAGATTTTTCTGTAAAGGAAGATCCACAATTTTGACAAAAATGAGGTTTCTCTCCAGTGTGTGTTTGATGGTGTCGTGCTAAATTTGATTTCTGTGAAAAAGCAGATCCACATATGTCACAAATATATGGTTTTTCCCCAGTATGTGTTCGCATGTGGCTTTTCAAATGTACATTCCTTGAAAACTTAGAGTCACACAGTTCGCATGAATATGGTTTCACTCCAGTGTGAATACACATATGCCTCTCCAAATCTAACTTACGTGAAAATGCAGATTCACACACTTCACAGGGATATGGTTTTTCACCAGTGTGCGTTCGAATGTGTTGTACCAAATGTGATTTCTGCGAAAATGCCAATCCACACACTTCACAAGAATATGGTTTCTCTCCAGTGTGTATTCGCGTATGTTTCTCCAGATCTGATTTCCGTGAAAAGGAAGATTCACAGACTTCACAAAAATATGCTTTCTCTCCAGTGTGTATTCGAATATGCTGCACCAATGATGAATTCTGTGAAAAGGTAGATCCACACACGTCACAAGTATATGGCTTCTCTCCAGTGTGTGTACGCATGTGTTTCTTCAAAACTGACTTCTCTGAAAAGGTAGAGCCACAGACTTCACAAGAATATGGTTTATCCAAAGTATGTTTTTGCATGTGTTTTTTTAAAGTTGAATTCATGACAAAAGTGCATTCACAAATTTTGCACTGATAATTTTTATCTTTAGTAAATTTTGCCATATTTTCTTTTGTGAGCTCACCATAGATTTTCATCCAAATTCCTAATATTTAAAACTGATTTCATTGAATATTAAGTATAAATTTCCTTTTCATGCCAGTACATCTGCAAAAACAACAAAAACAAAAGAATCTTTAGCATTTGTGCAAAGATAAAATGCATGAACATGTATGAAATATTAAATCAGAATGCATTTCAATAAAATCGTGTACAGTCAAACCTTGATTTAAGGAATATCAGATTTAGCAAACCACTTGTGAATGACATGGGCTATAATGAACTGACTTTATTTTTATTGGATGAAATTAGGTAAATGTTGAAACAATACATTGAGTTTGAGTTATGTTACTAGGTACATGTTAATATTGTTAGCTATAAAATTAAAAAAAATTAAAAATCTTGTCTACTTCAGCTATTTTTAAAGACAGTTTTCACGATATGTAAATAACAAACCCTACTTGGTAACAGTGTGTGTGAGAGAGACATCATCTCAATGTGTAGCCAAGGTCACTGGGTTATTGTAAAGAACTACTCCCAGTGACCCTTGGGTGAATGTATTGAAAAAAACATTCATTTTCAGAAGGACGATTCTAGTATGTGTGTTTGTAATTACAGCTTATCTCTTCAGATCGACATTCAAACTTATGCTATCAATTCTGGGCTCATCACTATCATCATCAAATTTATTTATTCATTAGGTACTTTTTAGATTTCAAGTGTTTTCTGTAAATCTTGTTTTAATAAATGTACAATGAACTGTTTTTTCCTGTTCACATCTTACATTTTCCTTGCTGAATTTACAAATTGTAGCCAATGTTCACAAGCAAATGTGGTGATCTACAGAACTTGAGGAATTTAAGGAACACACTCACCTGAAATTAATTCTTTTAATCAAGGTTTTACTGTATATTTGACTTATAAATATGACACCTGACAAGTGACTTTAAAATAGTGAAAATTAGCAAAATGTTTTAAAATATTGTTAACTGAATATATATATATTATCCCAAAATATATGTATACTGACAAAAAGCAGAATATTCTTGTTCATTCTATTATACACTGGCAAAAATAAGTTTAAGACCGATGGTTAAAGTTTTATTCATTTCACAATATGTTTCTAATAAAACAATATAAATTAGTTTTATTGTGTATGCTTTATGCAGAATTTAATTCTCTTTCGAATGATGTAAAAATTGTATATTTTTCTACAACTTGAAAAATTTTAATGCTGGATTAATATAAATTATCCAAATTTGCTGGTCAAATAAGTTTAAGACCACATGGATATTATTATATTTAAAGCAAAAGGTTATAGTAAAAATGAACAAAAACAGCAAAACATTTATCAATATTTAGTGCTGTAACCATTATTTTGTGAGTATGACAATAAAAATGAGATCAAAAGTCCAAACAACAAATAGTATGAATAGTTACAATATCTCAGAAATATAGACAAGTGTTTCTTATGTTTAGTTTAATATTTAATTTGGTTTTAAAAAAGTTTGTAGCATTTTTCAATAGGTAGTATTTCACTTGGCATGTAATTGAAATTTATGATGTATGAACATATATTGAAAGATGACTTTCTTTTTATCTGTTTACTATGAGGATTATGCAATGAAAATGAAGGAAATAAGTTGCATTTTTGTCATTTGAATCTATTATTCCCTGAAAGGGAAAATGCTATACAAACAGTAAGAAAAAGATAGGTACTATTTATGAAGATGTTGCCATAGCTGAGTTTGTAAGTAGTTCACTAGATTCAAAAGTGGAAATTTTCATTTGGAAGACTGAGAAAGTTCTGGCAGGCCTACAATCATTAATGATGGCCAAATCAAAATGGTGATTAAAAATAACCCAGGCTGCATGACACAAGACATTGTAGAGGTACTCCATGTATCTTGTATAAGCAGTGTAAAGTATTTCAATATATACTTGGATACAGAAATTGCTACGATGCTTGGGTGCAGCAAGATTTAACAGAAAAAAAATTTTATGGACTGTATTTGTATCTGTGATTCACTCCTTAAATGCCACAAAAATGATTCCCCTTTTGAAAATAATGACCACAGGCAATGAAAAATAGGCTGTTTACAAAATTGTGGAGTAAAAAAAAGTCCTGGAGAAAACAAAGAAAGAGGGTGTTCAAAATCCAAAGAAGGTGATACCATGTATGTGATGGGATTGGAAGGGCATTTTTTTTTTATTATGATCACCTTTAATAAAATGAAAAGTACTGTTCCCTGTTGAACCAGTTAAAAGGCAGAAATCAATGAAAAGCAACCAGAAGTGTTATCTTTCGTTAGGACAATACCTGATCTTGCATCTCTTTGCAGACCCAGAATCAGATGCAGGAAAACGAGAACCTGAAATGTAACAACCTTGAAATCAACATTTCATAAGTAGAAATGGAAAAAATGGCATTTGAGGGTTAAAATTTAAATAAACAGTTTAAACATGGTTTGGCAGATTCAACTCTGGCTTCAAGAGGGTATGAACCCTGGACCAGAAACTGGAAGAAGGAAAGAAGTTATGTCAATAGATGATAAAGTAAGATTGATCTGATTTCAAGTACAGGTATCGGTGCAAAGTGCTTTTTGGCCAGAATGGAGTTGGTGTGCTGATAGGTGGCACTTGGATATGTTTTTTTATGAACTCCACCTTGGTTGTCAGTGTCTGTTTGAAAAAGGGTTAGTACAAGGTTTGAAAACTGTTTAGGGCAAAATGAGTTTGAAGCCGAGGACTATAGAGAAACCAGATGTCCCTTTTCTGTGACAACTGGCTGCAATT
Source organism: Acanthosepion esculentum (assembly GCA_964036315.1). Classification (NCBI taxonomy): domain Eukaryota; kingdom Metazoa; phylum Mollusca; class Cephalopoda; order Sepiida; family Sepiidae; genus Acanthosepion; species Acanthosepion esculentum. The sequence goes on along the minus strand of OZ038479.1, from coordinate 22,913,530 downwards.
TTTTATAATTATGGTTATTCTGGATTTCTAGCAAAGAATCCTTCACCAGTAGGAGAGTTACATGATTAATGTAAAAAGATATGGAGATAATGAAACGTGAGCTATGAGCATTGTAATTTGTCATTTTCTAAAGCCAGCACACATTTCACTTGGCAGTCATTTTCCATGTGAGGAGCAACTGATGACACACCTGCATTTTGCTGAACACATACAGTGAATACAGAGAAAACACTCAAGCGTCATTTCGTAGAAGTTAAAATCTGTAAACTTATTGTTTTTCTCTTCACATTAAGTTTTGTTAAGTTTCAGAACATGTTTGATTTGTTTATCAAACAACTTATCTCCCCCTTGAGTATAACCAGCAATCAGGAGTGAAGGGTTACCACACTGCATGAGATCAATTTCATTGATTTTCTGGGTCCAACTATTGATGATCACCATCAGACAGGTGGAACTGGGAAAAGCTTAATCTCTGTTCAAGTGAAATGGGACAGAGAAATCTACTGTCCTTGTTGACACTTGTTCCTGGACATCATGTAGTTGGCTGATACTGACTAATTACCCAATCCACACAGTTTTATCTGGTGCTTCAAACCAACCAGTTGTAATTGAGTGCCATGACAAGAAGCTGATCACATTCTATGCAGTCACCCTGTTATAACAGCATTGTTGAGGTATAAGACACCAACCCAACTGCAGAAACTCAAGAGACAGCCAGTTTCCTTAAAGTGGCCAGGTGAACCACAGGTGCATAGACCCCATTCACAGTGACGTATAACACATTGACTCTGATAGTCTTGGGGGTTTGGAATAACATGGGACATGTCATGCCACTGCATGTTTTCCTGCAAGACCTCAGGATCAATGTCATTGCTTATATCATACTTGACAAGGAAGGCATGGGCAACCTTTTTCGAACAGTGGGCTGCATGAGGTAGAGTTCATCAGGTGGGCTGCACTACAAAAATTTTAAAAAATATCAAGGTAATTCTTCATAAAAGATACCGCAGACATTTTCACAACAAAAGACCATGCACATAAGCATTTGTCTAAGAAAAGGGGAAAGTTGATTTTTTTTTCTTTGGAGAAAAGATTTCTTCTATAATTTAAAAAAGAGTGATTAACACACACTGCTGTGTGTCATTTGTTTCTAATTGATTCATTTGACTATGCAAAAAGGAAAAAAAGAAGTACATTTATTCCCTAGAGAAAAATAATTATAATGAGAAGTTAGGTGTGCCATTCAGAATGCCAATTGGGCTACAGTTTTCCTATGAACAATCTACTTGTGTTCCAGCAGGACTTTCACATTGCCCAGAATATGTGGCTCTTTTCACCTGAATAACCTGAATGGCTATATCTGGGATGTTGTTATGAGAGTAACTAACTGGTAGTCCTACAATACTGTGGACACAATAGGCAACAAGAATGAGAACTACCTAATACAAGCATGCAAAAAAACCTAAATTTATTTTCTTGAAGCCACTTGGGTTTTGGTGCCCAGCACATGTGTTGACATTACACCCTCTCGCCACCACTGGTCATAGTAAAATTGACTATTTTCATACAGAAAATAATCCAGATTCACTGACCAAAATCTGAATACGGTCAAAGTAAAATTGACTATTTTCATCCAGAAAATATTCAGCAGTCACTGACCAAAGGCTGAATGATAAATTGTATTTTAACACAGTGTGTAAGCACATATTGTATTTTAATCTTTTCTATGTATATTATTGGTAAAAATAAAATAATCAAAAGTAACACTTGTCTGGTATAAAATAAATGTGTCTTAAAATATGTTTTACTGGTGGAAATTAGTCTGGTATCAAAAAAGTATTGTCTTAAAATATATTTCACTAGTGGAAGTTAGTTTTAAAATACCATAGAACTAGCTATGCTATAAAAAATTAATATTTTAGTACTGTTAATTAAAATTAGTTAAAGGTGTAATAAATATTTTGTCTGGGTTGTATTTTTTACACATATTTTTGAGAAAAGTGTATTGTAAATGAAAGCCAGATGATTTGTAAAATTGTACAGATGTAAATTTTATTTTTTGAATTAGCAGCTAAAAAACTGCCAAAATTGTTTTGTGAATTGTTTCAGTTTTATTTTTAATTGGTGGAAAAAGATACTCTGTCATATTTGCTGACCAAAGACGAAAACCCACAATTGGTGTATCTGGGAGCTACTTGCTTCTCATAAGAGGCGTCCAGGTCAGCAAATAAGGCAGAAGGCATTCAGATGTCAAGGTGGAAAGAACTTAAATGGGTCAGTTGTGAACAAGACGACTAGCTGCAGGGGGCAAAAGGGTTTTTGACGTTCACATATGAAAAACACTGCCATTGCTAACAAGGAGAACAGAATGCTTCAGCTTTTGTAAGGACACCACTGTCGCCACCCTCAATGAAAAGAAATTTCTAAATATCATTATGAGCACAGTGAAGCAGAAAGAAAAACTGAAAGACATTTCAAGCTATTGTTGAAGGTCCCAGAGACACTTGTGGGATAAGTCAAATAAGCAGTTTCATTTTTCTATTAAGCTAAATCATCCGAGCATTTCCATGAGTACCAAGGCAAATCTCATCAACGCCATTCTTACCAACGCTGACATACCAGTGCCAGACATGGCCCCTAACAAAAACCCTTGAGAAGAAACTGATCGCTTGTGAGATGAAATGCCTGAGGAACAAAACTAGGCGAGACAAGATCAGGAATGAAGCAATAAGGTAGGTAGGAGCAAGAAGATCAAGTGGTTCTAACACCTCACTCGTATGCCTATCAGCCAACCAGCCCTATGGTACTCTGGCTGGAGAGCGAGAGGCAGACCAAGAAGACGCTGGAGCAACTCAGTAGCAGACACTCTCAAAGCCTATGAGATATCTCTTCTCCAGGCCACTCGCCTTGCTGCTTACAGATGACGGTGTCCCAGCGACACCTACAGCACAAGCAGAAGGAAAAACTAAACTATTAAGCCAGTGCACCTTTTGCTTTTCTGAATTTTGCATTTGAGCTTTTTTTTCCATTTTCAAAAGTGTAATCTGTTTTTGTTCTATATTTAAATTATCTTGCTTTAGCTTTTGTAGAAATTGCACAAAAGGAAATTTTGGTGCATTGCTCTTGTATGCAAATTTTGTATTTGTTTTATTTTGTGTACTGTAATAAATGTTTGTCCTTTCAAATTTTCTGTAGTAGTTGAGTTTTGTGCCTTATTCAACTTTAAGGTTAAGAAATTGGCCATATTGGTAAGAGCCAAAGGAATAGAGGACATTTAATTTTAAGGTTGAAATTCAGTCCTTTGGTGGTGAGACTGAAGTGACCCAGACCACATGCCCCCCCCCCCCCCCCCCCGGCCATATTGATAAGAGACAAAGGAATACAGGACATTAAATTTTAGGCTAGCTTGGCTGCAGGGGTTGTCGGAAGGAAAATTATATAAAAACTATAAATTATATATAAATTAATAATAAACATATTAATAAAATAATATATTAATATAAATTAATAGAGTAATAGACTTGACATCTCATTGAATAAATCTGCTCTTTTTAATTAATTACTCACACATTTTAAAATGGTTTATTCTGAGTTATTTTACAAGTGAACATAAATGTTCCATAAAATTTAAATACAAATTTATTTTCATTAGTTTTACTTCAAAATAAAGCATATACATTTACTGTTTCTATAATACAATTCGTAAACTTATCTATTACTAGAAAATAAAATAAGCTTTTCTTCAATGAATGGTTGTGGGGGTCCACGAAAAAATTAAGTGTAAAAGTGGTCCATATATAAAAACAGGTTGAGAACCACTGCCTTAGATGGATCTAAATGAAGCAGCTGATTATGAGGTGCCAGTGATCCACCTTCACCCTTTCTCTAGCTATGAGCTCAACTTAATTGTCTATTTGAGCTGCATGGCAATGGAAGCATTTTATAGACAGTGGGAACTTGACAAACATAAAAAAATGGTACCAAATTTATTTTGGTAGCTGAATTAGCAATGAAATTATGACAATTCAAAATGCTTTTCATCTAATTTCCTTCAAGAAGCCAATTTCAACAATATACAACTAAAAATGCATGTTTCAGACAAGTTAAAACTCAATATAAATCTAATGTCATATAGGTAGTCTTGAAGTAAAAGAAATACTGAAGAAATCAATAATTATTATATCAGATCATCTGAAACATTAGGAAAAATTGTGTTGCCAAAAACAAATGTCAAAGCATGACACAGAAGTGCAATTGGTTCATATAAGTTTCAATTAATGCCTTGTAACTTCTAATGATTCATAGCACAAGAGATGAAGCTAATTTTGTTTTTCAGTAGTGCATCAATAAAATACTCATTTAAAATGTAAAAACAGCCAAAAGCACAATTTGACAGATTTACAAAAACAGGTCAAAAATTTATCATACTGAATTTGCCATAAAAAAGTATCCATTTGAGGTATGTGCCTGAAACTTTACTAATTCTGAGATGAGGAATTTAATAAAACAATCATTTTCTTTGTGATATGAAGAGCTTTTCTCATGCATGTATTTAATTTTGTGAAATTATACAATTTTTAACTTATCAAAAAGGGATAGTAATGAGTACAAAACTTAAAATTTTTTTTACGAAATTAATTATAGGTGAAGCCTCCAAATGAATGCTTATTGTGAAGCTTTAAATTCATTTATCTTCAAATAAAAACAAACTAAAGTGAATAAAAATGCATTTATTGGAACTAATGGAAAACTTTTTGGATAGTTGGAATGGTCTGCTTGTATTTCTTCTTCTAATGGTTACCTGCAGTCTGCATTTGTTTATAAGCCTCTGCTATAGCCAATACTCCTTGAACACTCCATATCCTATTATCTTTTGAAAGTCCCATCTAAAGAAAAATGTTGATGCCATTGTGCAATATCATTCATCAAAAATAATAAATTTCTGCCTTTGGGTGGAACTAATTTTTTTCTTCACATAACATCTCTTTTTTAACTACCTTCACTCCTCGGCAATTTTTATTGTTTTAAAAAGCAATGATTAGAACTGTGATAAAGCCTAAACATATAAAAGTTAATTTATACATTTTTTGTGCCTCAGAAGGATATTGTTTTCTGGTCAAAAACAATTTCTAATGAAGAGCTTATGCAGAACAAGTTTAGAGACCATTGAACTCAAGCTCACTATCCAGAATAACCCTCCACAGGATACCATAGAGCAAAAGAAACATTGGCAGACCCAAGGAAACCTTGTGTATAATGGTAGAGCAAGAACTCAGGGCTTAACGCCTAACACTACAAACATTTCCAAGCAAACTTGAACCTTTGTGCCAAAAAAAAAAAAAAAAAATGGAGTGTCAAAAGTACAGTTTTTCCTTTGACACTGCTATTATTTTAACTATCTTCACTCCTTGGTAATGTTTGTTTTAAAAAGTGATAATTAGAATTGTAATAAAACCTAAACATATGAAAGTGAATTTATACCTTTGTTCTTGAGAATTGACAACAAAAATAATAAACACTATTTATTCGGTTCTTTATTTACACTATTATATTATTTATTGGAATGGTTGGCAAACATTGGCTAATTGCCAACTTGATTAAATAGTAAATAAAGATTTCTTTATAGTTCACGTATTTTAATAATTTAATAAATGTTTATAAATTTATGAATAAAAAATTTTCACATTTATTTCTTTATAAATTGGTAAATTATAAATATTGCATTAGTTCTAATTGTATTAGTTTTTAGAATGTTGTAAATATAAAATTATTCTTGTAAATTAACAATCTAATAAATCATGTTTAATATTTTTATTGTTAAAAGAGCAAAAAAAAAGGGGCATAAATTCACTTTCAGCATATGTTTAGGTTTTATCCTAATTCTAATCATCACTTTTTAAAACAAACATTGACGAGGAGTGAAGGTTGTTAAAAAAGCTGTGTCATCAGAAAAAAAACCCCAAAAAAAACGTCTTTTTGATATTCTATCTTATTGCAGGCACATTTATCCATGTTTGCCCCAAATATTATGTGCTAAATACCCTAACTCACCTTGTCTCACACTTAAGGGTAAAATAAAGTGAAGATAAAAAAGGACCTCTTAGATTTAGAGATTAGAATTAAAGTAATATTTTTTGTTTAAAAAACAGAAAACAATTTGATTTTTAACTTTATCACATTTTATTGATATTTCATTTCCTCAAGAAATATTTCCTAAGAGCTTATCTTTGGTTAGTCTGCTACTTTTGCAACAAACTAATCAAAATTTATTTTTCTTTGTTTCTAGGGTTTATTTTAATTTTTCATTTGTGATACCAGGAGTTTTATTATATACAATATAGATGCCCAAGACACACTACACAATAATTAGCATGATGGGGTGGGGGTTTCAAGTGTGCAGCAATCCTACAACCACAATTGGTCACGAGATTGATAATGATAATTTTGCCAGGAAAGTTTGTGTGAAAATTATAGAAAACAACAGTGTCTGAATGTGAGACCTGCACACAAACTATATCTACTTGATTAGCATTAAAGAGATCCTTGACCAAAAAAATTTATGAACACTATTTCGTAGAATATATATTTTTAAAAAAAATTCCTCCATTCTGAAGAGGATAAATTTCAAATGTTTTTGGAAATATTAATTTTCAATATTAAATTTAATAATTAATAAAAGCTCTGTCTGCATTATTCTGAGATCAGGTATTGTAATTATTAACATTGTTCAGACTGTTGTCCACATCTGTATTGCCATATTCACAATGTTTCAGCTGTTGTACTCTCCGGCCTGCTTCAGGTGATTGGAATTTTGAACTGAACACTTTATTCCATCCACCGGGGTAGATTGTTCTAGTTCCACGTGACATGCCCCTTCCAGATGTCTCAGCCATCTTCCTTTAACTCAACTCTTCAAGTTTTTGTTCATGGTATTGAACTCATAACTCTTTGAGTCAAGTCATTGAATCCAACAAACGCTTTTATCCAACGGGCCATGTTTCCTTGAGGATACCAGTGTATGAATTTTGGGGATTTATAAAATTAATGCCTCAGTAACTTTTTTTTTACCAGAGCTCATATTCCAATTTTGTTGTTATTATTGCTTTTTTCTAGTACTCTGTATTAGTAGTTCCCATATTGAATTCATTTGAAAGATTAGAAGATGATGCACAAGGTCCATCCATCCCCCAATGAAGGCAGCAATCAACATCAGTCAACACCAGCTGAATGCCTTTGAGGAGTCAGTAGTAAATAAGGATCTCAACTTTACCACAACCATCAGGCAGATACCATACTTGAACATCATTGCCTGAATCAAGGAAATAGCCTTGAACATTCAAGTTTGGGCGGATGTTAATTGTCAAGAGCAAAAAAAATTCACTTTCAGCATATGTTTCGGTTTTATCCTAATTCTAATCATCACTTTTTAAAACAAACATTGACGAGGAAAGCGAGACAGATACTGGAGAAAGCCAAGTCACCTAAATCAAACATCACGAAACTGGAGAGGCTGGCAATCAGAACCTTATAGAAGAATGAAAACATCATCATACTACCAGCTGACAAAGGCAATGCAACTGTCATGATGGATAAATCAGAATATACAGAAAAACTGAAAGACCTCATTAGAAATGGTAGCTACAGTAAAGAAAGAGCCAACACTGAAAACTGTCACAGATCCTACTCTAGAACAAGGATCACTTACCACTAAAGACATACAGGCAGTTGTCAGCATTACACCAAGCTACCTCACATATACAGTCTCCCCAAAATTCACAAAGACGGTATTCTGCTTAGGCTGATTGTTAGCTGCCAAAGTGTGCCGTCCTCTGAGTCACTTCTTTGTAGATAGAATTGAACCAATAATAGAAAAGTCACCTTCATGTTTAAAACTCCACCCACTTCATGGAAATAATCAAAGATGCTCCCATCCAATCTAAATAGATGGTGAGCCTGTTCACCAAGCTACCCATGGAGGAGGCACTATTGGTAGTCAGGAACAGGCTGGCCTCAGACTCATCCCTAGGAAAATGGACCAGTATACCAATAGATAACCTGATGGAGGTGCTGACTTTCTGTGCACAATCAATACACTTCAGAATGGGATCACACATATATCAAAAGGATTTAAGGCTTAGCAATGTGCTCACCATTATCACCAGTAATGGCAAATATATACATGGAATACTTTGAAGAAATGGCATTAGAATCCACATCACTACAGCCAAACCTATGGCTGAGACATGTAGATGTGAACTCAATAAGATCATTGATACAGTTCACTATGGAGAGAGAAAATGACAACAAACTCACATTCCTGGATGTAGTCATATCTCAAACAGAGCATGGGTTCAAGACATCCGTATATCACATGCCAGCATTCACCAGACAATACCTCAACTTCAACTCCTAGACATATGAACAAGAAATGGTCAGTATAAGCAGTAACCTACAACTACTCTGGGTACATGGCAGCAGCTCTGACAAACTGGGATAGAAGGGTACAAGAGGATAACAACACTCAGAAAAAAGCTTCAGTTTGCTTACCCTAGGTGAAGGGATTACTGGAAAAAATACAAAAGATCTGCAGTCCATATAAAATCAGGATGACCTACAAAAGGGGTTTGACACTTCACAGACACATCTTCTGAGTAAGACCCCCCCCCCCAAGTAGAGGAGAACATGACTAAAGACTGTGTTCACCATCTCATGCAGCTGTGGTAAGAAACATAAAGGAGAAACAGGTGATACTGCAAGGATATTGTAAAGCTGTAACACGAGGGGAAAGAGAAAAATCAGACATAGCTGACCATATATGGAGGGAAAGGGGAGATCACTCCCCCCACCATGTGATACGAGGTTGAAATAATAGACAGAGAACATCACTGGAAAATATGAAAACTTATGGAATCAGCACATTACTTGGCCAAAAAAAATCTCCTAAGTTGGGCAAATATAGAGATGAGTACAATATGGGAACCAGTAAGTGCTACAGAAAAGCAATAATAACAACAAAATTGCAATATGAGCTCTGGTAAAAAAAAGATAGGTTATTGAGACATGGCTCAGTGGATAAAAGCAATGGTTAGATTCAGTGACTTGAACCAAAAAGATGCGAGTTCAATACCTGGCTACTGCAGTGGTGAACAAAATCTTGGAGGGTTGAGTTAAAAAAAAAATAAGTGAGACACCCGGAAGAGGCATAGCACGTGGAACTAGAACAATTTAACCCAGTGGAGGAAATAAAGGGTTCAGTTCAAAATTCCAATTCAAGTGTACAACAGCCGAAACGTTGTGAATGGCAATAAAGATGAGGACAACAGTTTGAACAATGTAAATAATTAATAAAAGCTGTGCGATCTTTTTTATTAATTCACCCCAAATAATGTAAAGTTACCTCAAGAAATTTTGTTTAGATTGCCTCGCAACAACTCAACCCGTCAGAATGAAGATTGATTGATTGATTGATTATTTAACCAGCATATCGACCTTCGTTGGGCCATTTAATGCTGAAAAAGTTTTTTCCAAAAAGTATAGTTGGTAATATTATTTTTCAAAAACGTATATCTGGTAATAATATTTTTCCAAAAACGTAGAGCTGGTAATAATATTTTTTCAAAAACGTAGCGCTGGTAATAATATTTTTTCAAAAACGTAGAGCTGGTAGTAATATTTTTTCAAAAACGTAGAGCTGGTAATAATGTTTTTTACAAAAACGTAGAGCTGGTAATGTTTTTTTCAAAAACGTATAGCTGGTAATAATATTTTTCAAAAACGTAGAGCTGGTAATAATACTTTTCAAAAACATAGAGCTGGTAATAATATTTTTCCATTTTCATTCTGGTTTTTCAAAAACGTATAGCTGGTAATAACACTTTTCCAAAATCGTAGAGCTGGTAATAATATTTTTCAAAAACGTAGAGCTAGTAATAATATTTTTCAAAAACGTAGAACTGGTAATAATATTTTTCCAAAAACGTAGAGCTGGTAATAATATTTTTCAAAAACGTAGAGCTGGTAATAATATTTTTCAAAAACGTAGAGCTGGCAATAATATTTTTCAAAAACGTAGAGCTGGCAATAATATTTTTCAAAAACGTAGAGCTGGCAATAATATTTTTCAAAAACGTAGGGCTGGCAATAATATTTTTCAAAAACGTAGAGCTGGTAATAATATTTTTCAAAAATGTAGAGCTGGTAATAATATTTTTTCATTTTCATTCTGGTTTTTCAAAAACGTATAGCTGGTAATAACACTTTTCCAAAAACGTAGAGCTGGTAATAATATTTTTTCAAAAACGTAGAGCTGGTAATAATATTTTTCCACAAACGTAGAGCTGGTAATAATATTTTTTTTTTTTTTTTTTTTTTTTTCAAAACCGTAGAGCTGGTAATAATATTTTTCAAAAACGTAGGGCTGGTAATAATATTTTTCCAAAAACGTAGAGCTGGTAATAATGTTTTTTTCAAAAATGTAGAGCTGGTAAAAATGTTTTTTTCAAAAACGTAGAGCTGGTAATAATATTTTTCAAAAACGTAGAGCTGGTAATAATATTTTTCATTTTCATTCTGGTCTTTTGTGATCTTTATAAAAAAGCAATTATTTTGTTGATAAAATTTAATTTAATTGCTTAGCTACTCAAATAAAGTTCAAATATGCGGATGTAGTTTGTCGTCATACCCAGGACACGGATGTAGTTTGTCGTCATACCCCGGACGCGGATGTAGTTTGTCGTCATACCCCGGACGCGGATGTAGTTTGTCGTCATACCCCGGACGCGGATGTAGTTTGTCGTCATACCCCGGACGCGGATGTAGTTTGTCATCATACCCAGGACGCGGATGTAGTTTGTCGTCATACCCAGGACGCGGATGTAGTTTGTCGTCATACCCAGGACGCGGATGTAGTTTGTTGTCATATCCAGGACACGGATGTAGTTTGTCGTCATACCCAGGACGCGGATGTAGTTTGTCATCATACCCAGGACGCGGATGCAGTTTGTCGTCATACCCAGGACATGGTACAAACATGGAAGTTCGCTATTTGCCCATAGCTGGGACCCCAACAGGTGCTACCACCGCGGGTCTGGGTGGACCTGGGAACACCAGCAACTAAGAGGTGGTTCCACGCTTCCTCAAAACCTCTTGATCAGAGGCCTTGCTGTTGGATGCAGTTTAACGTCGTACCCAGGACGTCAGAATGAAGAACTACCACAAATCACGGAGTTATCCACATTTCGTAAGTGCAGATGATATTTGAGGTACTTAGAGGGAATTTTTTACAATTTAGAAAATAAAAATCTGTTTTTGGTTTGTTTATTGGGATGAGCGCGAACGTGGACCCCACACTTAAATAGCGCACTCAAGTCGTCCACATTTGAGGCGATCGTAAAGGTAAAAACCCAACCGGAGTGCAATGGAAGGGCGTCGCTATGGGAGAATTTGGTGTAAATTTTAGTAAATATTTTTTTTTATTGTTATTATGTGGGGGTGAATTAAGAAAAAGAGTAACAGTATCAACACTTGAACAGAAAAGAAGATCCAAGCTGTGTACAATCCAAATAAGAAAAAGAGGAGGATGAAGAAAACACAGAGAATGGGTTTGACGGTTAAAAAGGCAAGTGATAACTATTTTAAGCTTTAGAGAAAAAAAAAGTTTAGGAAATTTAATTCAATTGTCCCCTCTGAAGAAAGGGGGGTGTATTTTTAAAACGGACGATAAATTGCTGCCAGCTTGAAGCTTGTCCGGTCGTAAACGGATCACTAGCCAATAATCGTGTTCACAAAATTTATATGTGGGTTAGTCTATTTTTTATTTAAAAAGTAAATCTGTCACAAAAATCCCAAGTATGCAAAGTGACATCGTCAACAACCCACGCCGAATATATTTTTGTTTTCTGTAGAAATTTACACAATGACTGGAATAATTTTGAACAGTATGAAAATAGACCAGAGTATTTTGCTTACTGTTGTAAATAATAAATTTAATCATTTATCTTTCAATTAAAAGCTAAAAAGAAAGCTTCAAGAATGCTTTTTCATTTTAAAAAATTCATTTTAAACCTTGGGTATAGAAAATTTAGCTAATTTGTAGTATAAGCACCAAAATCTCATGGTAATGAAAATTCAGTGGAGGTACTTAAAAAAAACTTTGAGATTGTCGAAATAATTTCGCTAATATTACTTTTTTCTTTCTTTCTTTCTTTGTTTTCTCGCATGGGAATCTACCAATTAATCACTAATTGAACAAGTACATACAGTTGTATTGAAATCAGATAATTATTTGAATTTCCATAGATTTTTTTAAATCTAAGAACCACAAACGTTTAAATTTTCCAGTGTCCGGTTTTTCTACACTTCATTTTTTTTACTGTCTAAACAACGAAGTAAACATCTAACAAACATAAAAAAAATCTGTTTAGATTAATCGAATAATTTTTTTATCTGAATTTTGCTATCTAATTCTTATTTTTTAAATATATTAGCTTCGTTAAAAAAAAAAAAACAGGTTTATATTTTTGTTTGCACTTCTTTGACGTTTTTTTTATTTAGTGATTAGTAATTCTTCGCCATTTATACCCAAACATATTGACTGATGATAAACAATAAGATTAAAAGAAACAAAAAATGTTACACTTACCTTTGTCGAATTTATTTCGTTTTTCTTCATAAAATAATAAACGGAATATAACAGAGAAAAGCAACAAAATATCTTAGACGACAAACGTCAAATTTTCTCCATTAACGGAAGATAATAAAGAGTGCTGAACAAGGGAGATAATTAATAAAATAAAAGCAAAAAAAATGCCGTCAATTTTTCTTGTGGCTTTTATTATTTATCGTTATTTTTAACAAGCACTAAATTAATGAAATCAAATGGAAGACAAAGTATTAAAAATTTTCATCTAAAAGGCTAATTACAGATCGATCGTCATGAAATGATGAAAAATCCAGCTGGATGAATTGATTTTTTTTTTTTACTATCCTCGGACTTTCTAAAAAAAAACCCGAAAAAAAACGTATTATTAAGTAATTTATTTAAATTAAAATACATCTTTGAACTTAATTTGGTTCTATTTCAAGGATAATGACTTTAAAAAAAGTTCATCTGTATCGAAAGAAAAATTAATTTTCGTATTAAAAATAAACTTGGGATCGAAAAAAACGTGATTAAAAAAAAAATGCCTAAAAAAATGTTTATATACGAAAATTAATTTTTTTTAAGTCTTTTTTTTTTAATTTTAATTTTTTTTTAAATTATTTTTTTTTTTTAAATTTAATTTTTTTAACGTTACGGGAAAAAAAATCGAAAGAGGACAAGGTTAATGGAATACACAGTCTATCCCCAAAAAGCGGACAAAATCCCAGTCACAAAATTAAATTAAAAAAGTAAATAAATTGAAAATACAAGGAACTTTTAATTAAATTAAAATAAAATTGAATATTTTAATGACAAATTGAAACTTTCTTCACATAAAGTCAGGTCTTGTGGAATACCAGGACTCCCTAAGTATGAAATTGATATGTCACTGTAACAACGTAAGAAGATCGTTAGAAATCATTTTAGAGGTCGGATCGATTTTTTACAGTGAGTTACTGTAAAAAATCGATCCAACCTAAAAAAAAATTCATAGTAAGTGTTACTGCTTAAACTTTCTAATATGAATTTCTTTTGCAAATAGAGCGGCCCCATAAACTCGTGAAGTGCCCGACAGAACAGATGACATTTTTTTTTTTACAGTACCAGCCATTGTGACTTTTTTTTACCTGTGACCTTTTTCTTAGCAAAAATTGTGACTTTTCCCTGTAACTTTATTTAAAATTACAGAAAAAGTCATAATTTTCCGGTAATAAAATTTGTTACCGGCACACGTTTTTTTTTGTTACTCATCAACTCGTTGAATGCCATTGTATACGAAAAATGTAAACAACAATTTTAAAATTCTCTTTAAAATCCAATATTTGACCGAAAGATGTCTTTCGAAGTCTATTATTAGTAAATTTAAAACTTAATTAACTGGATTTTCAAAAAGTAATTTTTACTTTTTACTTAAAACACAAATATAACGTTTTATTTATCCACGGTAGCTTTGTGAAGTCAAATGATAAAATAGAAACACTGTGTAATTCTACCCCTGTCCACAAAAGCGTGGAGGAGAGAAATAACAAAAAAAAAAAAGTAAAACCTAAAAAAATACGGAAGACCAACAGTGCAATAATCAAGAATTAGTTATTTATACTTCAAAATAAATTTTCTTTAACCAATAATTTAAGAATATAATTTTTTTATTCTATACGCTTTTTTTATTTTTTTTTTATTAAACTGGAATAAATTTGAAGTGCTACCTAAACAAAAATATAGCGTAATGTAATTTGCGCCAAATTAATGTGAAAAGAAAAGTATGTTTCCGAGAGTAAATTTTAGAAAAATTACAGTAAAGTATTATCTTTTTATTTTATGTGAACGAAACAGTTCCAACATAATTCTGAATAACAACTTCCATTTAAATAGTGAAGTAAGTATTAGTTATATGCTGGAAAGTAGAGACGTGAAAAAAAAAAAACAAAAAAAACAACTGTACTCATGAATCGGAAAAAATGATTGTTTTTTTTTTTGTTTTGTTTTTAAATACACAAAATGAATGGAAGATATGAAATTAAATTAATTCATAATACTCTTCCAATATTGAATAGTAGTCAGCCAATGTGAGATATCAGAATTCTGAGCTTTTTGTACATCCATATCAAAACTAATCTAACAGTTACTAAAAGGAAAATCCTTTTAAAAAAGGTGCACGCTCGAAAATTACATTAAACTTTACATTTTTGGAATCTTTAGTCATGTAAAATAAGCTCTTGTGGAGAATAGCAAAATTTCAAAATCGCACTGAAAAATGTTAAGTAATTTTTTAAATAAATTGAAATGTAGCTATTTTTCTGTCCAATCTGAAAGAAAAATAATTATGCAATACTGAGTTCTCAATGAAATTATTTTTTGTATTTTTATTGAATTATTTTTGGTAAGAGCAGGTTGAATTTTCTGTATTTTCCCACTTGATATTGCATAATATTTTTTTGCCCATACCTACGGCCACTTAGTAAATAACAACTTTTGACGTAGTATAATGGGTAGTAAACTACATATATAGTTCTACCATTTTTCCTTGTTTTGAATATTGATACCACATCTGGTCTGGTTCTGCTATTCTTGAGAAAATTCAATGAAGAATCTGCAAGGTTATTGTTTCTGAACTAGCATCTGAGCTTCAGTTACTTTCCCACCATCATAACATAACTTCCCTTTGCCTTTTTCATGGTAATTGTTCTGATGAACTATGGTACTTTGTTGGGAAATTTGTCCCGGCTTTCCCATATCAAAGGGTTGAGGTTAAAAAAAAACGCAAATAAAAACAGCAAGATAAGAGCAGACAAACTCTCACTTTTAGGTGAACGATTAAAAAGGAGGACTCAAAACTGTTTGGTGTGTACCAATAAAAGAAGAAAGTGTTTATTTACATATACAGAAAAAAGGATAAAGGGATAAAGACAATTAGGAGAGAAAGAAAGGGGAAAGAAAAAAATGTCCTTTAAGGGAAGAGAAAATGTTCATAACAGAAAAAAGGCTTTCTCAAAATATTTTTCTGAGTGCCTAAAAGTTCTTTAAGCAAGTAGAATTTTGTTAATGGTTAGAAACACTCACAGTTTTCTTCAAAGTTCCTGCAGAGTAGGAAAATGTTGGTAGATATAGGAATTTTGCAGTTGGGTGAGTTTGTAGGTTGATCACAGAAGTCTTGTAGGTGAAAGGAGGAAGCTTTCAACTGGTCTTTAATAGTGGGCCGACATTTGTTCTCGACATCCCTTCTTTGGTTGAAAGTGGTTCCAAAGTTGACTGGTGCTCTCTATCGCCAACCTCTCAGACAGTGGGCCAAATTCTCACTGCCAAATAGGTGAAGAATAAGATTTTCCAAATTTATGGAGATTTGGGAGGCTCAGAAGGATCGAGGACTTTTCCCTCCAAAATAGTTATACAAATTTCCTGGCCCCTTCATTGGTCAGAAAACACATTCTTATCTCTGATAAGAATCAAGGCTTTGGGAGCCGGTTTTGAAAGCAATGAAAAAGGTTGGGGTGAAGAAGCTGTGTGGTTTCCCCCAGAATTTATGCCACCACAGAAAAAATAATGGTGGTGGAATTTTATTTTTATTTTCCAGCTCTCTCGTTAGTCAGAAAATATATTCTTATCTCTGATAAGAATCAAGGCTTTGGAAGCCGGTTTTGAAAGTAAGGTAAAAGGTTGGAGTGAGGATTGGAAAAATAGGCTAGAATATGAATACTTGTAAAATATTGTTCTCAAATTAAATTCCAATAACCTAGACTTTATGAATTTAAGTGCAGTACTAGATTGGCGGCAAGGTCAAACCATTTTATAGTTAAAATGGGCAAGATGCTAACCGTAAGTTCTGTGCTAATAGTTTCTTCTCTCACACTTCTCTCTTGTGGAACTCTTCCGGTTTCTTGCATCGCAGTCAACTTCAAAAAATTAAATGCAATACCAGTTGTTATCTTCTTTATTGTTGTTCTTTTATTGTTCTCTCTCCTTAATAGTAGATTTTTCTCTTATTCCCTAACATTCAGTACCCCCCCCCACACACACACACCTTGTATCTTAGTTGTTTTATTGTTTGGCGGGAAGTGAAATGATTAAAAAGAAAAAAGCTTGGCTTGTTAGATTGATTACAACTGAGTAGTGAGTATGATTCTTACTGGGTGCACCATTATTACAGCCTTGTGCCACATCTAAGTTACGATTAGTAAATAATCTTTTCTCAGACTTTTGGTCGGGATGAAAGTGTAGTGCCTGTTTTCTTCTTATTTCAGATGGAATGAAAAACGACTAACTCAATGGAAAGAAGACAGTAAATATGGTCACCAGCAAGAGAAAAAAGCCCGAGATGCGAATTATAAACCTGTAATATAAACATCAAGCAGTTGAAGAAGTTTAAATATCTGGGAAGCGTTTTAACATAGGATGGAAAATGTGGCACTGAAATCTGAAGTACGCACTGGACCAGTGAAAGAAGCATTCCAAAATCTAAGCAAGGTGCTGAGAAACGGAAAATTTTGTTAGAAATAAAGAAAAAAGTGCTGGATTGCTGTGCGTTATAAATCCTCTTATATGGCAGTGAATGATGGACAATATCCCCACGGATGAGGAGAAAACTGGAAGCAGCAGAAATGTGGTTCTACAGAAGGATACTGAGAATTCCATGGACAGAGCAAGGAAGTCTTAAAGAAAATGGCAATAGAAAGAACACTTCTACACAGAATCAGGAAGAGAAAGCTGAAATTCCTTTGTCACATAATAAGGAAGAAGGTCTTGGAAAACTTAACCTTCATGGGGCTCATTGAAAGCAAGAGAGATAGGGAAAGGCAGCCAACCACTTACCTGATGAACTTGTGCGGAATGTGGGGAGAAACAATAGTCTTAGCAAAGGGAGAAAAACTGCTAAGAGCCATGTGCGATAAACTGCAGAGAGCTATGATCGCCTAAGTACCAAAGGGAATTGGCACATAGGTGAAGAGTCTCCGTTCTTGGAATTCCAACCCTGTGGTAGTATTTTCATCTTCACACTAAGAGAGGAGTGCTTGGTGTAATACTGACACCAGCGTGATTATGGTCACAAAGTCTATACAATTTTTGTCCTTGGCCCGTAAGCATATGCATGCATATGGGTACCCCACATAAAAAAGATGACAAACATGGACCTTTGTGCATGTGTTGAGTTTGAACATAGATTGCCAGTAAGCAAACATAGGTGATCCCATTAGTGAATTCAGTGGATCCCGTGACCATAGAGTAAATGCATATATAGGAAGTCACGTGATGTTTAATTGATCTCCAATTCTAGTCTATCCTCTATTAGTAATAATCGCCTTTTCTAGTCTATCCTCTATTACTATGCAGATCATCATTTCTACTCTGTCCTCTATTACTATACAGACTGCTATTCTCTACTCTATTCACTATACTATTTCCCTATATGGATTACTACTTGGTGACTACTTTTCAAGTGAGTATTATCGAGCAGGTACTATTAGTGAGAGTGTTATTTGAAGGCATCTGACACCAGTATTGTCCAACGGCATTACTATAAGTTGTATCTGTGATTACAAAGCCTCTACTACAATGTGCACCCCATAGGAAAAAAAAGATGACAAACATGGACCATTGTGCATGCAAAAAAATGTAGTGTCAAAAGGATAGCTGTTCCCATGACACCGTTTTTATTTTAATTACCTTCACTCTTCTTTGGCAATGTTTATTGTTTGATTATTGATTAGAATTGTAATAAAACCTTTTTTTTTTGGTCTTGAGAAATTACAACAAAAATATTAAACGCCATTTATTTATTAGATTGTTTATTTACATTTTACAAGAATAATTTTACATTTACAACATTCTAAAAACTAATGCAATATTTGAATATTATAAAATGGTGAAGGTTTTGATATTTATTTCTTTATAAATTAGTAAATCTCTCTCTATATATATATATAAAGGGAAGTTGTCTGTGTGTGTTCAGCTAAAACTAAAAACCTACAATAGTTCATGACAAAGTAAATATGTATACACACCAGCTTTTTGTAAAAAATTATCATTGCATGATTTGTATTTATGAAAGTATTTTAAAATTAAAATGCATTAGAATGCATTCGAAATTCTCAGAATTAAAAAGTAAAAACAAACATTAATAATTCTTATTCCAGAATAGGACTACCATTCGTTTTTACTTTTTTATTCTACTAAATTTTATACATGTATACATTTTTAAATTTCTATTCTCTTGAATTTATTTTCACATGTATAGTAAATAAAAGTGTAACTTTAAAAAAAATGAATATTAAAACAACAAAGTAAATTTAAAAGAAGAATATTAAATACAATTATTTGATAAAAAGTTCAATATTTATTTGTTCAAATATTTGTGTGTGTGTCTGGCTACAAAATAAACACACAGACTCAGTATCACCCTAAAGGTCAGTTGTGTGTGTGTGTGTGTGTGTGTGTTATTGACTTATTAATTATTTTTGGTCATTTTATGGGAAATAATATTTTTATTCAATCTTTAAAATATAAACTTCATTTTCCTTTTGGTTTGTAACTAACATAAAAATTAAATAATTTTCAATTAAGTTTTATTAAAGCAAAAACTATAGCAAGCCTTATTTTTTCTGAAAATTAATTTAAATAAAATATAGTTAAATTTGTAAAACAAATATTCAACATGACTAATGCTGACCATAAGTAATGTCTGTCTCTGCTAATTTTTGTTTAACTAAAGTTTTTTTCTTTTCAAATACAAATATAACTTGAAATTTAAATATAATTGCTTTTCAAAACTAAAATCTCAATATATCTTGCTACTACTCTTTCAAAATAGTAATTAATGTTTAAAAGTAAAACTTTATTTACTTAAAAAAATCTAAATTCCCCTCCAAAATAAATACTAAAAAATTATTTTTGAAGAAGACTAACTATAGTTTTTGCTTGAAAAAATGATTAAATTAAATATCCTTAAATATATCTTAATTTAAGTTTAACTTTTTTGTTAATAATAATTTGAATAAAGGTTAATGAACTTTTATCTAAGTTTGAGTTGTTTGGAAACAACATTAACAGAGTATTTATGCTAGTATTTAAATTGAAAATATAAAGTGTCTTTTTGAATAAAAATATGGGGATGTCCGGCCCCCAAAGCCCCCCCCCCCCCACCTGAGCATGGTATTGGTAGTGTGGTATTTTCATAAATTTAGTTATTTTGTAAAAAAAACAACAAAATAAACAATGAAGTTTATTTTTTAAAGATTGAATAGAAAAAAATTATTTTCCATACAATGAATGAAAAATATCAATAAATTGTCAATAATAAACTATTACTCAGAGATCTTCCAAGCAACACCGGGTAACCCTGCTAGTGATAAATATTGCAATCTTAATCCACAATTCACTGGTAAACAAACTCCAGTCCAGTAAATCTTTTATCGAAAAATCTCATCTCTATAATAACTTAAATGGTTCATGGCCTGGCACAATTTTCAAAAGACATTCAGACTGAACAAGAAGTATTTTCACTTGGAAGCTCTTTTAGTGAACAAAGCTCAACAATTTATTTACAGGGAGAATCGTTCATAAACTGACCAATGCTCAAGGCCAGTGTGTACTACGTTTAAACCCCCCGACCAAGAGAGCTATGTACTTTGAGACCCTCGCTATCTTATCAACATTTGCTTTTGTCTACCCACATTTATATGTTACAAATTAAACTAAGCAC
This sequence comes from Acanthosepion esculentum, assembly GCA_964036315.1. NCBI lineage: Eukaryota > Metazoa > Mollusca > Cephalopoda > Sepiida > Sepiidae > Acanthosepion > Acanthosepion esculentum. The sequence continues at coordinate 22,893,197 of OZ038479.1, read as the reverse complement.
AACTAGTAAAGGAAGAAAAATTTTCAGATATTGATGTTATTTTTTTCATCCAAATCTGTGAATTTGTTTTGCTCATGCAAGTCTTGAAAAACGCTATATAAAATTTGCTACTTTTTATCCAAAATGTTGAATGTGCTAAAATTATTCAGCTTTTTAACAAAAAGAAAATCTCAAGTTGATGTTACAAATTGCCATAAAACAATGTTGATTTATTTAAGATGGAAGGATCTAATATGACACTTTTAATTTGTATTTAGATACATTGTATTTATTTTCAATTTTTCTCGTTAAATTGTTCACCTATATTGTATACTAGCAGCATGGCCCGGCGTTGCCTGTGCTTGATTAAAAAATTGTACTGCTCATACAGCAATCGCTATCACTTGACTTAAAATATTTTTGCCTTTAAAGGAGTGTCCTTTGCCATGCTGATGTTGCTACATGCCTTACTTCTTGCCTATCTCACACTGCACATTTTTTCTAAGCTCGATACTAAACATTAAATCTGTTACGAAAAAAGAACTAAACAAAATGAACACAAAACGATCAGCTTCAAAAAAGGACTGAAAAAAACAAATGAAAAAAGAATGTTAACAACAAATACTTTTTCACACCCAACCCATGTTCTGCAGAATCAGAATCAATGTTGAGTTTAAGCAAGCTAATGAGCCAATTGGAGTAAAGTGCCATGCAGATTTAAATTTTTCCCACTTGTGACAAATGCAGCTATCAATTATTTTTAAATGCTAGCATGCTAGTTAACATTCGTGTCAGTCAGCTGTTGGCTCTCACGCTAGCCAATAGAATCTTCCTGCCTATTCGTGGCAGCCAGCTATAGGCTCACACTCTGGCCAGAAGAAAATGACTGCAAACTACATGAAAACTGCTGTAGAAGCATGAAAAAATCGATTATTTCCACTATCAATGGGAGTTGGGAAATGCAAAGTCAATCTTGGCCTTACCACTAACTTGGAGCATGTGCATGTAAATTTTGGTGTAAATCCGTCGAAAATTGCGGCCGTGCATTCGTTACACACACACATCCTGCCTTTTATAGATAGAGATCATAAATTGGGTGGGGGAGGGATCAAGAGCCTTGCACTGGACTTACAACTAGTATATATAGCTTTTGTTATGATTGTTTTTGACACTGTTGTATACATGTAAAGAAATTAGTTAAACGCGATTAACATTTGAATCTGCCGGGTGATGAACAGAGGGACAACTGACCTGCAGCAAATCTTTATTGCAGTTCTGATTGGTTAATAAGGGAATAGGATAAGGGAGATGATGAGGTTTGTATTTACTCAATATATCACAGCTTTGCTTTTCAAAGTGGCTCTTTCAAAGGCAAAATTTACTCATTTCACAAGAAAATGCTATCTATTTTGTGTATTTTCTTGGCATACATTGGGACTCTTGGTAACAATAAAGGATCTCGGTTTGAATTTCTAGGATGATTACACTATTTATATTCAACTAGCCTTGTGGATTAAATCATTGGTTTGTGAATTTGGTGACATAATAATTGTGAGTTCAATCCCTGGGCTGGGCAGTGTGTACTTGGACTCATTGGAAACGGGCAAACAATAACTGAGCAGTACGAAAAATAAGAACTAGACAGGTGTAGAGTGATGGTTAAATGTAAAATAAATGCTAGAATTGTCCAACAAACAGAATTGACTAATATCTGTCTATATCTCTTCAAATCACCTGAAGAAGGCCAGGGTGTACAATGGCTGAAACATTGTGAATATGGCAACAGTTTGAAATGTAAAGAATTGACTAAGTTAGCAATAACAAGAAAAAGAAAAGAACAGAGAAAAAAAATAATATAAAGCAAGCAAACAATATATGCAAGGCAAATTGACAGTAATAAGGCAAAGCAATAGTACTAAGGCAAAGCAATAGTACTAAGGCAAAGCAATAGAAATAAGGCAAAGCAATAGTAATAAGGCAAAAAGTTCACAAACTAAGAATTGGTGTTGACACACAAAAGCAAGTTTGGATAAGCGAACAGCATTCTGACTTTACAAGACAGACCAGGACTGAATAAGATGAAACCAAGAACTGGCCTATCTTATTGGCTAGGAAAATATCCCAGCATGCATTTGTGTGATTCTCCCTATAAACTGGGGAGGGGAAATTATTTTGCAGCCATTCCAATAGTGATTGGAATCAACTATAAGATATCCCTAGACATGGGCAGTGAACAAAAACCGTCTACCCCCATAGATTAAATAAAGGTTTCAGTTGAGAATTCCCTGTAGGTTATCCAGATTGATATATACCTGACAAAGGCCAGAGGGTGCAACAGCGTGGTAACAAATGTAGAGTAAGGGGTCATGGTTAGATGTAAATAGCAGAACTTTCCAACAAATTGAATTAACAAGTTTGCAATAAACAATAACAAGTAAAAGGAAAGAAGAGGGCAAAAAATAATATAAAGCAAACAAATAATATGCAAGGCAAATTAACAATAATATGGCAAAAAGCTCACAGACTAAGAATTGGGGTTGACACACAAGAATGGATTTGGATTAACAGATGCAGCATTCAAGAAAACACAGTCCAGGTCTGAGTTAAATGATTGGTTTGGTTTGTTTTGTTTTACAGCATATCAACCTCAATGGGTTATTTAATACCACCATTTTTTTTTTTTTTTGCTGGTAATATTTTGTTTTGTTAAAAATGTATTTCTGGTAATATTTTCCTTCAAAAATGTATTGCTGGTAATAATTTTTTTCAAAAAACTATTGCCTGTAATATTTTTTTTCTTAAAAATGTATAGCTGGTAATATTTTTTTCAAAATAGTCTTTTCTTCATAGATTTATTGCTGGTAATGATTTTTTTACAAAGTATTTCTGGTATTAATACCTATTTTTACACTTTTATAGTGTTTTGACCCCAGTTTCGGGGTTAACTATTTACCTATAGCTGGGACCCTAACAGGTGCTACCACCCCGGGTCAGAGTGGACCTGGGAAAACCAGCAATTAATAGATAGTTCCACACTCCTCAAAACCTCCTGATCAGAGGCCTTGCTGTTGGACATAGTTTATCGTCTTACCCAGGTCACGGATAAAGTTTATCGTCATACCTAGGACGGCTGAGTTAAATGAAAACCAAAAAGTGGTGTATCCTATTGACTAGGAAAAAATTTCAGCATGCATTTGAGTGCTTCTACCAATAAATTGGGGAAGGGAAGTGTTTTGCAATCATTCCTATTTGAGATTATATATTTTTTGTAAAAAAAGAAAAGAAAAAATACTAAAAAAGACATTATAAATTTTTACATCATGAGGTGTTTTGTGAATATGTGGTATTGTGGTACATGTAGGATTGGAAAGTGATGGACAAGTTCTTGTGTGATTGAGCATATTGTATTGATTGGGTTGTGATTGTGATTAACTAGGACTAGGATAGTTACTGAGTACCTTTTCACACTTCCCATTTGGCTTTGTGTCACAATTTTGTATTAAAAATGAAAAACATTTTGGATTGCAGAATACAGTGGCTGCTTTTATTTTTCTGGGTTGGACGGGTCTTACTAACATCTGTTATTTTTAATTTGAATGTTTTGTTATATTTTATTTTCATTGTTGGGTTCATCCCCTCCCAACACATTTCATGAATTCATATTTTTAATTATGATAAGATTTTAATTTAATCTTTTTTCTTACAGCAATGTAAGAAAAAAGAAAAATGGAAAAATAGAGACATTGATCTATCTTAAATTTTTCTACCATGGATCCCTGTGAGGATGTGGTATATAGTGGATTGAATGGTCGTGAATGAGTTTTTGTGGTGAATGCGTAAATTGTAATGAATGAATGGGTTATGGATCTGATTAGCTAGGTTTAGGATACTTAGTGTAGACCAGCCTCACTCACTTCCCCTTTTGGTCTTGTGTCACAATTGTATAAGAATACAATAAATACACATTTCCATTTGAGATTGCAGAATACAGCAGCTGCTCTTATTTTTCTGTGAGGTGGACAATTCTTACTAACACAATTTTGTTTTTGTTTGAATGGTATATTTATATATTATATTTATTATATATATTATTATATATATTATATTATTTATATTTATATTATATTTAATTTCATTTATGGGTTCATCCCATCTTCCCTCATTTCATAATTTTATATATTCAATTATTTTTGTAAGAAATAAGGAAAAAAAAAAAAAATTAGTATAAATGATGAAATTTTTATGACATGGGGAAAAAGGCCAAAAAAGAAATTTGTATATACGATGAAATTTTTATGACATGCGTATTTTAGTAGGACCCTAATGGACCCTGCTGCCAGAACATTGTTGAATCTATGCCAAGAGGAATTGAGGCAGTTCTAAAGGCAAAAGAGTTCCAATGCTGTACTAGAATAGTATGCCTAATAAAAGTGATTGATGAGTGTGTATATATTTTCAGAATGAAATGCATATTCATGGATCATTTTAGGTAGTAAATGCAGCTCACTACAAGATTCTAATTTCAAATGAATCTGAGTCCTCAGGATTTTGAGCGGAGTTGATTTTATATGCAAGCATGCTAACATCTTAACAGCAATTATAATTTCCAGCATATATTTACATTTATTTTTCAAATGGACATGACTAAAAATCTTTAAATATTCATGATTTCAATTTAACTTCTATAAAAGAGCAGGTATGTATAGTTCTCTCCAGAATCTATCTTACATATCTCTAAGTCTACCATTCATTCATGCTTAGAATATTGCTGACACATATGGTCCAGTGCTCCTGCTATTTACCTTGAGCTCCTTGATAAAATCCAAAGAAGTATCAGCAATATTATTGGTCTGGATCTGGCAGATTGGCTTCAGTCACTTTTCTACTGTCGTAAGGTTGCCTCTCTATGCCTTCGCAATAAATACTTTCGTGGTAATTGTTCAGATAAACTCTTTGCGATGGTACCTAGACTTTTTGAATTTAAGTGCAGTAATAAACAGGCGTCGAGATCTCATCTTATGTTAACAGTTTTTTTCTTACACTTCTTGCTTGTGGAATTCCCTTCTGACTCCAAGCTTTCCAGCCAACATTAATCGGCAAAAATTTAAATGAAATGTCAATCACTATCTACTGTCCTGATTACTCTTTTCTCTTCCCACTTATTAATATTTCTGTTCCTAATTCTTCCACACCCTGTATGTGTTTTAGTGGCTTCACTGCCTTGCATGGGGTGATATCGATTAAAAAAAAAATGTTGATATTTTTAAATGGATATTTTGGCCTTCATGCCTACAAAAAAAATGATGTGTCAAAAGGTCCTTTTTTCCCCTTGACACTGCTATTATTTTAAGTACCTTTACTCTTTGACAATGTTTATTGTTTTAAAGAGTGATAATAGTGCATGTCCATCCTTTCAATAGTTCACATGATAAATACACCCTTGCCAATACCTCATAAATAATGGTCTATTCTGTTTTGATCATGTGGAAAGACAAAAGACTTATCAGAGACGCTCCTGGTTTCAATGAAAACTCATAATGGACTTCCATTTTAATTGCATAAGACAAAAGACATATCAAAGACACTACTTGGTTTCAGTAAAAACATGGCAGAAAGAAAGACAAAGAAAGAAGGGAAAATAGAAGTGTTTAACATCTGCTTCAGTGAAATGAAAAAGTTGTCAATTTCAAATCATTTAATTTGTATCTCCTTACTTCTTAAAATAATGGCCAGCATTCCTACTTATGATTTTTATTGCAATATTTTGATAAAGTTCTTAAACTCAAATATTTAATGATAGGACAGCGGAATTTCTACAGATATTTTATTGTCATAGAACTCACCATGAGCTTATTCAATTATTAAATGAAGAATTAAGATTCATCAGCAATTTCATATAGAAAAACCATGAAATTTCCACAGGTCAAAAGTAGTTTTAATAAAACCTAAACATATGATGAAAGTGAATTTATACACTTTCTTTATTTTTGAGAATTTAACAATAAAAATATTAAACACTATTTATTTATTAGATTGTTTATTTACAAGAATAATTTTATATTTACAACATTCTAAAAACTAATACTAATGTATAAAAACTAATACAATGCAATATTTATCATTTGGCAATTTATAAAGAAATAAATATGAAAACATTTTTTTATTCATAAATTTATAAACATTTACTAAATTATTAAAATAGGTGAACCAACTATAAGGTGAACAATCAGGAGTGTGAAACCCACCCCCGTCAGGAGGTTTCCAACTAGCATGCAGTTGGCTGACAAAAATAAACTGGGTTGTAGCTTAATACATCTGAATGTTTTTCAAAAAATATATGGTAATATGTTTTCTTTATTTTTTTTCAAAAATGTATAGCAGTTAATTTTATTTAAAAAAATATATAGCTGGTAATGTTTTTTTATCAAAAACGATAGCGGGTAATTTTCCTTTTTTTCAAAACTGTATAGCTGGTAATTTTTTTTCAAAAATGTTTAGCTAGTAATATTTTTTTTCCAAAAATATATGGCTGGTAATATTTTTTTTTTCAAAAATGTCTAGCTGGTAATATTTTCTTTTTTTGTATTACTGGTAATAAATTTTTCCTTCAAAAATTTATTGCTGGTAATAATATTTTAAAAAGTATTTCTGATATTAAAACCTATTTTTACACTTTCATAGTGTTTTGACCCCAGTTTTTGGGTTAACTATTTGCCTATGATTACTGTATTCCCAGGAATGACCTGGGAACACAGCAATTAAAAGGTGGTTTCACGCTCCTCAAAACCTTCTGTTCAGAGGCCTTGCTGTTGGACGTAGTTTATCGTCATACCCAGGACACATAAAATTTGGTGAGGTGCGAGCAAATTTACATTCTGAAAATACGGCCGAGAGAAAAAAATATTTGGGAATCACTGCTTGAGTGTATGTTCACACATGAACCCTGAAATGTTTTTGGTGACAAAAAAAAAAAACCATACACACATTTCATTTGAATAAGGTTTTTCTCTTGTATGAGTTTGCACATGGCACACTAAAGAATACTTTTTTACAAAGGCAAAGTCACAAACTTCACAAGAATATGGTTTCTCTCCAGTGTGTGTCCGCATATGGTATAATAAATTTGACTTTTGTACAAAAGATCCACAAACTTTGCATGAATATGGCTTCTCTCTATTGTGAGATCTCATATGTTGTACCATATTTGATTTATTTACAAATGCAAGTTCACAAATTTGATAAGAATATGGTTTCCCTTCAGAGCATGATTGCATGTTCCACAAAATGTGATGTATTTAAAAAAAAAAAAAATACTTCAGAAGAATGTGGTTTCTCTCCAGAATGTATTTACATATGATCCATCAAATATGTCGCTGATGTAAAAGAAGATATACAGATTTCACAAGAATATGCCTGATTCTCATGATGGTGTTTTTATGTCACACTTAAGCAATTCATGCAAAAAAAGATTTGTTAGCTTTGCATGTTTATGGTTTCTCTCCAGTATGTTGTTGCATAATTAAAAGTACCAAGTTTTGTACAAAACTCAATATTTCATGTGTTTTCAACACGAGGAAAGGTAGATCCGCAAATTTTACATTGAAAGAAATTCTTACATATTTCCATTTTCTTGATGCGAGATCAACCTTTTTTGTGTTAAATCACTAGATTTCATAATGGTAAATGATAATTTCAAATGCATCACACAATTCTTTTGCAGCCAGAATATCTGTGAATGAAAAGCAATAAAAGATACCTCAGTAGAGTTATTGAATACCGTATAAAAAATTCAGATTATGCTGCATTAGATATATACAGTTATTAAGACAAGTTGGGTCTAGCACAAGGTCATCATAATACAGCAGCTATTAAAGTTAAAACTCATTGCATTAGCTAACATTTTATGAAAAAGAAAATTCTTAACCCTTGTACAGCGACAAATGTGTAATATGTTTTTCCTACACAAATATCTATTATTTACACTATTTATATTGTTCAGACTGTTGTCCTCATCTTCGTTGCCATGTTCACAATTTTTTGACAGTTGCACATGGCCCAGTGGATAAAAGTGATACTGAGACATTTGGAAGAGGCATGGCATGTGGAACTAAAACAATCTACCCCAGTGAATGAAATAAAGAGTTCAGTTCAAAATTCCAATCACCTGAAGAAGGCCAGAGAGTACAATAGTCAAAACATTGTGAATATGGCAATTAAGATGAGGACAACAGTCTGAACAATGTAAATGTTGTAACCTTGTTAGAGCCAGAAATAAAGACACAAAGAGAGGAATTGAGTTAAGCAAATATATTAACAGAAGCAGTAATACAAGCATATACAAACAAGAGTGCTACAGCAAGAATGTTCAATTCGACTGTCAGAGCTGGAAACTTCCCTCCAAAAGGCAGTACCTGCTCCTATTTATAGCTGAGATACTCCATGCATGCATGGGTAAATTACCATAACAGTAAATAATTACAATACCACATCTATGAAATATAGACAGATACAAATATTTATATAAATAAATGTAATAATGTTCATATTTTATGAACAATTTTATTTCTTTTAAATGTCTTTAAATGTAAGTTTAGTAAAAGATGTGTTTTGTAATTTCATTATGTAGTTACATAACACAAGGCATTTTTCTACTTAGAAATCAATGACTTTCTAAATGCTTCTTATTAACTTATTAGGAATAAAAGGATTGGAATGTTTTAAAAGATTTAAAACTTTATAAATTATTCTAATTAAAATTTAAAACAAAAGAAAACAGTTCTTGTAAAAATTCATATTTTTTAAGCCATTAATGTCTTTAATATATCTTATTCATAAACGTAATTAAAAGCTTTTCTAATTAAATAATGTCTTAGTTTTATTGCATTTTTTATTTTACAATTTGGAGCAGATTTTCAAAAAGAAATTGATGATTTAAAAATTCTCCAAGGAGTTCTGGTTTTAACTAATATAGTCATTAAAAATTATCTCATTGAATTTCTTGAGTTTTCATAAAATTAAGTGAGGTCTAACAGATGTAAAAATAAATACATTTTTACAAAGATGTTTTAAAAAGACATTTCTAAAGTAATTTAATTCATTTCTGAATAAGTCCCGAAAGTTTCATTAACCCCCCCCCAATTCTCAAAATTTCATAAAATTAAATGAGTGGGAGGTAAAAGACGTAAAAGAAAAAAAAAATGTTTTCTCAAAAAGAAACGTTTCAAAAATAATTTAATTAATTTTGTGATGTCAACTAACACTTGTTGCCACTTTTGTAATGAAATACTTGTTGTCACTTTCCTAATGCTCATTGTAGTAGAGACTTTGTAATCACAGATACAACTATAGTAACGCCGTTGAACAATACTGGTGTCAGACGTCTTCGAATAACACTCGCACTAATAGTACTCGCTCGATAATACTCGCTCGAATAGTAATCACAAAATAGTGATCCGAATGGTAATCCGTATAGTGATGATATTCACTAACCGCCTCACGCGGTTAGATGTGGCACAAGACCGAGTTTATTGCGGGGTACCGAGCTTTCAGGCCCGGCCAAAAACTCCCTGAAGACCTTGTAAAAACGGGGTTGGGTAGTTGTCTTCCGAGACGAGACTCTGCCCTTCGACATAGCCTCGTCTGGGGATCCTCTCTGCCTCGGGGAAGAGAGTTTGACCAGCACACTTCCGAAGTAATCCGGATAATGATCACTTAGACGCCACGCTAATTCCCATATATACATTTCCTTTACCATCACGTGATCTACTTATTCAAAATGGGATCGCCTGTGTTTGTTCTCTGGTGATCTGTATTCATTTTATTACTATATAACAATTAATTTCTGAATATGTCCTGAAAATTTCATTAAAATCCAACAGTTATTTGATTTTTGTAAGAGTTTCCAAATCAATGTGTTTTACACTGTAAACCAAAAAGGCGGTCAAATTTCCCATACAAATTCACGGTCCTGTGTTGACGCCAGAAAAACAAAAAGTTTAAGGTTCTAAAAAGGATCAATAAATAAATAAATGCATAAAAATATTGGTACTTGTGAGTAATCTGTCGCCACTTTTTACCCCTGACAGCTGGCTAGGATATAAGACCACCAATCTTGAGGATGCTGGCTTCCAACATTTCAGTTTCATTGATGCAGATACAGGAGTTCACACTCAGAATAACAAATGTTTGTAGTGATCAGCAAAGTAGAGGAACAAGCGTCAACGAGGAACGGCAAGACACCATCTTGAAACCTATCTGGCCGAGGACATGTGGAGGAGCAACTGCCGGTTGGAGTCAACTTATTCGACGCCATTCTACAGGTTGTCGTTCATATCACCTGAACAATAATGTTTGTTATTTGGAGAAATAAATATAAGAAACAAATTGTATAGTTTTTTATACATCCGTATGTAAAAAAAGTTACAAAATAGATTAAATGACAAATGATAACACATAAGTCCCAAAAAAAAACAAATCCTTTGATCTTTCCTTAGCACAAAGATTTTGCCATTTTGACGATAACATTTTATTTTTATTGTTTTGTACATTTCTTTCATAATATCCTGTAATGGCCGGGATGTTGTAGATGGACCATTACTATTTATATTACGTACAGGATTCAAGTAAACAACAATAACTCCAAATTGTTAATCAACAAATATATATTGAAATAACATACAAGAACAAACATGCAATAAAACTGTGTCCAATGTATAGATTAAGGGAAAGAAGTTGTTCCCCTTTAACTGTAGATTGATTTGTAATTAAATGTTCGAAGAAAGTTCTCTTGAGAGAAAAATGTTCAGAAATCAATATTAGAACAAGGTCTGTTTGTTAAGAATAGATAACACTAGAATACAATTGATCAGAAATGTGTTGTGTTGTAGAATGCTTTGAATCAACAGAGTCCTGGTTGATTGAGCTTGGCGAAAGTACAGAGAGAAATGTAAGTTTATATTACAAAATTCTGTGTCTGTGTGTGCGTTTGAAATGTTATGAGCAAGATCGTGGACTTGTGTGGACAGGCTGGATCTTACTGACGACTTGTGAAAAGTCGCCCCTTTTAAGAAAAAAAAGGGTAGGCTCCCACGGAAACGCAGGAAAATTTAATCTTGCATTAAAAATATGTGATTGGTTAAAAATTAACCAATCACTACACTCGTACTAACAAAACAGGCAAGCAAGCTCAAAATCGAAGGATTCAAAGAAACGACTGCGATGGCTAAATTGTCCTATACAAAGGTAGTAGTGATTTATTAGCCAATCGCAGGCAAATAAAATGTGGGTGTGGAAAAACATAGCAACCACTACAATCCTGTTTTTTTGGCGAATTTTTGGAGGTTCCTTTTTTGGAAAGTAAGTCTTTTTGGTGGTACCTACCTAATTCTAGTGATTAGAATCAGGCAGGTGCTACCAAAATTTGATTTGGTGCATCAAAGAGAAAGACTAGATTCTAGTGCTAGCCTGTAGCGGTTTCCAAATATGATGTGGACGTACATGTTGCGGGTTCCGCCACAATTATTCTATTTTGTCTAGGAAAAGTGTGGAAAGGATCATGCCATTATGCTGGAGGTCGCTATGCAATGTGGTGGTCACAATGCAATTTATATTTGACGTAAAATAGCACGTGGTATAAAATACAAAACAGAACATAGGGTTGAAAACATAACAATTGAATTTATTAAGTATTTGATGTACATGCATGTATTAGGTTAGACAGAGTTGTGTCTCTTAGACTAGGAAATATTTATACCTGCGCTCATAAGGGTTAGATTTACTATTAAATTGTAGTTTAGAAGATTGAGTATATGTTGAATGTTTGGAATTGTGTATTGTACAAGTTGGTAAGAGTTAAGAATGTACTTGCATGATTAGTTGTAAAGTTCTTTTACGTCTGACTGCATTAGTCAAGACGGGAGTTCTTTAAGGTTCACATTTTGGCAGCGGAGATGAGACGCGAGAGAGAAACAAAAGAGCAAGAATTATTCATGTTTTGGTTTTTTAATCTGTTGTATCATGTGACTGGATCAAACTTAGTTGGCGCCAAAACAGATCTATTGCGTGGAGGTGATTTGATTGGTCGAAACTGACCAATCAGCGAGCTAGATTGAAGGTGATTAACCAATGAATGCTTGTTGTATATTTTTTATGAGTGATGGTGGTGGTGGTGGTTACCACAAGCCTTTCTCTTTGATGCCCCAAATCACATTTTATTTTGATAATCTTCTGTTATTTTGAAGAAAATGATTTTAAAATTGAAAATAATAAACCGAAAAAGAAAACAATTCCTCTTTTTATGTCAATAGCCAAAAAAAGCATACTTTAGAAGAGAATATTTTTTGTTTTAAACTGTAGTGAACAAAACAAGACCTAGATTTAAAATTCAAATGCTAAGCACTAACTCATTGATTTTGTTAGAAATTAAAATGACTCGAATTTACAAACTTTGCTTAACATACACGCAAAAGCGAACCCAAAGCAAAACTCGTGAAATTTCACACCTTGATGCGAAATGTTTTTCGGCCAATAGAAAACTAGAAAACATTTAAAAACAAAATTCAAATAATCTTCAATTCTCAGAAACAAATTCTTTTACAGACCTTTTCGCGAGCCGACGCGAAGTTTGTTCGACATCCAATGGAAAGGCTCGAATCATATCTGGGAGTGAATTCCCAAATGACCTTTTCAAGCCCCACAAACAAAATAAAAGACGGGCAAGTTCGCCTGTCACCAGAGAGGAGTCGAGCGTATTAACACGTCCCTTGACAAACATCAAGTGATCGTTATTATTATCTCTACCTTTTTCCCTCACCTCTTTTATACTTGATAAACAAACGGAACATTTTAAGACTGAGCGATTACTTCAAAGACATTCCTACCCTACGATAACGCTCATATACACATACGTTCCTGCCTACGTACACACAGACTCATTCTTGCAAGGACTACTACGAACATTTTGACGACCTTGTATCAACCAAAATACATTAATTCTATTTGTAAAGACCCAATTGATTTATTTATATGTATATAAATTAGTTTCACTTTACAATTTGATTTTCTTGTTTTATATACCCCTCTTATGGTGGGCTATCTTGTTGGGAGTGTGTGATGATGTTAAGAGGTATCAGAAGGTTTGAATGATCAGAATGCTTAAAATTGTGCGTGTTCAATAATGTTCCATCCACAACAATTAATAAAAGACAAAAATAATGATTCAAAACATAACAATTGAATTTATTAAGTATTTGATGTACATGCATGTGAACTGAAAAGGTTAGACAGAGTTGTGTCCCTTAAACTAAGTAATATTTGTACCTAAGCTCATAACGAATAAGTTGATTATTAAATTGTAATTTAGAAGATTGTACTTGCGTAAGTCGATGTACAGTTCTTTTACGTCTGACTGCATTAGTCAAGACAGGAGTTCTTTTAGAGTCACATTTTGGCGGCGTGTTGGGATGTACGAGTGATGTAGAGAAGTTAGGAAGTCGAGAAAAGCAGGAACCTGAAAGAGAACGAGAATCACACGTGTTGTCTTTATATATCTTCGCTGTATCACGTGATAGGCTCCAATTGACTTAGCGCGTGGGAGCGATCTGATTGGTTGAAGCTGACCAATCAGCAAGCTGGATTTATGGTGATCGACCAATGGATGCTTGTTGATTAAGTATGTTGTTGGTAAAATCGTAACAAGAAGAGTGCATTTCCCAGCGGAGGCTGTCGTGGAAGATTCCACAATCTAACTAAAAAGGCTAAAAATCAAGTGAAATCTGTTTCAACACTCATACACTTCACTATAACTGATAACCTACTATAAAACCACAATCAAAATCTTTTTTTTTTTTACCGCTTACCTTTCAGATCAGAAAATGCAACGAGAAAAACGAAGAGAAAATGAAAACAAGTTCTTTTTCCTTTTGAGATTTTTGGTTGATATACTTGGATTTCTCAGTTAACCAACAGAATTTTGTTTAAATTCTTTTTCTTTAAACAACAATGTCGAATCTGAAATGAATGGCAGAAAAAAAAATGGAAAATGACGATGTAAGCATGAAATTATTTTGAAGAAAATGTTTCACCGGCTATAAAACAAAAAGAAGAACGAAAAAGATAAAACAAATTAACAAGCGGTGATCGACATGATTTCGTCCCCTGTGTTTAAAAAGTCCATTGATTTCATTGCAAACTTTGGTCATTAAATAGATTTAAAAAAGGAAGAAATTTTCACAAATTTTTAATTTTTCAGCATTAACAACAGTTATAAATTGAATATAAATCAGTTTCATAATTACGGTTTTTAGTAGGCTTGTGGGTTATCCCACTTTGCTAAAAAAACACCGTCTCTAGGAGGCGCTTCTCATCCTCTTTTACTGCTTTTATAATGAAGGAATGGGTCACAAATCAGATTATCTTAGTTTAGGATAGTCAGAGACGACCAACCGCATCATACTTTCCCTTTCGGCTATGTGCCAAAATTGTATTTTTATACACTATAAATATACTCTTTTACAGCTTTTCAACCCTGGCAATGTAAGATGTAGGCGTGACGTATCCTATGGGCATTCCCACATTTTTTTAAAACAATTGGAAAGAAAAGCTTAACCTTACTTTTCGTAAAACTGAATCAGGATATAAAGAGGTCGAGATGATGAGGATCTGTTTCAGTAGCAGCGACCTGTTCCAGCTGGACAGTCGAACTCTCTGCCTCTGAGCAGAGAGGAACCCGGACGAGGCTCCGCCGAAGGGCAGAGTCTCGTTCGGGGAGGTAGAGTGACCCTGAACCCGTTTATACGCGTTCGAATAGGGAATATTTGTCGCCGAGCCTATGGGATCGGAGATCCCACATTAAACCCGGCCTTGTGCGACATGTAACCCTGGTGTGTGTGTGTGTGTGGGGGTAGCTAAATATACCAGTAGCAGCCAAGAGTCGGCCATACTGTTCCTGCCATTATCATCTCCAGTAATGGAATGTAACGGTCACACGTGGAACGGGCCGAAATGAGAACCCAATCAGTGACCTTGTAGAAGTCATGTGTTACCCTCGGCAGACCCCTATATAAAGTCCGACTCCCAGAATTCGGCCTCTTTTTTTTCGTTCGCGTCTTGCGCCCAGCGTGACGAACTGCCTTTACCCTGCCCCTGACGACCAGAGAGAAGCAGGCTGCCATTACTGATGTGTGTGATGCCCAACCCGGATATGAGTCTGCAACCCAGAGGAAGCTAGGACTGCTACTTAGAAGCTCACTACCACCGCCATAGACTGAAAGTCCTACCAGTTATGAGGACGAATCTTCTAGCAACCTAAGTTCGCAAACGCTCTTTGTTTGTAACCGCACTTAAAACCTTTTTCTTTCAACTTTTTTTTTCCTTGTAGTAAATTAATTCAACTCAAATGATTGTTGTACTTTCTTTCTTCAAAGGTTCCAATCTGCCTGTACGCACTTAGCTTCAGTTCAGAACCCGTCCAACTTGGTTTTCATCCTAAAACATAATTCCACATTATTGCAAACAAAACGGGCTTTATATAGGGGCCTGCCGAAGGTAACACATGACTTCTACAAGGGCACTGATTGGGCCCTTATTCTGGCCTGTGCCACATGTGACCGTTAAATTCCAATATCAGTAGACCTCCACCTCTTGTCATACTCGCCAGCAAAAAAACGGTCCTTTTCAGGGCAACGCTCTTCAGCGGCGACTAAACAGTCCTTTTCAGGACAACGCTTACCAGTAACTACAAAAACTGTCCTTCTCGGGACAACGCACTTCTCGCCCTCTACATGAGTTTGCAGTTTTATTTTGCTTAGTTCACTGTAACATTACTTTTGTTGATGTATTTTATTTTAACAGAAATAAACTTGGCAATATATTTTTTACTCAAGTCTTTGTTTTGTTTGTTGTTGTATTCCGTCATTCAATAACTGTTTGCGGGCCAATATACAGCCCGCAACAGTTGCACGTGGGAAAACTGGAGCACGTTCATTTTCATGGGTTTCTGTCTTGAATTTTGCACTCTCTCACAGGGCCATAAAAAAAAACTTTTTATACGCCCCCCGTCTCTCTACCACATGTCGATTTAAAAATTTCCCAACCTGGGGTGGGGGCACAAACACTCGAAGGAAAATGGTGGGGCAGCGCTTTTTTAAATTACCAAAATCAGGGAATTATCTAATTTAAATGAAAATTCCAGTCCATATTCATTATCTATTTTTATAATGAATAGGTTATTTTTTTAAAAATCTAAGGAAATGTTATTCTTTTCTTAATAACTACCAATATTTCCATGACTAAATTTTAGTCGAAAAAAATGTTTAACTCGCAAATTTTTACATTTCTATAAAGATTAATTGCCGACGCATCTCCGCTGAAAAAAGTTTTACAAAGAATACAACACAACACAAACGGGATTGTCTTAAAAAATTGTTTTAAAAACAGTATTTCAGTTTTCTTGAAAATTTTTCATGTTTTGACATCTTTAAACATTTTTATTTTTTAAGCGATCATTTTTTTCGGTTTTATCTTTCTAGAAATACAAAAAATAGGGACTAGGAATTTTATTTCCTGGCAGCCATTATAGTTGATGATTGAAAATATAACTTAGTTAGAAAAAAGTAAAAAAGTACAAAAAAAAAACCTTCTGAAACGAGCCCTTTTGGGGCTCCAATCTCATCGGGGGTTCCTGCGTAGTACGCACCGCCCAGTCATGCAGATACACGATGTATATTATTAAATTAATTGATGACTGATAATGTAACGTTAGTTTAAAAATAATTTAAAAAATTGTTGATGGCTATAAAACAAGGCCACAAGGGAGCACCCCCCCCCCCCGGGTCGAAGGTTTCGGGGGTAAGACGCGCTGGACCTGCTCTCTCACATACGCTTGTCACACACAAACAAGCAGATTCTTACTATATAGCGAGTTTAATGTTTTTTTTTCCTTTTCTGCTAACTCGTTTTCTTATATAGCCTCGAAATAGACTCTAGATATTTCTAAATTTTTAAATTTGTTTGAGTGGAACTCACACTTCTGATTGGTCAATAAATACAAAGGTTTTTTTTTCCAAATTTGAAAATTAAAATAAAAACCGTTCGCCCTTGACCGAATTATTTTCAAGCCATTTTTTTTTTTAGAAAATTTAACGAACAAATGTTTTATATTAATCGTCTGGCTCTGTTTTCATTTAAAAAAACAAAAACAAAAAAAACACTTCATTTAAAATTAAGTATAAAATCATTTTATCTCAAACAAGGCAATAAAACCACTCGAATGCAATGGGTTACTGGGTGTTAGAGAATATGAGGAAAACTACTATTAAGGAGAGAGGACAATAAAAGAATAAGAATTAAGAAGACAGATGATAACGATTGACATTGCATTTAGATTTTTGAAGATCAAAGTTGACTGGAAAGCAAGAAGCCGGAAGAGAGTTCCACAAGCAAGAAGTACGGGAAAAGAAACCGTTAGAATTTACGATTACATCTAGCCATTTCAATTGTAAAATGATGAGACCTTATTGTCAATCTAGTACTACACTTAAATTCATAAAATCTAGGTACCATAAAGAAAAGTTCATTAGAACAATTACCATGAAAATATTTATAGAAAAGGCATAGAGAAGCGACGTTATAAAGCTGAGATGCCAATAATATTGCAGACTCTTCTTTGGTTTTATCAAGAATCTCTAAATATATAACAGGAGCACCAGACCAGATGTGGCACAATATTCAAAGCAAGGGCTAATGGTTGACTTATAATAGGCAAGATAGATTCTGGTGCCAAAAAATATTTAGCACAGTGAACCAACTTTCTTATTATAAATCATTTTGTTAGAATCGTCCATATTTTCTACTCCCCCCGAATAAAATGCACTCTTCTATCAAAACCAGTTTTAGTCAACCAACACCTCACTGGGGTAGACTGTTCTAATTCCACGTGCCATGTTTTAATGGATGCCAGTTATCTGTTATCTCCTGTTAATTCCCCTCTCCAAGTTCTCCACCGCCGTAACCAGGTATTAAACTCACACTCTTTGGGTCCTGTCACTGGATCTAACTAACGCCATTATCCACTGTGCCATGCGTCCTTGAGGACAACAAAGATAAGGATGATAGTCCGAACAATGTAAATAGTGTACATAATACCTCATCTCAGAAATATAGACAGATAACTTAGTCTTGTAAAAATCAACATGGAATAATTTGCAAACATTCACAACAGAGCAAGCAAATAATAAATAATTTGTACTTCTTTTGTCGTACTCTGTTGGAAGCCCAATTCTTTAACTCAAACGAAAGTGCTCACTTCGACATCCACAGTTCATATGATAAAACACACCTTCATTTAGTCCGGCTCTGTACAGCCACTTCCGGAATACCGCTCATAAAATATCGGATATCTGATTGAACTGCTCTCAAGTTTGTATTTGTTTCTTTTTCTACTTTCATCATTTTGGCTTTCAATAAACCTGTTGATGAACAAGATTTTGTCTTTAGATTTTTTATTAGCTTGAGGCGTTTATATGACTGGCTGGGGTACGGGCGCTTATCGTAAGGCAGTACATATGGTACGCGTTGAAAAGGGGTGGGCATGTCATGTGCTACCTTTGAGATTGAGTGCCGTGGACTCCTTGAACGGTCAATCATATCCTTCCCTTTGAAGGTGGGCATCACTGGCCGGTGCCTGAAGAGTGTTTCACTTGTCTCCAGACGACAGTTCAACATGCATTGAGTTGGATCTGGTCAAGATCCAAAATAAACAAATTTAATTAAAACCATGCTCGCAACATAATGCTACTTCCGACGTGAAACACATCTATTTACCTTCCATTATAACGCCATTTATAATGGTCACTACAAGCGCGTTGTGTTTTATTTAACGATCAAAAGCAAATGCTTTTATTGAAGACAACGTTGGAAAATCTAAGTTGCATAAAAATCGCAGAGAGTGACACGTTTACAACGAAAAATAATACCTAGTCCAGTTTTGTAGATTTATAATCTACCAAAATAAGACAGGCTTCACGCATAACCCCCGTTATATAAAGAAAATGAAAAAGAAAAGAACGTCGGAAAATAAAATAAATTTTTGACCAATCAAAAATATTAATGCAAAGAGATTTTTGATGTTAGCCGGAACCAACATTCGCGCCAGAGTCTCCGAGCCTGGTCAAAAGGATATAACCTGACAGATCTGGGCGAGACACAGAGAGTGACGACAAGAGAAACCACGGAACAAGAGACACGACAGCCGGCGAAATCAGCCATACGTGAAGTAGTAGTTAGGAGATAATCTGCTGATGATATTTCTGCCCTTCTTAGGGCCAAGAAAACCATAGTAGAGTGACGCTGACCTATTTTTAAGATGATTGCTACTATCAAGTTCTGATTTCTAAACTGTCGAATACCGAACCGAAACAGACTTTCTACAGGAGGAGGCAAGCCTGATTGGGGGCTCCGGGCAGTGCTTTGTGACCCTCGCTATCTTATCAACATTTGCTTGTTTTTTTTCTATCTACATTTATATACTTTATTTACATTGTTTGGACTGTTGTCCTCAGCCATATTGCCATATTCACGACGTTTCGGCCGTTGTACTCCGGGCTTCTTCAGTTGATTGGAATTTCGAAATGAACTCTTTATTTCGTTCGCTGGGGTAGATTGTTCTAGTTCCACGCGCCATGCCTCTTCCGGATGTCTCAGTTATCTCCCTTTAATTCAACTCCAAGTTCTTGTTCACCGTTGCCGTAGCCAGGTATTGAACTCATAACTCTTTGGGTCAAGTCACTAAATCCAAATCAACGCTTTTATCCACTGTGCCATTATCCTTGAGGAAACGTCGTGAATATGGCAATAAAGATGAGGACAACAGTCCGAACAATGCAAATAATTACAATACCGCATCTCAGAAATATAGACAGATATTTATATACTTTACGAATTACACTAAGTACAACTATTTAAGGATGAACATTTTTTGCGGATTTTGATGCCATTTTTTTTTTTTAGGCGTTTCACTCAAAGCAAGGCGGGAAGCCACTAGCACGCAAGGATATACAGAGAGTTGGAGCGAGAGCAAAGAGGAGTGATAGAGGAAAGGATGACGAGAAGGATAGGGGGATATATCAAGGCATCTGGAGACGTCGATTGACATTACATTTGAATAGTTGGAGATTATAACTATCAGGCAAACAACAAAAGGGGAGTGAGTTCCACAGGCGAGAAGTGCGAGACATGAAACTATTGCAGTAGAAGCGACGACTACATTTAACAGTTTCGACAGTGAAAGGGTGAGAGGGAGATGCCAGCCCAGTAGAACGCTTAAATTCATGAAGTCTTGGAACCAGCGAAAGCAGCTCATCAGAGCAGTTAACGTGAAAGTATTTGTAAAAACAAAAAGACAGACGGAGGTGATGGTACGTCTGTGAGAGAGTGACTGCAGACGAGATGCCAGATCAGGTTCAATTACATTGCATATCCGTCTCTTGATTTTATCAAGGACCTTGAGACAAACAAAAGGGGCTCCAGACCATATATGGCAGCAATACTCCATGCAAGGGCGAATGGTTGATTTGTAGATTTGAAGGATCGACTCCAGCGAGAAAAATTTCCTGGCGCGGCACAGGGAGCCAACTTTCCTTGCGGTAGACGAAGCAGTTGACTCAATGTATTTGTTCCTGAGATGGAACAAATACATTGAGTCAATTGCTTCGTCAGCAGTCAGCGTGAGACCGAGCAGCCGCGGAGAGGAGCTCGCGAGAAGTTGAGCTTCAGACATTCTAATGGGATGCAGGACAGGATCCCTGTGGTGATTAATAGAGAGCAGTTTTGTTTTTGAGGCTTTAAATGTAACCAGCCAATTTCTGTCCCAGTCCAAAACCGATTGGAGGTCCTTTTCGAGACAAACGGCCAGGTTAGTTTTATCGTCATTCTGGGGTCATTTTTCATACAAATCCGTAAATTTGTTATTCTTGAAAAAAAAAAAAAAACTACACAGTGTAACCCGGATATCAGAGAGTTGTCTGGACCGTAGAAGTCTCTTATATCCGGGTTTATCTTATATCCGGGTTTGGTCACTCTATACATTAACACAGGCTCTAATTTGGGACCAGATAAAATCTCTCTTATATCCGGGTTTCTTTTATATCCGGGTTACACTGTATAAAATTCATTATTTTTAACCCATAACGTTGGATGTGTTAAAATTATCAACTTTTTAACAAGAAAAATCTCCAGTTGATGTTAAAAATTGCCGCAAAACATTGATGATTTAAGATGAAACGATCTATTATGACATGTCTCTAATTTGTATTTAGATGCATTGTATTCATTTTCGTTTTTTAGTTGGATTGTTCACCTATATTGCATATGATCCATTATTGTACATAATTAGGTTACAATAAAATTTGAATTTAGCCGAGTTCGAATTCCAGTCGAACCCATTACATTCACTTACGTACTGATACCCTTGGGAAAGGTATGAATCTTCTTCTCCTTCCCCAGCTATGGATAAATAGCAGGACAGACCAGGTTCTATAGCCTTGGATAGCAACTGATCTACCGCGAAAAGAAATGGCAACCTACTGCGGGAAAAAATCTGCCTCGTCAGTCATGTATCAAAAGATACATGATCGCCTAAGCGTGTATCACGCATGACACATAATTGACCTTATGAAAATTGAGATGTAGTAGAGTGGGTGGCGCTGTAACATAGATTCAGGAGGCGGACACGAAACCTTTGCAACAGTCCTGCACCCCATACTGGATATCACGTACAGGATCGCATCACCAAGCCTGAACAGGATCGAATCAATACGCATCAAATTAATTGACTAGTCACGTCATTCACATGGAGCAACATCACATTCCTATATCCCTGTTGACCAAAGGAGCTAGAGAGAGTGCTAGGAAATTTGTTCCGGCTTTCCCGCATCAAAGGGATGAGGTTAAAAATTGGGTTGAAGTTTAAAAATTGCGTCAAAACGCGAGTAAAACAGCAAAATTAGAGCGAACAAACTCTCTTTTAGGCGCGTACGGATAAAGAAAAAAACTCCTGCTCGGTGAGTAACAGTAAAAGAAGAAAATGTTTATTTACATATACAGAAAAACAAGGTAAAGGGATAAAGACAATTAGGAGTGAAAGAAAGGGAGAAGAGAAAATGTTCTTAACTGAAAAAAGGTTTGGTCAAAATATTTCTCTGGGCGCCTAAAGAGTTCTTTAAGCGATTTAGATATTATTGTTAAGGTTCAGATAGAAACACTCACAGTTCTTGTAGAGTTGGAAACCCGTTCGCAGATAAAGGAATCCTGCAGTTGAGTGAGTTTGTAGGTCGACGACAGAAGTCCAGTGGGCTCGTCAGAATGAGTGGTGAAGCAATGCAGCTTTGGATTGGTCTTGAATTGTGGACTGACGTTCGTTCTTGACAGCCCTTTAGTAGGTAGTTCTTCTTTGGTTGAAAGAGATTCTGGACTCCCTAATGTTGACCTCACAGACGGTGGGTAGAATTCTCACTGGCAAAATAAGCAAGATTCTCCAAATTTATGGAGTTTTGGTAGGCTCAGATGGATTGGGGACTTTCCCCTCCAAAATCGTTGTACAAATTTCCTGGCCCCTCTATTGGTCAGAAAACACATTCTTATCTCTAATAAGAATCAGGGCCCTGGGAGCCGGTTTTGAAGGCACTGAAGAAAACAGGTTGAAATGAAGAAGCTGTGAGGTTTCCCCCAGACTTTATGGCATCAGGGAAAGAATAATGGTGGTGGAATTCCTTTTTATATTTTCCAGCTCTCTCGTTAGTCAGAAAATATATTCTTATCTCTGATAAGAATCAAGGCCTTGGGAGCCGGTTTTGAATGTAAAAAGAGGTTGGAGTGAGAATAGAAAAAATAGCGAGAATGTGAACTTGTAAATTTGTTGTTCTCAAATGAAATTCCAACAAGAGGAGTGTGTCGACCGATCTCGTTGGGGAGCCGTTGTCATCCAGATCTCTGCAAACTTTAAATAAATAAAACCAATATTCAAAGAAAGCAGCGCCACCGTGGCATTGGTCACAACCACCGATTTCCAGCGCCCCCACTATTCCAAACTCTGTCAGTTCAGACTTGGTTTGCGGAACTACCTTCAGATCCACTGATAAATTGTTATAAAAAGTTTTCTTTGGAACCGAAAGACATTGAAAAGAAATAAAATGCTATGGTTGTTCGTCCCATGTTTATGGGTATTATTCTTCTATATTTGGTATTGATGGCAAAACCATTTCCATATTTTTACGGACTTTTTCCTCTGTGCTATCTAAATCCGAAATTAATATCAAGTCTTTCTTTAATTTTGGTTTCTTGTAAAACATCACATCAATATTATGAGCACTTCAACACGGTGTAAGTAATAGTTAGCAATCTTGTCTCACTAGGTCAATGACGCCGCGGTAGTGAGATCTGAATTCAATCCTCAATGTGTATTCCAAACTTTTGTCCTTGTGCCACATCTAAGCTACGCTTAGTAAATAAATTATTATATCAAAAATGTTATCATTAACGTCACGAACCAATAATTTCCGTTTTTTACTTTTTCAAAAGTCTTTTTTCCTTATAGTAATATCTGGAAGTATTTACAAAGTTTTAAATGAAAAGTTGTTAATTTTTTTTAACGGTTGACAACCTGAGTGAAAAATCATTACCTCCTCTGCCAAAAAATGCGATATAACTCATCATCAGAGCTGTTTCGACTTAAAGGTGTGTACTAGCACTACAAAAATCAGCGTGATTTCTCATTTTCAAAATAAATAAACAAATCTTAGTCTTATCAATCCTTTCCAAATTTTCCTGTCTTGTGCTAAAAAAACTCACAATAACTGATCATCGAAAACAGAAAGGTGCAGCGTCCTTTAGCCCACCGTAAAGCAGTGACGCAGTAATTTTCTGCGGAACTGTTGTTCTGTCGCCATCTTGAAGCGTGCTCGTGGTTTTTCTACAAACAATCGGCTCATAACAAAGCAAAACTTAGTTCTTTTATCTATTACGTACTTAAATTGTTTGATTTCATTGTAATAATTTCTTTTAAAGAAATATTTTGAAATATCATTTTTGAACAGGTGCGTAATTATCGATATAAGTTTTTCTTTGGTGAGTTTTACTAAACTAAAATTTTTGTTTGTTAAAAAAACAAGATTTTTAAAAATTTATTTTGGACTCCTTACCTATTTTTTTTTTTAAGTATTATAATTTGAAAATAATGGACTGAGATTCATTATACAGAAATAATGGACTTTTGACGTTTCTACAAAAACGTGACCCCCCCCCCAAAAAAAAATAATCATCTAAATTTCAAGATGTCGGTGGGAGACAGGCTGTCAGTTTGCTATTGTAAATGAATCCTACCCAAGTCAAAAAAAAAAAAAAAAAATGCTTATTCCATGTGATAAAGGATATTCTTAACTTATAAAATTTTAAATAATTTCAAGTTAGAATATTTTTTTAAAGTTAATATTTGTATTATTTTAAACATTTATACTTATCTTGCAAAATTTCAAAACTGCTGTAAAGTAAGTAGGTACCTCCAAAAATTTGCTAGAAAAAGAGGATGCATAATGAAAAAAATGTCCCAAACTTAATAAAAATCATTTAATTTTTATGTGATTTTGAGAAATTCTTTTTTGTGACACTTTATGTTTATTATATTTGTTATAAAGACAAATCCTCAGAATTTTAATCAAATGTTTTTGGTCAAACAAGCCACCTACTTGCAGAAAACCTACCCTGAATCGTTATTCTCCAAAAAATTAAGGCAATATTTACTCATGAAAAACAAAAAAAATTATTCTTTCAATCCTAAACATGTTTCGGCTTTAAATCACCACAAAGGGTTGATAAGCCATAAAAAAACAAATCAATCAATCTTACTTATAAATGTAACTTTATCTGTTTCTATTCTTTTTTCAACAACCCTCTCTTTTGTGTACATGTGTAGTGTGGGAAATTTAACGCCCCCCACCCCCATCGCCAATATTGTGTCATGGCTTGATGAACAAAGTGAGACCATTGAACATTGTAAAAACATTCTTTATACAAGGAACTTAATACATAACGATAAAGAGAATAGATGGATTGCCAAAAACATATTTGCCATATTTTGTTACTTAAAGTTGTCAAGCTCAAATATTTAATGATGTGATAGCGAAATTTCTAGGGATATTTTATTGTTGTAGAACTTGCTATGAGTTCATTCAATCATTAACTGAAGAATTAAGATTCATCAGAAAAATTAAAATAGGAAAACCATTAAATTTTCATGGGTATTTCTAGTTTATACTAGTTTTGTACATGTTGTTTCACTGATGGTAAAATTATCAAATCTAAAATCTAAATTGTGTCAGTTTAAAGTACAACATTTATTTGAAAAACACCGATTGATTTGTTTTTCACGGTTTATCAGCCCTAAACAGGTTATTTAAAGCCAGAACATATTTTTAGATTGTAAGAATTTTTTTGAGTTAATAATGATATAGTGATACAAGTCTTACTAATTAACCCATAGGTAAGGGGAGAAGAGGTGAACTCATACCTTTCCCAAGGGTATTAGCACATAAGTGAATATAACAAACTCAACTGGACTTGGAACTCAGCTCTGATTAAAAGTTCTGCTTGGAGTGAAATGATTTAAAAAAATTGTAAATGTAAATTGTGATTATTTACATTGTTTGGACTGTTGTCCTCATCTCTATTGCCATATTCACGATGTTTCAGCCATTGTACACTCTGGCCTTTTTCCTGGGATTGGAATTTCGAACTGAACCCTTTAATTTGTCCACTGGGGAAAATTGTTCTAGTTTACTGTGCCATAACTCTTCCAGATGTCTCAGTTATCTCCCTTCAACTCAACTCCTTAAGTTTTTGTTCACCACTTCAGTTGTCAGGTATTGAACTCACAACTATTCAACCCTATCGATAAAAGATCCAAAGAGTTGTGTTCAATAGCTGGCTATGTCAGTGGTAAACAAAAACTTGGTGAGGTGAGTTAAAGGGAGATAACTGTGACATCTGAAAGAGACCTTGCACATGGAAGTAAAGCAATCTACCCTGGTGGACAAAATAAAAGTTTCAGTTTAAAATTCCAATCACTTGAAGGAGGCCAGAGTGTACAATGTCCGAAATATTATGAATATGGCAATAAAGATGAAGACAATAGTCTGAACACTGTAAGTAATTACAATACCTCATCTCAGAAATATAAACAGTAAATTGTGAGGTATAGATGATTTTCTTGAAATATAACTTGAATATCATTCAGCTATTAAATTCCAAAAACTATTTTTTTTAAATAAATACCTTGTTTTCTTTTACAGATCCTTCTGTCTGATATATTGAATCAGTGCATAAAACATGTGTTAATATTGTTTGGAAGCCCTGAGAATATTAAAACATGAAAAATGGCACTGAGGGAAAAAGTTTCCATTGTTCGAACTGGGGATCCTCATTTTCTCAAAGTCCTGATTTGAAAATTCACATCCAAACACACACTGACGAGAAACAATTTTCTTGTGGTGTGTGCGGATCTACATTTTTTAACAGTTCAGCATTAAAAAGACACATGCGAACACACACTGGAGAAAAACGATTTTCTTGTGATGTGTGTGGATCTACATTTTTTAACAGCTCAACATTAAAAAGACACATGCGAACACATACTGGAGAGAAACCATATTCTTGTAAGGAATGCAAAACAGCATTTTCAGAAAGTTCAACTTTGAAACAGCATATGAGAACACATACTGGAGAAAGACCATATTCCTGTGAAGTGTGCGGTTCTGCTTTTTCACATAGTTCACATTTAAAAATTCATGTACGATCACACACTGGGGAGAAGCCATATTGTTGCGATATTTGTGGAACTTCCTTTACAAGAAGTGAATGTCTGAAAGTTCACATGCAAATACATAGTGGACAGAAGTTATTTTCTTGTGAAGTGTGTGGATCAGCATTTTCTCTGAACTCCCATTTAAAAAGACACATGCAAACACACACTGGAGAGAAACCACATATTTGTGAAATGTGTGGGTCAGCATTTTGCAGAACATCAGCTTTGAAAGTTCACATGCAAAAACACACTGGAGAAAAACCATATTCATGTGAAGTTTGTGGATCTACATTTTCAGAGAAGTCTTCTTTGAAGCGACATATGAACACTCATACAGGAGAGAAACCATATTCTTGTGAAGTTTGTGGATGTGCATTTTCAGACAGTTCAACTTTAAAGACTCATATGCGAACTCACACAGGAGAAAAACCCTATTCTTGTGTTGTGTGTGGATTTAAATTTTCAAAGAATTCATCATTGAAGGAACATATGAGAACACATACTGGGGAGAAACCATATTCTTGTGAAATGTGTGCATGTGCTTTTTCAAGAAGTTCAACTTTAAAAAGACATCTACGAACACACACAGGAGAAAAACCATACTCTTGTGAAGTATGTGGATCAGCATTTTCAAAGCGTACAACTCTTAAAAACCATATGCATATACACTAAAGGAAGACCATATTATTGTCAAATGTATTCTCTTTCAAATGTTCTATATTTGAAAATGCTCATGCAAATGCATACTGGAGAGAGAAAAAACAACTTCTATGAATAGTGAGTATTTGCACCTTCAAACTGTTCATCTTTGGAAAATAGACTGGAAACTTGGTGGCGGTGGGGAGTAAATGTGCATTTTCAAAGAATTCCACTTTTCAATGCAGACATACTTTCAGCAGTCTACAATTGTGAGAAATAATTTGGATGTAAATTGACTAATGCATCTGTTTTAGAAAAGAACGAAGGTTCTTGAGAATTTTATTAATATGTATTTTTACATAATTTTGAAAATGCACGAAGGCACCAAAAAATAACAAAATGGTCGGGATTAGTATTTTTTGGCAGAATTTATGCTTGAAAAAATTACAAGTCATAGACTCTTTAGAAATAGAAATTTTTAGATTTGTATAATTTCAACTTTCTCTCATTTTAAGGCATGGTGAACTAATCAATGGCAAATTGGATTGAGGAATCGGAGAGCCACATTTCTATTCGAGTTCATTACATTCACTCTAGTGCTAATGCCTTTGGGAAAGATATGGATCTAACTCTTCTCCTTCCTCCCAGCTATGGATAAATAGTTGGATATACTGGGTCTTATAGCCTTGGTTGTCAACTAGTCTAGAAAAGAAAACTCTGAATTCAAAACCCGCCTGAGAAATCCAACCACCTGTTGCCTTGTAGGTCCTGCCTCTTTAGGCAAAGGCTAGAAATATTTAACTTCAAAAACAGGAAAGGTATGAATTCATCCCTTCTTCTCCCAGTTATTTGCAATTAGCAAGACAGACTGGGTCCTATAGCCTTGGTTGGCAACCAGTCTAAGAGAAGGAAAAACTCTGAATTGAAAACCAGTCTGGAGAGGGTTATGTTCTGTCAGGCTATCTTGCCCAAGACACACCACTACTGCCACAGCTGCAGTACATGTTGTGCCCCTACTTCTCCTAGTTATTTGCAATTAGCACGACAGACTGGGTCCTATAGCCTTGGTTGACATCCAGTCTAAGAGCAGGAAAAATTCTGAATTGAAAACCAGTCTGGAGAGGGTTATGTTCTGTCAGGCTATCTTGCCCAAGACACAGCACTGCTGCTACAGCTGCAGTACATGTGGTGCCCTACGACCACAATGGGTTATGGGATTCGTAATTGTGATGACTTTAAATAAGCACCAAATTCAACAGAGTGTGGCATTTTTCTTTTTAAGTTTTCAGAATTTCTTGAAAATAGACAAAAGTGTTCTGTAATAGTTACTAACTGTACAATATTTTATTTCTTTAGTTAAAGGATTGAAAAGAATCTTCTCTTCAAGTGGCACCTGAAATGTCAACATTCCCCCAAGACCATAAGTTTAAACAAAAATAAATTGCTATAAATTTAGTTTCCTTTTGCAGGATGAGTTTCCTTTATCTGAAATTTCACAATCTGAAGACCTCCAAAAGGTTTTCTGGTGCTGACATGACTTGCCACAAATAGAAAATTTCAGAAAGAACTGAGAAGGTTCCTAGGTGATGTGCAGCTGTCGTACGTGACTACCTGCCTTGGGTGGGGGTTCCCCAGCCCAGCTACATAGCATACATTTTATGTTAGTTTTCATCACAGCAACACCTTCGTCCATGGATTACTTATCAGGTGTTTCAGGCTCAGTAATGATAGTATTAAAAATTTCAAAAAGTCCTGCAGATACCCATATGGGTAGTGAAAAGAAAAAAACGAAAGCATTTATGTTTATCAATATCACAGAAAGTCGAACTGTTGGAAAAACTAGAGAGGGGTGTAAGTGTGAAGCATCTGACTGAGGAGTTTGGCATTGGAACAACCAACATATATGACCTAAGGATACAGAAGGAGAAGTTGTTAAAGTTTTATGCTGAAAGAGATGAACAGAAATTAATCAAAAATAGAAAAACACTGCACAGAATAAAAAATGATACTTGTTTATTTATGGAGTGGATTTGTCAGTGTTGAAGTGAACATATGCTGCTTATATAAAACTACCTTCAGGGTATATGTATAAACTGTGTGTCCTAGGCATGACAATAAACTACATCCGGCATCAAGGCCTCTGATCGAGAGATTGGTGGTTTTGAGGAGCATGGAACCACCTCTTAATTGCTGTTGTTCCCAGGTCCATACTGACCTGGGGTGGTAGCACTTGTTAGGGTCCCAGCTATGAGCAAATAATGAACCCCCCAAACAAAAATGAACAGTACATTTTTTATAATAAAATGAGTAATAATACATTTTTATTGCAAAATGACACTCAATGCAACACTAAATAAATATAAAAATAAATTTTTATAGTAAAATTACCAACAATATTTTTTATGATCTACAAATTATATATCTAAAAAAAACACCTTTACTCATAAAGTATAAAATTATATGTACAAAATATATTCAGTTGAAGCCATAAAATTGCATTCAAAATATTTAGATTTCAGCATTAAATAACCCATAAATGTCGATAAGCCATTAAACAAAATCAACAATATATAACCTGTGTTATGAAATGTAAAGGGATATCATGTTTATGCTTGGGTTCCATTCTCAAGCTGCCCCTGTTTTATAGCTGCTATATACAAATTAAATAGCCTGTATTCCAAAGTCCAAAAAACCTGAGAAGCGAAGCATCTCTGGTCCCAAGAATTAGATTCTCAACATGTATTATCCGAAGTTGTATTGAATGGCTACATTAGATTTTATGATGACAATCAAATGAAACAAGCAATTTTGCTTAAAAGAACTTGACTAAGCATCTGTAAGTATTTGAATGTTTATTTTCAAGAGGAGAATCTGTGATCATTTAGAACTTTAGTACATGTTGGGGAGATATAGATCCAGGGCCAGCATGTACTATTCCTGAACCTCCAACTGGTGTGGCCTAAGCCTGATTGGCAGCCCTAAGTATTGTTTTGTGACCCTTGCTATCTTATCAACATTTGATTTTTTTTCTACCTACATTTATATACATTACAAATTAAACTAAGCACAACTGACTACTAAAGGATGACAAATTTTTCACAGATTTTAACGTCATTCTGGGTTCATTTTTTATTCGAATCTGTGAATTTGTTTTGCTCATGCTAAATCTCATAAAAAAACACTACATAAAATTTGCTATTTCTTATCAATAATATTGAATGAATTAAAATGTGTTAAACTGTTAAAAAGAAAAATTTCAAGTCAATGTTAAAAATTGCCACAAAACATTGGTTTATTTAAGATGGAATGATCTGTTATGACATTTTGCTATGATGTATTTGGATACATTGTATTTATTTTCAATTTTTCTTTATTGCATCTAATCCATTATTGTACAATAAAATTTGCATTTGAAATTAATACTACCTTATGAAAATTGAAATGTAGTAGAGTGGGGGAGGGGCATATAACATTCAGCGTGGGGTGCACGTATCATAGACTCAGGCATGTATGCCAATAGTGCAAGCCCTCAAGCTTTCCCAATGTTGGGAAAAAATTATGTTAAATATGCAGATCTAGGGGAAAGAAGAAAGATGCAGATCTAAGATTGTGGAAGGATATATATATATATATATATATATATATATATATATATATATATAAGAAAAAATAATATATATATAAGAAAACGTTTCATGATTTAAATTCTCTGGGGACTTCTCCTTATAACTAATACAAGCATTAAGAGCTATAATAAATGAATTCCTAGAAATTTCATAAATTAAATAAGTAAAAAAAGAAATATATATATATATATATATATATATATATATATCATCAAAATATTTGTTATTATTAAGTACATAACTCAAAAAATCAAATAATTGTCAGATTAAAATCCAAAAATTATTTGATTTTTTTTTTTATGAAACTTTCAGGACATCATAAATAAATGAAATTATTTTTTAAATGTTTCTTTTTTTACTTATTTAATTTATGAAATTTCTAGGAATTCATTTATTATAGCTCTTAATGCTTGTATTAGTTATAAGGAGAAGTCCCCAGAGAATTTAAATCATGAAACGTTTTCTTCAAACAGGACCTCCAAATACAGAAAATCTGCTCTGATTTGCAAAATACAAAATGCAATAAAACTGAGGCATTATTTAATTAGAACAGCTTTTAATTACTTTTATGTATAAAATATATTGTGGGCACTATTGCCTTAAGAAAAATTATTTTTGATGAATAATGAAATTTTACAAATATTTTTAAAAATTATAATTATAATAATTTATAAAGTTTTAGATGTTTAAAATTTTTGTATTAATTTGTGCCAGTTAGGTGATATTGTTATTAGGTAAAAATTATATTTATTAATCATAAATGGAAAAACTTATTACAATTCAGTGACCACCAGTATTTTAAAAAGAATTTTGAATTTTTTTCGTGTGTGTATAAACATACCAATTTTTGTAAATACAGACGTCCATAAACAACATTATCAGAAAATAAGAGTGGTAACTATAGTAAATGTAAAGTTAATGTACCTAAAATTCAATAAAACATTATTCCTCAAGTAATTTTTACAGATATGTCGACCATAGAAAAAAATTTGATTAACTGTTCATGCTTTTTAAACTAAAAGTAATATTTGTTTCAAATCAGATTAATTAAATTTCAAATCAGCTAATATTTCTCAAAGTTTCAGAAAAGTATATTTTATTTTTGAAAGATTTTTCAATAAAGAGAATTACATTGCTAAAAATGATACTAAAATCAGTGATGTTTAGCAATTTCAAAACAAAACCTTGTTCCAGTCAATTTAAATTAATATTTTGCTTATTGGAAATATTAAATTTAATCTATCAGTAAAAAGTAAAATAAAAGTTTCAAGAAAGATTTTTCCTTTCTTAAAAATTCATTTTAAACCTAAGTTATCACGTTTCTGTGTAGGGACATAATAAAAATTGTTTGAAAGACACAATGAAGACTTTCTGATTTCATCTATTTTTTACAGTGATAAGGTAACCAAAAAAGTCCTTACTGTTTTTTACATCATGTGGGAAGTAGTCATGAATCACATGCTGGGAAAGCGGTGGGGGTGAGAGCATTCCTCTTGACCAATGCAGGTGCGTTCCGCATGCATCAATCATAACTCAAGCGTGAGGAAATATGGCGGCGTCAAAGCACCTCATTTGGGGTTATCTACTTTATGACTTTAAGGTGGGCTTTCCACAGCATGCTAATCCTTTGGAGATAATTTTGTGAGTGAATACACTCATTAGTTCCAGTTGTTCCAGTTGGGAGATCTGTCCCTTTGTGATGAACCCCACAGTGGCCGGCCACAGATGCTGGATGATGAGAATCTGAAGGCAAACACAGAGGAGGACAACAGCCAAACCTTTGGTATGCTTGCTGAATGCTTCCAGATTTCTGATAAAAGTCAGACTTCACCTGCACCGAACAGGGAAGGCGTACAAGTTGAGCAAGTGGGTACCACAAACATTGTCAGAAGCTAACAAGCAACAATGTGTGGGAGCCTGTTTCTTATTGCTTTCTCAGCACCACAATGTACTCATATTTGTTTGAGTGCTCACCAGTGATGAAAAGTGGGTCCTGTATGACACTCCCAAGTGTGCCAGGCATAGATTGTCATCACAGGACCCTGTGCCTCACACCACATGACCGCCTCTATGCACACACAAGATCATGCTCTCTGTCTGGTGGACTAGTCAACAACTGGTGAACTATAAACGGCTGCCAATGGACCAACTCATCACTGTGGACCTGTACTCGCAGCAGTTGGAATGTATACAACAAGCACTGAAGCAAAAGGAGCCAGCATTTGTTAATCGCAAGGGTGTAGTGTTCCTTTGTGACAATGTCAGGCCTCATGCTACGTGGGTGGCCAAGGATACCATACAGCAACTTGGCTGAGGTTCCTGGACAACTATGTTGGAAATTCTTTGCAAATGAAGCAGACTTGTGACAAGCACTCTAAACTTCTTTGTGTCCAAGACACCTGATTTTTACCACCAGGGCATTGTGCAACTGAGGGCACGTTAGCAAAAGTTTCTGGATACCGACATAGTATGTAAAATTTGCTGTATACCTTTTTTGCTAATCAACAACAGTAAGGACTTTTTTGCCTACCTTATGTACCGTATTGTCTTGTATATAATACAACCTGGTGTTTCTGAAGCTAAAAACAGGGAATAATTTACATTCTTTAGAATAATATGACCCTACAGTAAATATTCTTTTTTTTAAAAGTTGTGCCACATTAAAATCTTAATGTTTTATATAAAGGGTGTTTTATTAAGACAGATTATACATAAAGGTGTTTCATTAAGATGGATGAAAGTCCGCAGTAAATAAATCAGTGTTATTGGTGAAAATTTATTTATTTCCCTATTGGATCATGTTATTCAAGTCATGGCAATTATGTATGAAAAATATCACCCAAATGTCCACCAAATCTGAAAGAAAAAGAAAAAAAATAATTAGATGCTTAAACTTAATTCACATTTAAAATCGGTCCAAGTTATTGCAACACCCTTTATATATTTCATTAAAAATTTAATTTTTCACAATATTAAAGAATACAAATGAACCGGATATTTACCCATTTCTTGTTTCTTCTCCTAATTTCAGTTTCAAAACTTATTTTCAAGGTAAAATTTTTTGTAATTTTAATGTCAAAAAATGACAGATATCATGTATTCCTTTTGTTAATTTTTTAAATTGATTTCAGTGAATTTTCTGTTTTTGAGACAAAAGACATTCTATTTTTGCTGATTCCTAAAGAATAAATATTGCCGACATGTCAAACCTCTTCTGTAAATAATTTCTATCAACACATCTACTTTGTTTTATCATTTATTGTGCTGACGGAGTGTATTTGCAATGTTGCTGTTTCAAAGAGGTTTTAAGCTGAGTAAAAATGTGTTCTTGCATATAATACTACCCCCACTTTTTCATTCCAAATTTCTTGTATATCTGTCTATATCTCTGAGATGAGGTATTATGATTACTTGCATTATTCAGACTGTTATCCTCATCTTCATTGCCATATTCACCTTTTGGCTGCTGTACACTCCAATTGGAATTTCGAACTGAACCCTTTATTTTGTCTGCTGGGGTAGATTGCCATGCGTCTTCCAGATGTCTCAGTTATATCCCTTTTGTGACTTGCTATTGAACTCACAACTCTTTGGGTCAAGTCACTGGATCTAACCAATGTCTTTATGCATTGGTCCATGTGTCCTTGAGGACGTGTGTATGAATTTTCGGGACTTATAAACCTAATGTCTCAACAACCATTTTTTTTTACCAGTGCTCATATTGCAATTTTTTCTGTTATAATTATTGCATTTTTTATCAGAGCTTATATTGCAATTTCTGTTGTTATTCATTGTTTTTCTCTAACACTCCTTATTACCAATTCCCATATTATATTTATTTCTATGCTTGGTCAGCTATCGATATTTTTGTGGCCTAGCATATGTGCTGATTCCTTAAGTTTTCGTATTTTCCAGTGATGCTCTCAGTCTATTTCAACCTTATCCCACAGGGTGCGGTGATCTTCCTTTTCCCTCCATATGTGGTCAGCTACACCTGATTTTTCTATTTCCCCTTGTGTTACTGCTTTATGATGTTCTTGTATTCTTACCTTAAGGGGGTGTCTTGTTTCTCCTTTGTATTTCTTACCTCAAAATTTCTTGTATTATACAGAAGAAAATACGGTGTACTTGACAGCAAATATATTACTTCTTACCAGGATGCGTTAGCATGTCTTTATGTCCCACAATTCATTTCTGACATCATTTAGTTATTTAAACAAAGACTTTGAAACCCCTTTTCTGGACTGGACATAAAATTTTGCCTTTACATCTTTTTTTTTAATCAAGGTTGTAATGCCACTAAAATAAAAGCGGTTACTGGGAGTGAAAAAGAATGAGAAGCAACCAGAAACTCAATCCTAAATAAGAACCAAGGAATAGATTTATATTCCTGTGCAAAAGACAGTAGGTGAACCTATTATCTCCTCCTATTGAGAAAAAAATAAATAGTAAATAAAATTTTAGAGTTTAGGTGGAGACGTTAAAAGTATAGTGTTGAAGTAGACTTTAGAAAAAAACCCGAAACCCGATCTTAAACAGGAAACAAAGGATAAACTTCTACTCCTGTTCAAAAGACCGGAACGGTGTGACAAGCAAACCTATCTACCCTTATTGAGAAAAAAAAATAAAAGTAAATAATATTTCAGAGTTTATACAGAAACATTACAAATATAGAATTGAAGTAGACTTTCGAAGGAGTCTACTTCAATTCTGTGCTTGGAATGTTTTCACCTAAACTCTGAAATTTTATTTACTATTTTTCCTCGGTAGGAGTAGATAGGTTTGCCTACTGTCCACTTTTACGCTTCACCCTGGTCTCTTGAACAGGAGTAGTAGTTTATCCCTTCTTCTCTGTTTAGGATAGGGTTTCCAGTTCTTTCCAATGTCTTTTTCATTCTCTTTCATTCCCAAATCTGCACAGTTCACAAAATTACGGTTTCTCTCCAGTATGCTTCATTATACTTGATTTTGTAAAATGGATGATACACATATATCACAAGAATATGATTTCTCTCCAATGTGCATTCATATATGTTACACCAAAAATGCCTACAGCAAAATATCTTGACTTCTTAATTCCTGTTCTTACATTGTTCTCTCTCTTTAATGTTTTTTTCATCTTCTCTAACACTCAGTAACCCCTTGCATCTTAGTGGCATTATGACCTTGCTTGGGATGAATTAATTAAAAAAAAAATCCTTTATTTAATCAACAAGGTAGATTGTTCTCATTCAACAGGCCCTGTCTAGGGATATCTTGTTTTTACTAGTACTAATCTGTTTCTACGAAGATTTAGCCTGTACTACCTGGATTGAACTCACAATTACTTTTATTCATTCATCACATAATGCTCATTTCAATGAAACAAAAATCATTGCTAAAATTTATAATACAAGAACCAGAGATAATTATACAAAATAAAATAGGTTTGCCTATCATCCAGTTCATACTCCGCCTCAGTTTTTTACATGAGTAAAAGTTTATTCCTTATTTTCTGTTTAGGGTTGGGTTTCCAGTTCCTTGTAAAATCTTCTACAACTCTCTACTCATAATATTTCCACCTAAAACTCTTAAATTTTATTTACTTTTTTTCATCCAAGGGAGTAGATATATTCGCCTATCATCCAGTTCACACTCTTCCCCGGTCTTTTGAACATGAGTAGATGTTTATCTCTTGTTTCCTGTTTAAGATTGGGTTTCTGGTTCCTTCTAAAAAAAAAATTTCTTTCTTTTTCACTACCAGTAGTGGCATTATTATTTTAGTGGCATTATCACCTTGCTCGGGGTGAACTGATTAAAAAAATCCTTTATTTAATCAACAAGGTAGATTATTCTCATTGTGCTGTCCATGTCTAGGAATAACGTTTTTTTATAGTACTGCTCAATTATTGGTTGTGCTGGTTCTACTAATGTTACATCCGTACTATTCAGTCCAGGGATTGAATCCACAATTACTTTTGTTTATTCCTCACATAGTCCTCAAAACAAAAATCATTATAAGTATTTAGAATACCAAAATCACATAGTTGCCACATATACTTGTGTATAAGCCGACTTCAAGTATAGTGTGACACCTGATTTGGTTTGCATGAATTTTAACCTCTCCAAAAAAAAATTACCTTTGTAGAGAGCAAATCACTATTTTTTGGCATAAAAAATGTCATAGAATCTCACACTTGAGCATATACAGTCATTATACAAAATAAAATTTAAATTGACATTAAACGTTTGTGATATTTTATTAAGATTTCTCTTAATATACATAAGTCCACAGCCTAATGATGAGAAAAGCATTTATTTTAAACAAGAAATGTTCATTTTTCATCATTCTTCTTCTTTGTTAACTGTTAACACTTTGCATTATTAATATTCCCATTGCATCCTTTTTGAAGGGCTGTCAATTGTAGCATCCTTATTGTTAATTTCACTCAAAGTTTTCTGTTGCCATAGTAGGATATGACAATTATGAAATTCAAACACACTATTCTTCAGGGATCAGAGTCACTTTCAGTGACAGGATAAACTTATTGTACAGCAAATGAAGTCATGTACAGAGTGATAAAGGTTAATAGACTAAATTCAGCAGTGAATATTTAGATCAAACATTATATAATAAAATTTTAAGATCAAACTTAGGGGTTATTAACACCAACTGTTGGTGGGAACATAATTCAAATGTTACTGGAACTTCATTCAGGTTACCATATTTGACTTTGTTCAAAACAAGTTCTTTCCAATCACCAAAGTTAAGCAATATTGAACCTGGTCAGTACCTAGATGGGTGACTACTCAGGAATACTAGTTGCTGTAAGCTTGGATAAAAGCTCAGAATGAGAAAGCGGAGAGCCGAGTTCAAATTCCAGTTGCATCCGTTATATTCACTTACCCCTAGGAAAGGTAGGAATCCAGTTCTTCTCCCAGCTATGGGTTAAATAGTAAAAGGTTGATAAAACACAAAAAATACATTACAAATTTATGAAATTCTAATACTTGTTTGAGAAATAGTTTTTTTTACAGAATCAAATCACATCAGATTTATCATCACACACAGACATGTTTTTTATTCTTTTTTTGAAAGGTTTTAATTGAGAAGACTTCAGTAAACTGATGAGTGAATCTCGTCTTTTCTTTCAGAGATTATGGATATATAAGATCTTGGGAAATTTTTTAGTGTTGAGTTGGGTTGGGTATTTTGTATTTAGCGACACTTCAGCACCATGAAGGTTCGTCATTTTTTTTGAAAATTGATTTTATACACATGCAGGTGGTGTAATGGTTAGTGGCTTGAAATGAGAAATTGAAGAACAGAATTTCAATCCCAGCCAAAGTTGTTACATTCACTTCTGTACAAATACACCTCTCGTGTCCCCTGCTAATTATGAGTTAAACAGCAGGGAACTCTCTCGCTTGTCGAACACTTTTCTGGTCACTTGCTTTCCAGTAAACTTTGAGCTACAAAAATTTAAATACAATGTTATTGTTATCTTGTGTCTTCTTAATTCCTTTTCTGTTATTGTTTTCGCTCTTTAACCCTTTGAGCCCTGTGTTCCTGAACAATTTTAACCCTTCTGCCTGAGCTCCTGAGTCAAAATTTGCAAATAATTGGTGTATGTAATGTTCCCCGGTAGGTATAAAAATAGTTACAAGTGCTTACCGACCGTCCAACTGGTAGCTGGGCATTAAGTCATTTTTCTCTACCACTGTTCAACCAGTGGTTGGGTATTATGTCACTTTTCTCTACCACCGGTAAAGCAGTGGTCAGAGTTCAAAGAGTTAATAAGGTTTTCCTTTTTATCTCATTCTTTCTCATTCTATAACCCCCTTGTGTGTTAATGGCTTTATTGCCTTACCTGGGCTGATATTGATTAAAAAAGAAATATCCACAGTTTGGTTGTTGCTCCACAGTAGATGGGGTTAATGGGTGTAATTTCTCATTTTGAAAAGAGTTCCACAACTCTTGCCACTTATTTTTTAAGTATTTGCATATAGTTGGACTTACCATATTTTCTTGTGTATAATATAACTTGAGTATAATACGACACTCATATTTCCGAAGCTAAAAACAGGTTTGGTTGATTTTGTTTAGTGTCATATAAACCTCTATGGGTTATTTAATGCTGAAATCTAAATATTTTGTAGACAATTTTATGGCTTTGATTAAATATATTTTTAACGCAATTGTATCCTTTCACCTATATATTTTGTACATAATTTTATACTTTCAGGGTAAACGTATGTTTTATAGATATATAGTTTGTAGATAATCTATTGTAGGTGTTTATGTGTTGGTAAAGCATCTTCCAATAACTTGGACTGATTTTAAATGTGAATTAAGTTTAAGTGTCTGATGATTTTTTTCTTTTTCTTTCAGCTTTAACAACTTAAGTCTTTGGCAATTTCAACCCTGGAAAGATTAACAATCAAACAACGTATTAAAGTTATCAATGCCTATTACGAAAATGGATGTTCAAACAAAATTTGAATAAGAAGTTCCCAGGTTGCATCATCTCTTGAAACAGCAAAGTCAATTGGCCACCATGATCGTGCGATTTGAAACCTTTAGATTTCTTCCTTTGGGGTCATCTCAAAAGTAAGGTCTATGCCAACAAGCCAACAACAATTCAACAGCTGAAGGATGAGATAATAAGGCATGTTGGTGAGATCGAGGAGCAACTATGCAGAGGCGTCAAAAATTTTGACCATCGAGTGGAGGTGTGCTGCTGAAGCCTTGCTGGACATTTGGCCGATATTATTTTTCACACATAATTGCTATGACTTAATTAACAGGATCCAATGGAGAAATAAATTTCCACTAATAACACTGATTTATTTACGGCTGACTTTGATCCGTCTTAATGAAACACCCTTTATAAACCTATTTCTTTAAGGTAGGACATTGTGTTGATGGTTTTAGTCTTTCCAAATAGTTTTCTCATGTATTATTTATGTCGTACAGGTGCTATGTAAGTACATTCAGTTAAAATGTGTTTTACCATTAGTATGGCTTGGCATGCTGTACATGTTGGTTGCTAAAAACAGGGAATAAATTACATCCTTGTGTATAATACAAACCTGTTGTTCAGCCATCTCTATGAAATTTTTTACAAGTTTTCTATTATTCATTAAAATCTCAATGTCGTGCATATATTTCACTAGAATATCTAATTTTTCCCAATATTAAAGAATAGAAACAAACCAGATGTTTAGCCATTGTATGTTTCTTTTCCTAATTTCAGCTTCAAAAGTTATTTTCAAATTTTCAGGGAAAGTTATTAACTAGACATGCCCGGTAATACATTTTCAGGTGCTAACTAAATTATCATACTTTTCTGTTTAATATAACTTTATTATATTTCTATATATTAATAAACTATGAAAATAAAAAAATATTGTCTTTAAGAATGAAGGGAGAAACAAATTTTACTGACATATCAAATACTGTTTGTAAACAATTGTTACCAACACCTGCCTAATTTGTGTTTGTTGTACATTTTGGTTACTAAAAACCAGGA
Organism: Acanthosepion esculentum; assembly: GCA_964036315.1. Lineage (NCBI taxonomy): Eukaryota > Metazoa > Mollusca > Cephalopoda > Sepiida > Sepiidae > Acanthosepion > Acanthosepion esculentum. The sequence continues at coordinate 22,852,593 of OZ038479.1, read as the reverse complement.
ATAAATTACTTTCTTGAGTACAGCCATCCATATGTAAATTTTTTTTTGAAACATTGTACCATATTATCCATTAAAATCTCAAAGTTGTGCATATGTTTCACTAAAATATTTAATTTTTTATGATATTAAAGACTAGAAATTATGCAGATGTTTAGCCATTGTGTTTCTTCTTTCAATTCAATACTTTTTCCAAATTATTGTGCCGAGTGTATTTGCAATCTTGCTGTTTCAAATAAGAGTTTTTTTTAAGCAGAGTAAAAATTTCTGAAAATGTGAATTGTGTATAAGACGACCCCCCACCGTGTACTTATATATAATACAACCCCCATTTTTTGCTTTTAATTTTTGTTCCAAATTTCTTGTATTATGCACAAGAAAAATGCAGTTAAGACAGTGTATATATCTTTTATATTTGTAATTTGTAAGGCTTCCTCTATTGTTGTATGTGTCTTATTGTTTCCACATATGCCAATGTGGCCAAGGGTTCAGCAGAAAATGATGCTTTTATTATTATACAGTGTAACCCGGATATAAGAGAGATTTTCTCTGGTCCCAAATTAGAGCCTGTGTCAATGTAAACAAAATAGACCAAAGCCGGGTATAAGAGACTTCTTCTCCGGTCCCGACAACTCTCTTATATCTGGGTTACACTGTATATTCTTATGATGTTGTTGGTACTGTTCAACAGAGGGTTTGTAATGTTTTTGCTTTTGAGTGATACGAGTACTGATACAGCATTAGAAAATGATAAATTTATTTGATTTATTATGATATCAAGGGCTGGGTCAGTAGATATGATTTCTGCCCTATACACTGATGCTTTGTTTGGGAGTTATCTTAATAATTTTATATTATTAGATATGTGAGTGAATCAGTCTTTGTTATTGCTCTTAGATCCATCGATGTAAATATGCATATGAGGGGGAAATTTTTGAATTAGTTTAAAAAAAAAAAAAATGATAAAATTTTATACAGCACACAAAGAGGAAAAAAGAAAGAATATCTGAAAAAAAAAAACATTAAATACATTTCATATCTATGATATCCAAATCTGTAGTATACAAAAGAAGAAAATGTTTCCAGTGTTTGATCAAATTCTAACTGCATATCCACATTTTCAGATGAACTTGTTTTTTTCCTTTGTCAGCGTTTGCATATATTCTGAGAAACAAGACTATTTGGTTAAGCTAAAATAGATATTTTTCTACAAGTCTATTTTTCTAATGTAGTTTTTTTTTCTCTCTTAATGGAGTTCCAATTCCAATCAGGTTCATTACATTCACTTACACACAAATACACTTTGGAGAGGTAAGAATCTATCTCCTCCCCACAGCTATGGGTTAAATAGTAATACTTGTATCTTGAAAAATAAATATTCTCTAAAGAAAAAAAATAGAAGAATCTTTACAATCCCCAAAATATGTTTCAGCTTTAAATAACCCATAAAGGGTTGATAAGCTATAAAAAAAAAATCCATCGATCAATTCTTCTCTTTGTGAAAATGACCTTTTGGCAAACATGGACAAACATGCCTGCAATAAGATGGAGTGTCAAAAGGATAGGTTTTTCCCATGATGCCACTTTCGTAACTATCTTCACTCTTCAGCAATGTTTATTGTTTTAAAAAGCAATGATTAGAATTGTAACAAAACCTTAACATACAATGAAAGTAAATTTATACATTTCTTTTTGTTCTTGAGAATTGACAACAAAAATGTTAAACACTATTTATTAGATTGTCAATTTACAAGAAGAATTTTATATTTGCAACATTCTAAAAGCTAATAGATCTAACGCATCATTTACCAATTTATAAAGAAATAAATATGAAAACAATTTTTTATTCATGAATTTATAAACATTTACTAAATTAAAATATGTGAACAAACTATTAGGAAATCTTTATTATTTACCATTTTATAAAGTTTGAATCAATTGGCAATTAGCCGATGTTTTGCCAACCATTCCAATGAACAATCTAATAAATAAATAGCTTTTATTATTTTTGTTGTCAATTCTCAAGAACAAAGAAAATGTAAAAAAATCACTTTCATATGTTTAGATTTTATTACAATTCTAATCATTGCTTTTTAAAACAATAAACATTGCCGAGGAGTGAAGGTAGTTAAAATAATAGCAGTGTCAAGAGGATAACCATGCTTTTGACACACAGTTGTTATGCAGGTATGACGGTTAAACACTGCATTTCCACTTTAAAAATTTGATTTTATGAAAAACGAACACATTCCAAAAGAAATCAAGAGCAGGCAAAACTTCATTGGAAAAAAGTCTTCATAAAAAAATATTCATTTTAGCTTAATGTAATATTTTCTTGCATGGTTTCATCAAATGTTTTACCAATTTTCACAAGAAACTGTTTTGCACTGTGTGTTTGCATATGTTGTCTCAAATGGGACTTTCTCGAGAAGGATGATGCACAGACTTCACAAGAAAATGGTTTCTCACCAGAATGCGTCCTCTTATGTCGAACCAAATCAGATTTCTTTAAAAAGGAAGATCCACATTCATCGCAAGAAAATGGTTTCTCTCCAGTGTGTCTTAGCATATGACTTTTTAAAGTTGAATTGATTGCAAATGCACGCTTACATACTTTACAAGAATATGGTTTCTCTCCAGTGTGTGTTCGCATATGTCGCACTAACTCAGACTTGCTTGAAAACGTTGATCTACACACTTCACATGAAAATGGCTTCTCTCCAGTGTGTTTTCGCATATGTCTTACTAAAACTGACTTTTGTGAAAATGAAGATGAGCACACATCACAAGTATATGGTTTCTCACCAGTGTGTATTCTCATATGACGCACCAAATTTGACTTGCGTGAAAAGGAGGAGCCACATCTTTCACATGTATATGGCTTTTCTTTAGCATCTTTTTTTGGTGCATGCTTTGTGTGTGATTTCTTTGAAACAGATGATTCATGTGCAAGATCTCCCTTGTGCTTTTGCATATGACTTTTTAAAGCTGAATTGCTTAGAAATGAACATCCACAAACTTCGCAAGTTATTTTCTCTTCTGTATGTGTTCGGACATGATGTGCCAAATATGCCTTCCGAGAAAAGGAGGAGTCACACACTTGACATGAATATATTTTCTCACCAGCTTTTGTCTTCATATTGGGCACCAGAAAAGATTTCTTAGAAAATGTTTTAGAAAAGAATTGGGCTGATTGTCAGTATAACTGTCTGATAATTTTTTTTTTCAAATTTAAAACTATAAACTAAATAAATTAATTCCTTTTGTTAATATAATTTCCTTTTGTTTTCCATGAGAATTGAATGTTCAGGTTTTCATATCAATCCTAAGTAGTTTTTCATGCTGGAACATCTGCGAAAAAAGAAAATAGATATGGAAATATAGCAGTTGAGAAAGATAACAGGGCAAACTTGGACCTTTTCATATCAATCCTAAGTAGTTTTTCATGCTGAAACATCTGCGAAAAAAGAAAATAGATATGGAAATATAGCAGTTGAGAAAGATAACAGGGCAAACTTGGACCTTTTTATCTACAAAAAATGCAGTACGGTTTTTTTCTTGACATTGCTATTATTTCTTCTCCCATTACTCCTCAGCAATGTTATCTAAAAAAAAGTGATTAGAATTTAAATAAAACCTAAACATAGGAAAGAGAATTTTTACATTTTCTTTGTTCTTGAGAATTTAAAAATAATAAACACAATTTATTTATTAGATTGTTTATTGGAATGGTTGGCAAAACATTGGCTAATTGCCAGTTGATTCAAACTTTATAAAATGATAAATAAAGATTTCCTTATAGTTGGTTCACATATTTAAATAATTTAGTAAATGTTTATAAATTTATGATTAAAAAATTGTTTTCATAATTATTTCTTTATAATTTGGTAAATAATAAATATTGCATTAGTTTTAATACAATTGTATCAGTTTTTAGAATGTTATAAATATAACATTATTATCATAAATAAACAATCTAATAAATAAAGTGTTTAGGTTTTATTACAATTTTCACAATCACTTTTAAACATCACCTAGAAATGGAGATAGATAAAATAATAGAGGTGTCAATGGAAAAATGTCCTTTTGACACTGTTTTTGTGGGCATCAAGTTCCAAGTTTGCCAATAACATTGTAATTTAATAAGAGATTTTGTCAGACCTTTATTTAATATAACACATGATTTGATTTATAATATTTGGTAAATTTTCAAAGCACACTATTAAAATATGTCAACATTGCATAATTCCCTTTATTTACATGCTGTGATCCAAATGCTCAGGTAGTTAAATCTTTGAAGGCAGAAAATGATTTCATTTAAATAAGTAAACAATTTAATTGTAAAACAATTGCTTATTTATAAAGAGTAAAGAAAGACCAGATCAGAAATATATAACAAGAATTATTTATTTTAATTTGATTTCTAAAGCTGAATATGCAAATTAGTGATGTCCATTAAGCAGGTTAGACAAGATGGACAGGGTGCGATGGATAAATTGTCGTCTAAATTACACAAAAATGAAAATAATGCTGACATCTCATTTTAAGATATATTTACGAAAATTACACAAACATATCTTGAATTGCTAGAGAGTAAATTTATTCAATAAAATCGCTGTTGGCTTCAACCACGGCCTTCAGGTAACTTCAAAATCTCTTGCAATGTTTCCGGACAGTTTCCTTGTTTAAGTTGGTGAATGCTGCCATAAACCTTGCCTTTAGTTCATCATTAGTATTACAAGGAGTTTTGTTGTTTTCTCATTCAACAGCATCACACACAATAATCAAGGGGGCTGCAGTCTGGGGAGTTAGGTGGCCAGATATAGAGGTGATGTTGTTACAGAAATTGTTTAACAGCCATGACTAGGTTCTCCTGTTTGTGGGGCATGGTGCAGAGTCCTGTTGCCAGACATAGGGTCTTCCAGCAGCCACCCACTTGACTCAGGGCAACACTACCTGCTCAAAGCACTTAATGTAGTCTGAAGCCCCATGGGAAAATGAATGGAGGCACAACGTTGCCATCACTAGTCATCACGCCAAACACCATGATGTTGACTGGATATATCATCCAACTCTTTCCGAATCCTCTGTACTGTCCTCAGATTGATAAACAGTACAACATGCTGTTTTCAAATTTCTGGGGGAGTGAATTGTGTCACGGTTCTCTTTTTCTCACAGATGGTGCCAAAACGAACCTACTATACTGTGCAGTTGACAAAATCAAAAACAAACGTGCATGCATGCATTTAATTTCGTTTGCTTTGCACATGTAGTTATTCAGATATTCACATTTAAAATTATGTCAATTTTTTGGGGACACCACACGCTAAAATTCACCTTCATCCCTGCCGTGCGCAGACGACTTAGTGGGAGAAGTTCCGACTGACGCAAATTCAGTCGGGTTTCGATCCTAGCTAGAGGCAACCGGACGATGAGAAACAGCGAAACAGTCTGTCTGTGGATGACAAAAGATATATATATATATATATATATATATATATATATATATATATATATATCCTTTGATGAAGGACACAGATGTGTCTGAAAATTCCTAAATTAAAACCTTTCTTTCCATGCTTCATTTCTATCATATGGTTAATAATTAATATTTAATAAATGTTTATGGCACTGATTATATTGGTACCCTTTCATTTTTCCCTATTTTATTAACTAACCTATTTTACATATTATAAAAAGCACATGTGGACCCCCTTTTTCTGATATATATATATATGAGAGAGAGAGAGGGGGGGGAGCTTATTTTTCGTGAAAACAGAAAAACAGACAGAAAAACGGAATGGCTATTTTGTTACTAAGTTTACCTTTCCTAACTCATTCTTCGGACAAAGGATAAAGTCAGTAATCTTTTAATACATCTCCCTTACCTACAGTTTACAGTATTAAAGAACCAAGTTTTACGAAGTTTGCCTGATTTAATAATAAAAAAAGGTGGTGGTAGTGTTTGAGGTGCAGAACATTTTGTCATTTTCTTTTATCCTTTCTTTTTCCGGTCACACATGATGATGGAGGTGGGGGTGCAGTTTGTCATTTCAGAAAGCCAAATTTTACGAATTAGACTTTTTTTTCAAAAATTTTAATTAATAATTTTATTTTCTTGTTTTAATAACATTTATATATTGTTAGACTTTCTCACTAAGTATTATAATGAAGCAAAAACAGAATTCTCTAAAACCTGAAACAGAATTAAGGAAAATTTGAAATGGAAAATCAGTCCATATATATATATATATATATATATATATATAAATATATATATATATATATATATATATATACATACACAGTCTGTTTCATGCTAGATGCAATCATCGGGCCCAATGATTGCATCTAGCATGAAATAGACTGTCGCCTCTAAGTGTTGACTTTTATGTTCACATTTATATTTACACACGCTCTATCTCTGATATTGAGCACTTTATCCCATAAATATAGCACACTTTAAGACTATATTTCCTCATATATATATATATATATATATATATATATATATATATATAGATATATATATATATTTCAAGTCTATGAATTGATTTCTTGGTGGCTGTAGAAAATTGATTCAGAAAAATTCCAAAATTTTCTTTCATATTTTTATTTTCTCAAGTACTTTCAATCTCATCTGAGACCATCTTCTGGGAGTTAAAACATCTGTGGATGTGTATACAGTAGCTCCGTAAATTCAAAATATTTTACCCCGCTGAACATGGTCTTGGATGAGATTGAAAGTATTTGAGAAAATAAAAATTATTTGAAAGAAAACTTTGGAATAATAATGGAACAATAATAAAGCCAATTCCACAATCAATTAACCGTACCTTATCTGACAATTCTTCTAATTAAGCCATCTTTAACAAAGCCAAAAAAGATTACGAAACAGCTCTAAAGCAGGGTGGATTTTTAGCAGCCTTCACATACAAACCATCAACAAAGGCGACAGAAAAAGAAACATTATATGATTTAACTCACTGTACAACAAAAATGAAGGAAAAATATTCATTAAATACATCCACAAACACTCCCTTCCACAAAATATTCAACAGAAACACATTAAAAATCAGCTATAGTTGCTGCTGAGGGATGGATGTTTTTATTGAGTCACCATACTTAGATAGATTTCCAACCAAGACTGAAGAGCTGTCTGCCTGTTAACACAGAAAAGTTTTGAATCCAGAGTTTTCCTTCTCCTAGACAGGTTTTCAACCAAGGCTACAGAGCCCAGGCTGCCTTACTATTTAACCTGATGAGATGAATTCATACTGCTATTTAACTCCTAGCTAGAGTAAAGATAGATTCATAGCTTTCACAACTGAACATAAGTATCTGTCTGTATTTCTGAGATGAGCTATTATGTACACTATTTACATTATTCAGACTATTGTCCTCATCTTTGTCGCCATATTTATTACAACGTTTCGGCCATTGTATGCTCCGGCCTTCTTCAGGTGGTTGGAATGTCGAACTGAACCCTTTATTTTGCTCACTGGGGTAGACTGTTCTAGTTCCCCTCTCCAAGTTCTCCACTGCCTTAACCGGGTAGTGGAGAACTTGGCAAGGGGAATTAACAGGAAATAACTGATAACTGACATCCATTAAACATGGCACGTGGAACTAGAACAGTCTATAAAGGGTTCAGTTCGACATACCAACCACCTGAAGAAAACCGGAACATACAACGGCCGAAATGTTGTAATAAATATGACGACAAAGATGAGGACAATAGTTCGAATAATGTAAATAGTGAACAATAAGTATTTGGATGAAATTTGAACTTGCCTTTCTGATTTCTCTTTCTGATATGCTAGAATACCCACACCACTGCATGAATTGGACATCTTTGAGAACAGTCCAGTTTCATCAAACCTTAAAACTTGCTATGGATGGTATCCTTCAGTTCCCAACTAGGTGTTTAAATGCAGATGACACTGCCATTTACTCCTGTCTCAGTAACAAATCCAACAGAGTAATCCTGGTAGCTGCTCTTGAAAAGGACTGCCAATCAGTGGTTAACTGGGGCAAGAAATGGCTTGTAAATTCTTTTGCCTCCAAAACAAAACTGCTTCCATTTAATCACCACAGAGTACCTATTCTGCCTGCCATCAGCATGGCTGATATTGGACTCCATAAGAGCAACATACTACGCCTTCTTAGCCTCATGTTAATCACTGAAGTGATTATATGGAATTAATGCCTGCATCTACTGCAAGGAAGTTTGTGTCACTGTGTCGTGCGAGAAAATTTTTCTCGTCAAACTCCATCTTGTACATTTACCATTTGTCCATACATTGAATACATTGGCATATCTAGTCTGGTGTTCCTGCTGTACATCTCAAGATTCTTGACAAAATCCAAAGAAAGATCGGTAATATAATTGATCCTGACCAGACATCTCAACTTCAGTCACTTTCTCACCAATGTGGCGTGGCTTCCCTTTGTCTTTTCTACAAATATTTTCATGGCAACTGCTCTGATAAGCCTTTTCCCCTGGTACCGCAAATCCATGAATTTAAGCATCTACCAAATTGGCAACTAGACCCCACCATTTTACTATTGCAATAGCTAAATGCAACCGCCACTTTTACTTCAACAGTTTCTTTTCTCACACTTCCCGCTTGTGGAACTTCCTTCTGTTTGCTTGCTTCCCTGATAATTAGAATCTTCAAAATTTTAAATGCAATGTCAATCCCCATCTTCTGCCTTCTTGAATCCCGTTCATCTTTTGTCCTTTCCTTGATCCTCCCTATTCTCAGTCTTCCCTTTCACTTTCACTCGCCATAACACCATCTATACTCATAGCATTTCCACCTTGCTTTAGGTGAAATGATTAAAACAAAAAAAATAAGCTTCTTCAGTTTTGTCAAGAATGTGGCAGCAGCTTCTTCATTGGCAACCACAGCCACTGCAGTAATTTTTCAGTCCTAACCAATTCTAGAATCCAAAGGTTTCCTGGCACAACATCGTACCAACAACAGGAAATTATTTTCTGTTTATATCTTCCAAACACAAATTTATTATTTCCATCTTACCTAAGCACTTATTACAAACTGTGACCGTTCTGGGTATGACGATAAACTACATCCACGTCCTGGGTAAGACGATAAACTACATCCAACAGCAAGGCCTATGACCAGGAGGTTTTGAGGAGCATGGAACCACCTCTTAATTGCTGGTGTTCCCAGGTCCAACCTGACCCAGGGTGGTTGCACCTGTTAGGGTCCCAACTGTGGGTAAATAGTTGGGCCCCAAACTGGAGTCAAAATACTATGTAAGTGTAAAAATAGGTTTTAATACCAGAAATACTTTATAAAAACAAAAAAAATTATTACCAGCAATACATTTTTGAAAAAAAGATATTACCAGCTATAGATTTTTTAAGAAAAAAATATTACCAGAAATAAAAATTTTGTTGGCATTAAATAACCCATTGAGGTTGATATGCCGTAAAACAAACCAAACCAAACTATAAATACATTTTTGAAAAAACAAAAAATATATTACCAGCTATACATTTTTTGAAAAAATTATTACCAGAAATACACTTTGGAAAAAAATATTACCAGCAACAAAAATTTTGTTGGCATTAAATAACCCATTGAGGTTGATATGCTGTAAAACAAACTAAACTTAACCAAACTGTGATCCTAACTTTTACAGTTTGAACTGTGAGAGTAAAACTGGTGTAAATCTCTTTTTCCTATTTCACTATTTCATTTATTTTGCTTCAGTACACATCAGATTGTGAGAGGACAACCACTTCTGTAGTATGAAACCTTCCATCTGTGACTTTGTTCTCCAAGCAAAAAGAGTTTTCCTGCCACTGTAGGTGACTCCAATTACTGAACAATGCTACATTTGAATTTTGTAATTGTGTTGTCATGTCCTGCTATGGAAACAGCTAAAACAACCTTAACGGGAATCAATGATAAGCCTACTTCACCCAGAAAAAGAATTCCAGGAAAAGGAAGTAATACTAATGAATAATGCAGAGTGCTAGTGATTAAGTGCCTGGTCAAAAACAATTTTCATTGAAGAGCTTATGCAGAACCAGTTTAGAGACCATTGGGTTATTGTCCAGAGATGTTGGTGGAGATTGCGCAGACATGTCTGCAATTTGAGCTCAACCTCACTATCCAGGAAGAGTCCTTCACAAGATACCACAGAGCAAAAGAAAGAGTGGTAGACCCAAGGAAACCTTCTGTAGAATGGTAGAGCAAGAACTCTGGGATTAAAGCCTAACACTATAAACATTTCCCAACAAACTTTAACTTTTGTGCCTGCAAAAAAAAAATAAATAAATAAATGGATGTCAAAAGTACCGTTCTTTCCCTTGACACTGCTATTATTTTAACTACCTTCACTCTTCGGTAATGTTTATTGTTTTAAAAAGCAATGATTAGTATTGTAATAAAACCTAAACACATGAAAGTGAATTTATACATTTTCTTTGTTCTTGAGAATTGTCAACAAAAACATTATTTATTTATTATATTGTTTATTGGAATAGTTGGCAAAACATCGGCTAATTGTCAATTGATTCAAACTTTATAAAATAGTAAATAATAAGAACTTCCTAGTAGTTGGTTCACATATCTTAATAATTTAGTAAATGTTTATAAATTTAAGAATAGAAAATGGTTTTGATATTTATTTCTTTATAAATTGGTAAATGATAAATATTGCATTGTTTAATTTTAATACAATTGTCTTAGTTTTTAGAATGTTCTAAGCCATAGAAAATGAATCAAACAAAAGAACAATGTATATACGTAAGATGACTTCACGTATATTGCAACTTCTGAACTTTTGTACGCCAGCATATATGGTATAAGTCTACCAATTGCCCATGTTTAGAATATTGCTGCCACATTTGGTCTGGTGCTCTTGCTATTTATTTAGAGGTTCTTGATAAAATACAAAGGAGAATCAGCAATATTATTGGTCCTGACCTGGTATCTCAGCTTCAGTCACATTCCCACCACTGTAATATAGCTTTCCTGTGCCTTCTCTATAAATTCTTTCATGGCAATTGTTCAGATGAACTCTTCACTATGGCATTTAAGCTTTATGAATTTAAGCTTAGTACTAGACTGGCAGCATGGTTTCATCCATTTACAGTCAAATGTAACCGTAAGTTCTATGCTAACAGTTTGTTTTCCTGCTTGTGGCACTCTCTTCCGGCCCCATTTCTGGACAACTTTAATCTTCAACAATTTAAATGAAATGCAATGTCAATCGTTATCTACTGTCTTCCTGATTACCCTTCTATTGTTCCCGCTCTTTCATAAGGTTTTCTGTTTTCTAATTCTTCCAGACCCAGTAACCACTTCTGTCTTAGTGGCTTTACTGCCTTGCTTGGGGTGAATCTGATTAAAAAAAAAAAAAAAAAAAAAAATAATGATAATTTCTCAAACGTTTGAATAACTTACGTCTGGTGTTGTGGGAAAGTTTCCAGTCGACATTCTGCTAAAAAAAAAAAAAAAAAAAAAAAATCTGACCAATCCTCATTTATTTTTCTTCTTGGTTGGACCGAGATCTTTTCAGTAGCTCGCACGTAAAATTTCTTGAAATCGTCATTTAAAAATGAAGACAACTTAAAATCAGGGCCATAATTCGCCTGCACAAACAAAAATGGAAGTAGAAAATTAGCTAGAACTCTTGAAGAACTTTTTGAAAGAAAACAAGTTAATTGCTAAACAAAGAACTTGTGAAGGTTGTTGTTGCAATATGACTTTGGTATCCAAAAAAGTGGATATATATGGAGATGCCTTAAAAGAAAGCAGCTGTAGGAAAAAATATATATTTAAGAAAAAAAGGCTCATTTTTGTTTCATAACTCAACAGACAAGGGCACAAGAGGGAATAGCTGACTTAAAAAGCGTTTTTTCTCAAAAAGGAACCAACAAGCATTCATCCACACGAATGGCAATATATATCTGGAATAAATATTTCTAGAAAAATCAAAAAATGTATGTGAAAATAGATATTTAAATTAAAAAAAACAAACAATAAACGATCACAAATTTGATTAGCAAATTTATGGCCCAGATTCTTTGGTCCCGTTTTTTACCCGAATTAAATAAAATTAATTTAGATTTATAATTTATTGAAGAAGCATTTTGTCGAAAATAATAATGGAAAAAATATCTAAGGATCTTAGAAAAATTGTTCCCTTTGCGACACGGTAAATAAAATAATTTTTAACATACTTGAATTGAATTGATGAACAAAAAAAAAACGTAATGAACAAAATACGAAATAAAAATTAAATTTGAGTCCCCAACAAAAGATGATTTTTTTTCAAAATTACATTTGAATAATACTTGAACTTTTTAATAAAATAAATATTTAAAAAAATCTAAACTTGCAAAAGAGTTAATTAAAGTTTAAACAAACAAAATGTGTGTTTACGTTTTTGTTGTCTTCGAAGAATCATTTTTCAAGTACGGATGCCTAAAAAGGCCAAAACTAAAATAAAGATTAATTTGTATTTTCCTTTTCTCGACAAATTTAAATTCAGTTCATGGTTTGGTAGTAGTTTAGTTTTCGGTTAAATTTTAACAGCAATCTGATCTTGGTGAAATTGAAAAATCAACATATTTTAAACATTCTCTCGAACGGTCAGTCTTGCTGCTTGCATTTTCCGTAACATAAAGTCATTGCAATTTCCCATTGATTCAGTACCTGAAGGAACTAAACGCGTTATAGAAATAACTTTACTAATTTTAATTTATTAATCTGGTCTCTCAATTTTCACGATAGATAGATAGATAGACATGAACAGACTAAGATAGATAGATAGATAGATAGATAGATAGATAGATAGATAGATAGATAGATAGATAGATAGATATAGACAGACAGGAACAGACTAAGATGGATAGACAGACAAGTACAGACTAAGATAAATAGACATAAACAGACTAAGATTGATAGATAGAGATATGAACAAATCTAGAAAGATAGATATGAACAGATCTAGATAGATAGATATGAACAGATCTAGAAAGATAGATAGATATGAACATATCTAGATAGATAGATAGATATGAACAGATCTAGATAGATAGATAGATATGAACAGATCTAGATAGATAGATAGATATGAACAGATCTAGATAGATAGATAGATATGAACAGATCTAGATAGATAGATAGATATGAACAGATCTAGATAGATAGATAGATATGAACAGATCTAGATAGATAGATAGATATGAACAGATCTAGATAGATAGATAGATATGAACAGATCTAGATAGATAGATAGATAGATAGATATGAACAGATCTAGATAGATAGATAGATAGATAGATAGATAGATATGAACAGATCTAGATAGATAGATAGATAGATATGAACAGATCTAGATAGATAGATAGATAGATATGAACAGACGTAGGCAAGAGAGAATAGACTTCAAATTTTTTTAGCTTTTCTGAATTTTCTCGGAGTGACAAAAAAGAAACTAGAGTGCTATCAAAAGTTTAAAATAAGAATAAGTCACTAAAAATAATACTAGGGCCTAGGGTTTTGATTTGTGGGTCTTTTTTTTTTCTTGTGAAAATTTTCATAACCTGTGTGAATTGATACATTTTTACTGTTAGGAGTTATGACATTTTTTGCTAGTTTTTTTTTTTTTTTTTTTTTTTTTTTGTGGTGAGGAAAAGCGAAAGAAATAATTAAAAAAAAACCCAGCAGTGGTCAAACATTTTTTTTAACACTTCCGCATTTTAATGGACGTTTTAACGCGGACTTTACCTAAAATAAATAAATAAAAGTGCGTAAAAATGTTAAAAATTACATCTGAATTTGAATAATTCCTAAAAAAATAAATAAAATCGACAATAAAATAAATAATAAAAAATATATATTTTAAATAATCTCAACTTTCAAATAGTCCGTTTACTTTAAATTTTAAACCAAAGAAATAAAATATTTGAACTTACCATTTATTTATCTTCCCTGATTTATACTTTTTTAAAAGAATAATGCACAATATCGGAGGGAAGTGGAAATTAAGGTGTTTTAGAAATGACAAATTTCATTATTAAATAACAACGCGATGTGTTCTTGCGGCTTTAAAACCGAAAAGTGCATCAAGGACCAAAGCTCAAGGGAGGTAATCGATATAAACCGTGGGAGACTTTCCCCCACGGCATGACCCATGATTTTATGAAAATTCCATTAAAAAAAAAAAATCAGAGTTGTATCTATGCTTTTAACTCCACTCAGTCTATAAATACAAGAAATGTGAAAACTGAAGATGTGAAAACAATTCCTTTTTTTTCCTTAGTTTTAACCTTTAAATATATACTGAAAAGTAAAACATGTTATTTCATACTTTCATTGACTCAGCTCACGCAACACAAGGCAGCCACTCAAGCTAGAGACATTTTTGTATTATTACTAGCGAAAGAAAAGACAAAAAGTGAAAGGCATAGGGCTATGTAGGAAAGATAACAGTTGAAGAGGTCAAGATTGTTGTCGTTGGGAAAACAAGAGAATGAACATGTTGCAGAATTAAGAAGAGTATTGATTCAAAAAATATTTTATAAGAAGGGCTTTTTTAAAAAATTATTTTTGGTTAATTATAGCTGATTAGTCTGCGTCAAGAAAACTCGCAAACATTTAAATTTTGTTGTTCGCCTGGCACAAGGTCAATAATAACATTCTCAATAAGTGACAAAACGACTCTTGTATATGAGAAAGAAAAGAGATATTTGAATTTATATACAGAAATTTACATTTTTTTTGTTGTTGCTGAAATAAAATTCAAAGACATTGTATCTTTTGGAACTTTTTAGGTTTTTCTTTTGTTTGCTCTCAGGAAAGTTTCACTGCTTTCTTTTAAAAGGTATTGTTCATAATAATTTCTGTGACAGTGAATATTACACGAAACTGATTTTGGGTTTGGAACATTTCAGTCAATGTAAGATTCGATGTTTTGGATTTGTTTCTTTTTGTTTGTAAGTCACTTTTTATTGTAAAATACTGTTCTTTTAAAACAAATCAGTAAATTTCACTCGCAAGAATATTTTTACAAAAACGAACGAAGTTGTTTGCTTTTTTAATTGTGAATGTTTTTACAGAGAGGTTCTTTTTTATATTCATTACAATTACAGTGTAACCCGGATATAAGAGAGTTATCGGGACCGGAGAAGAAGACTCTTATATCCGGGTTTCTTTTATATCCGGGTTTGGTCTATTTTGTTTTATTAACACAGGCTCTAATTTGGGACCAGAGACGATCTCTCTTATATCCGGGTTTCTCTTATATCAGAGTATCTTATATCCGGTTACGCTGTACATCACATAATTAAGAAATAGAATTTAAAATAATAATTTCGAGAATGAATGAATTTAAAACAAATGTTGTAAGTTTGGTACGCGAGCTTGCAAGATGATAAATTTGTTACTGAAATAAAATTATCACTTAATATACTTTTTCTTTGTGAAATGTGTCAACAATGGCGATTCGGGAACTCTGAAAGTGGAGGGCCCACTTGGGGGCCGAAATTTTTCTGTGGAGGAAGGGGTGCAAATTCAAGCAGCGTCTTTATTTTCATACTACACCACTACACAACTTAGGAATGAGTTTTATCTTACTTCACTAAATTAAACGGAATAACTTTTCATTCATAGTAGTGGAGTTCTAATCTATTCTTGCCCTCTTTTCCACTCTCAAGCTGTTGGGCCACAAGAGAGGTTCGTTAACTTCAAAACAAAATCAAACGGTTAACGAACGTCAATACTAGCCGAACAGTGTAAATGTAATTTGTCTGCTCTGATTTTTTCCTCTACGAAACTTAGAAAAGTTGGGGGGAGAAACCGAGTGAGACAGCCAAAATGGGGGGGGGGTATTGGCCCCTTCTGCTCTCCCGGTAGAATCGCCACTGTGTCAGGTATATTTTTTAGAAGAGGTTGTAATTTGAAACTGAGTGAGTGTGTGAGAAGAAAAAAAAAGGTTTTTTAGTACATTACTCGTCGTGCAGTTTTTACAAGAGTAGATGCTGCTTCTTTTTTGTAGTGTGCGTTGAAATTTCTGACGCAATATTTGAGAAAGTTTTGTTTGGCTTCACTGTATTCGGCTGCGATTCTCACGAAACGTTTCAGGTTTCCCATTGGAAGCTTCTGGTCTCACGATATTTATTATGTAAAAATACATAATTATGACACAAGGCCGAAAAAGGGGGAGGGTTTGAGGCTGGTCATCACTATCTTATACCTAGCTAAACCCGACTCACGACTCTACAATTTTCGCATTCACCACAAAAAACTCGTCCGTCACCCATCAATCATCCATACACCATAATACCACACCCTTTCAGGGGGGCCTACAGAAAACGCACCACATGATATTAAAAATTTAATGATGATAAAGTACATATATACAATTCTATGGATGATTAAATATGAGAGGAGATGAACTCAATAATCAAACTAAATATCAACACAAAGTAAATTAAACATAACTGATGTTAGTAGGGCCCGTTCAACCCTAAAAAAAAGGTAGAGGCCGCTGTATTCTGCCCATTGGACAAAATCAAGAGGCTCTCTCGCTAAAGGAGTGGGAAAGGAGAGAATATACATACGACATGGGAAATATGAAAGCTGACCCAGTCGAGATGAAAAGGGGGACCAAAACAAACTGGGGAGGTTGGGAATTTCAACTTGGATCATAACCAAAGATGCAGCCGGGAGCAGGCCAGGAACAACACTTACTCACATTAACTAGGTACACAAAGCTTGTCTAACATAACCAAGGGAAGGGCTCCACAGGAAACCACCCCGATGTGATGTAGCTTGACCTAAAAGAGAAAATCAAGGCTAGCCCCGTTCAAACGAACCAAACTCGCTTCAGTCAACCACCTTTCGCTAAAGACTGTCGAATGCAAGCGTTTTCTATCAGTTCTAATTTTCATCTTGAGCTGATGCTCAAAGAATCGGATCAGATCCTGATGAGAAAGACGGTTGCCTCGCAAAACTTCCTCCTGTCGCATCGTCCAAATCACCAATCGGGCTGTAGCCAGAAGCGTAAGAAACTCCATTCGTTTCAACCCAGAATACGGGGGAGACACATTGTCACACACGTATGCGCGATCAATGAGCACAAGCTTTTCGGGAGCGAGACGAGCCGTCAACTCGCCGACATGGTCTCATAAGGGGCGGACCTGAGGACAATGGTAGAAGGTGTGCGAAGCCGTTTCCTCTAAACCAAGGTCACATCGTTCACAGTCTGACAAATCCGCCAAGCCCCATATGAAGGCCTTGTCATTGAGAGGCAGCCGATTCCGAGCCAGTCGCCAGGTAAGCGAAAACTCAGGGTTACTGAGGTAATCCGCCGCTGGCGCCCAAGACCAGAAAGAGCGAAACTCCTCCTCCGACAAGTCGAGCCGCTCATGTAGAGGATCCTTCGCGACCCTTTCCACTAAATAACGATAGAAGACCTTCCTAGGCCGTGAAAGGTCACTGGACAGAGGAATGATCGCCAAAGCGTACCGACACTCGCGTAGGAAATCCGATTGATCCCGGGGTTTATGACGGCGCTCAGCCCGCGAGATGGGAGGATTGATAGTAAGGAAAGGGAACGCGCCCCTTAAAATCCCCACCATAATCGAATCTCTTGTCAATGCGCGGCGTAGGAAAGCCAACCTCGAGGCTAGTTTGTGGCTCGACAAGTGTGGCATTCCCAGCCCCTCGTGACACGGACGTTGTGCACAGACTTCACTGTTCGTGTGCTCGCTATCCTCCATAAAATGGAGGATAGCGAGCGCACGAGCGGCTTTTTATGGTCCTTACAGCGAGGAAGTACAGACAATCGATAAAGGACAATCGGGAAAACGTAAGTGGCACACGCCTCCGCCATGCCCTTCACGGACAACCTCCATCGACGCCAAGTCAGACCGGTCGCGTCGACCTTTGCTCGTACTTCAGACCAATTTTTCTCCAGCTCAAGTCGGGTCCAAACCACACTCCAAGAATACGGACAGGACCGACGTCCAACCTAAGGTCACCGGAAGATCGATCCCCTTCCAGGCACCTAACCGCAAGTGAAGGTCATAGGGCTATGTAGGAAAGATAACAGTTGAAGAGGTCAAGATTGTCGTCGTTGGGAAAACAAGAGAATGAACATGTTGCAGAGTTAAGAAGAGTATTGATTAAAAAAATATTATCAGAAGGCCTTTTTTTAATTATTTTTGATTAATTATAGCTGATTTAAACATTTAAATTTTGTTGTTCGCCTGGCACAAGGTCAATAATAACATTCTCAATAAGTGACGAAACGACTCTTTTGTATATAAGAAAGAGATATTTGAATTTATATACAGAAATTTACATTTGTTGTTGCTGAAATAAAATTCAGAGAGATTGTATCTTTTGGAACTTTTTACGTTTTTTCTGCTTGCTCTCAGGAAAGTTTCACTACTTTCTTTTAAAAGGTGTTGTTCATAATGACTTTTCAATATAACGGTTGCCCACTTTTCCTGTTTACAAAACCATATTTCTGATTGTTTATATTATCGGCTTGCTATTTATAACAATTTCTTGTGCCTCTCGGTCTACAAGCAATCCACATTTCAAATTTCTCAAATTATATTTTGGACTCAAAATTCCATTCGGCATTTATGGTTATCAGAAAGGAAAAAAAAAATCTTTTTTCCTTGCTCCATATTTCATTTCGTGTTTTCACTTTAACGTTTCTAACATTTTTAACCCTTCCAATTCTCCAGTTCCTATACGGGTTTTTGACATAAACCCGTTTAATCCTAATTTCATACTACCAGTGTCACAATTGTGTCACACACCCTTGAAAGGGAAACGTTAACATACACACATTTAGGTATGTTTAATAAAAACCCTTTGATATGAGAAAGTTCATAGACACACATTAACGTGTGTTTAATGATAAAACCCCTTGAAAGGGAAAAGTTAACATACACACATTTAGGTATGTTTAATAAAAACCCTTTGATATGAGAAAGTTCATAGACACACATTAACGTGTGTTTAAATGATAAAACCCCTTGAAAGGGAAAAGTTAACATACACACATTTAGGTATGTTTAATAAAAACCCTTTGATATGAGAAAGTTCATAGACACACATTAACGTGTGTTTAATGATAAAACCCCTTGAAAGGGGAAAAGTTCGTACCTTGGTTTCATTGTAAATCTACATCAGAAAAAATGTTGTTTCATAGATACTCTTAAGCGGGTGCTGGCTCACAAAAAGTCCATCAAAAATGCAAGGGAAGCGCTGTCAGGGTCGATTAATAATGAGTGCCACTCGGAGCCTATGTGCAAATGACCGATTTTGATCATGTGATTCGTGACTTTTGACACGGTAACTTCCGGTCTTAACAAATGCATTGTTGTAAACGAAGAACAGCAACGAGATATATGCGCGTAAATGTACAAAAACAAAGTGTTACATAGTCAAAAAGAATTCAAAGAAATTGATCTCTTATAAAAATCGATAGGCGATCTATCCGTCCGTGAAAATAACGCGATTTTTATTTGCTACATCTTTGTTTACATTGGAGAAAAAGCAGTGGTCGAATGAAATAAATAAAAAAAAAAACTAGACAGAAAGAAAACCTTTCTCACAACGTTTCGGCCTGTTATAATCTTTCTAAACCAGATCTTCTGATTTATGTTACACAAATTTCCACCAGTGGCCGGATGAGAACGCTCCGAAACCCAAGACCGAACTAAAAATTCCATCAAACACGTATCGGCTCACCCCCCCCCCCACAAAAAACAACAACATACAATCCAATTTTTTACTCAATAGCGCCCACCCCCGCCTAAAGAAGCGAAATAGGAATTGGATCTGATCTGATCTGAGCCTGCGAAAGGACATTTTTATAAAGCTCATCAAGGAGACAGCTTCGGCAGTTGGTCTGCCCAACAGCCAGGGTTCACACGCTCGTCAGATCGCGATCTCCACATTAAAATACAACTGGCCTCCCATCTCCAAGGACAACTCACCAAAGCCCGTCACCGCAGTAATTCACGACTCACCCTCCCTCTACTACCGCAAGCCACTGCGGACGGCTTTACTTACTTCTTTCTTTCAACGAAAGATTTTCACACCACTTCACCATTCGTCGTATTTTTTGTTAATACAATTATTATTTATTTCTTAAACCTCTGTCGTTTCTTGTTTCTGCTACCATACGCTTAATATAACAGACCGTTACGCCCTTCGCCATTCCTCAGGTTTAACTAGATCTGGGAATTCCGAACTGAGCACTTTATTTAATCTACGGGGGTAGACTGTTCTCGTCCCACTGCTCATGTCTCTAGTTCTTATTTTATTCTGTTCAGTTACCAATAACCACTATGTCACCAAATTCACAAATCAACGCTTATTACCCATCAGGCCATTGTCTCAATTTGCTGGAGTTAAACTTAGCGCAAAAGTATAACCTTGTCTTCTGATTAGGCTGCCACTGTTGCTGGCTGTCATGTTTCGACTGCTGCTATGTTTTCATTGCTACAGAAAATAATGACGAAATTAATGATCAACTTAAGCAACCGTAAATAAATCTCTAAAAATAACGTTGCACATTTTAATTTAATAATTCTTTTTGGATAATCTTTAAAAAATGCATGTGAGGAAGGAATGGGTCACAATGCATCCTCGATTCTGAAAAAGAATAAGTAACAGAACTCAAAAATTAAATACAAGATCATGAAATTCTTATACTACAAAAAGAAGTCAACTATACTTTTGCATAGATTATATTGAAATTGACATTGAGACGGCACCAAAATCTATAAATATATAAACAAAAATAAAAGCAATCGAAAGGTTGTTTTTACACAAGAGACAGGTTGTTGGTTAACACCGGTTAGCTTTCTTATCAAAAATATTTTTTAGATGTTTTACGTCTTTTTCATTTAAACTTTCGTTGTTGTTTTCGTTTGTGTTACCATTTAAAATCTGAAAACGGTAAGTAGAATATATCAAATCCTCACAAAAAGTGTTTCTTCCCCTAATTTTATTTTTTCTTCATCATAATTTTTATTTTTTATTCATCAAGTAACGAGAGTAGTTGAAAGAAAAAAAATTCTTCATTCAGTAACGAAAAGTATTTTTTAAATGATTTTTAACAAATACCTTTTTTAAATTTTATTATCTATTTCATGGATTTTGATGTTATTAAAATTAAAAACCAAAATTAAAGAATTTTAATTTTTGCAGCTTCAAATTTCATATTCAATTTTTTTTCTTAAGTTGTTAAAATCGCAATTGGATTAATATTTAGATTAGCATATCTTATTCAAAGTGTTAGTTTTCACAATTTGTTTAATTTCGGAATAAACTCTACTTGTCGTTTGTACACTGACTCACAAAAGGTTGCAGCAAAAATCCGTACTACACATTTGATTTCCATAATGAAACTTGAAACATAAAAAAAAGACTTAAGTGCCTCCAAAGATTTGCTAAATGTGAGTTTACATAATGAAAAAATATCACAAAGTTTTATTTTCAAATTCTGTTATTATTAAGAGGAAAGATCAAAGGATTTTTTATGTAAAAAAACATTATCATATTGCTCTCTGATTTTTCGAACAGGAGTAGAGCTTTATGATAGCGTTTATCCCTTGTTTCCGGTTTAGGATTGGATTTCCGGTTCCTTCTAAAGTCTACTTCCGCACTATATTTCTAACATCTCTGTTATTAAATTAAATCTTGACATGTTCAAGTCTAGAGTTAGCTGTTATTTTTCCTGCATAGACTCAAGAACTTCACTCTTTGCCCTTTGTTACACCTATACAACGTCCCACAGTAACCCTCTACCCTATGTGGCTCATAGGACTTTTATTGGGTGCACATAAGTAAAAAAAAATCCTTTTTAGAAACTTAAAAATTTTGGACATTATTGCAGTATTTAAATAAGCATCAATTTCTTTTTACGTCAAATTTTTCACCATTTGAGTAGATAAGTTCTGAGTAATTAAGGCCAAATTTTATCGAAGCCCCTTTTTTGGTAGCGGCTCGTACTGAGAATATACTTTGATTAAATGTAGTGATATAAAGAGCATCCTTTAAAAATAATGCAATCTTGAGTGTTTCTTTTTGTGTCATTCAAAGTAAATTGAGCACTGCCACTTTTTAAAGTAATACTACTGTTTCTACTTTCAGTTCAATATGATGATTTTCTGGATTAAAATCTAAACTAAGAAATTGAGATTTGTCAGTAATAACATGAGTTTTGGCTCCACAATTAACAAGTAAACTGTTTTTGTTGGAGTCCAATTGAAAACAGAAATGAATGTTCATTCTCTGAAACATGTTCCACATTTTGACAAAATGAGCTTTCTTTTCACTTCTGTACTCAGAAGGTTTGCGACAAGCATGACAGATGATATTTTTGTTTGGTAGATTGGAATTATATCATTTTGAAGAGGAATTATTTAATGGATAATTCTGAAATTCGGTAGTTACGGCTTTTATGTCCAGGTTTATGACACCATTGAAATAGAGTCTATTCCTAGGCTCATAACCTGTAGAGTGAATGGCCATGGTTAAATTTAAATGAATGGCAGAACTTCCCAACAAACAGAATTGACAAAGATTGCAGTAAACAATAACAAGAAAAGAACCAGGCAAAAATAACATAAAGCAAGCAAACAAAATATGCAAGACAAATTAACAGTAATAAGGCAAAGTAATAGTAATATGTATAGTAAAAATTTCACAAACTAAGAATTAGGGTTCACACACAAGAGCAAGTTCAGTTGAACGAATGCAGTGTTCTAACTTCAATGCAAGACAGACCGGGGTTGAGTCAAATGAAACTGAGAACCGGCCTATTTTATTGGTTAGGAAGAAATTCCAGTATGTATTTGTGTGCTTCTGCAGGATCTGAAGAGGGGAAAGTATTTTGCAATCATTCCCACTTGGATTGAAACTAACAAAAATTAACCTTTACCACACCACAGGCGACAACAGTTGCCATAGAATTCTCTCCCTTTGCTACTCTAGGTGCATTCTGTCACCTCGATAGGGTTGCTATAAATAAACACTTGTCAACTGTTATTTCTGGTATTTTAAGCTGGAAATCGCCTACTACTGCTTTGGAACAAGGTTAGACTTTCGTTTTCCAACGCCATTTTGAATTCTTCTAGACTCTACATGAGGCATAACATTGATTAAACCCACGTTAAATTTTCGCAATTTTTTGTAAACAAAAATGGCCACGTCAATATCTAACAAAGCCCTTATTCAGGAGTTTTTCTTTGATTAGGACTCCAATGATGATTTTGAAGGCTGAGTAATTTTATGGAAGCTAACGGCAACCATTGATATACCTGATAGCCTTTCTGAAGGCAAATTATTTTGTCTATTTATAAATGATGAAATATTAACTTTATTTGTCAACGAGACAAATATGTGTCAGGTGAAAGAAAGAGCAAATAAATGCTAGTGTCTTCTCGTATGTAAACACAAGGAGACACATCACTCTTTTGACAAAATAAAAGCCTTTTTAGCAATTTTGCTTCTTATTGCACCCCAGATCTTTGCAAAGAGTAATAAAAGTTAAAGTATGTTGAATTATTTATGTATATTTTAATCTATCTGTTTTTAATTTAACGTTTTTATTTCACGTTTCAATTTTTGCATCCTCTGCATGTGTTAATCATTTCCATTATGTCCTTGTCCATCGCCGGCCAGTAGACATAGCTCCGCATGAGACTCTTCATACGGTTTCTACCGGGGTGTCCACCGTGGAAGTCTTTTAAAATTCGCTTCCATAATTTTTCCGGAATTACAACTCTTTCGCTATATAATAAGACATTGTCACATAGTGAGTAGACGTCTGACACGCTATTATCTTTCGTTGCGATTTTACGTTTTATCTCGCAAATGAAGTCATTTTCTAGTGCTTCGTTTTTGATTTCCGACAACGTTACAGGTAGATCCCGGACGGTATTCGCTATTATTGATTTTATTTCACCGTCTGAACGAAGAGCTGCTATAACTGAGTCTTTAAGTGGTTGATTTTGATTAGCGATTAGTCTGGATAGACAATCTGCATGGCCAATTTTATTAGTTGGTAAATAATTTAATTTAAAATTATAGTTGAGAAGGATGGTACCCCATCTCAAAAGTCTATTCGCCGTATAAACCGGTAAACCCTTTTTAGAGCCAAATATCGTTAATAATGGTTTATGATCAGTCTGTAGATTGAAATACCTTCCATGCAGATATCTGTGAAATTTCGTTACTGCGAAAATGATACTGAGGGTTTCTTTTTCAATTTGGCTGTACGCTTTTTCTGCGGATAGCAACGTTCTTGATGCGTGTGCAATGGGTTTCAGTGTACCGTCTGGCATAATATGTAGGATACACGCACCGATACCGTATGAACTAGCATCGCAGGCCACAATGATATCTAATTGAGGGTTGAAGTGAGTCAGAAATAGTTCTGATGTTAATATATTTTTTATTTTTTCAAAATCTGACTGACACTCCGTTGTCCAGTTCCAAATTTTCTCTTTTTTTAACAATTTATTCAGAGGAGCGCGTAGCTCGTGCATATTTTTTTATGAATACTTGGTAATAGTTGGCAAGTCCCAGAAAACTTTGGAGCTCGTTGACATTTTTTGGAGCAGGCATATTTTTGATAGCTTCTGCCCGCCGTGGGCCAGGCCGACTTCCCTTCTTATCAATGATATGCCCGAGATACCTTATTTAATTCATATAAAAATCACATTTCGATTCTTTTACCTTGAGACCGAAATCCTGAATTCTCTCAAAAATCTTGTGGATATGTTTGCGATGTTCCTCGGTAGATTTGCTTGCTATTACAATGTCATCCAGGTAGGCACACGCGAAGTCAAGGCCGCCCAGAATGGTATCCATAACCTGATGAAATATTGCAGGTGCAACTTTGACCCCGAAAGCCAATCTATCAAACTTGTATAAACCCCTGTGGGTGTTGATACATAGAAGTTTTACGCACTCCTCCTCAACAGGGATTTGAAGGTATACATCGCTTAAGTCCAATTTGGAGAATATTTCCCCACTATTCAGTTTATTAAATACCTCCTCCGGTGTGGGGAGAGGGTAATGGTAATATTTTAGAGCCGCATTGAGGCCCGTTGAGAAATCCGTACAGACACGAATTTGGCTGGACTTTTTTCTTATGTATACAGCGGGGGCCGCCCATTCGCTAAAACTCACTTTGGACAGTATACCGACATTTTCTAGTCGGTCTAATTCTTCGTTAATTTTTTATACTGATGCAAATGGGACATTTCTTTTACTTTTGAAAACGGGTTGAACGTTTTCTTTCAGCTCAAAACTGACTTTTGTCTTATTACATTTTCCTAGCCCCGCCGAGAAAACTTCGGGAAATTTTTCTTTTAATTCGTCTTTCAGGTCTTGGGCATCTGTTGTCATATTTTCCACCTTTTGGCAAAAATTGTTGATTGGTTGATCCCACAACTTAAACCGCTCCATCCAATCCGTTCCAAATAAATTCTCAGACGAAAAGTTTTAGTTTCTTTGTGATGCCATTTAGTGTTACAAGTAGCGTTAGGTCACCTTCAAATTTGATTTTGTCACCTGTTACTGCACGGGCTGTTTTGTTTGCCTTTTTCATCGTTGTTTTTTTAAATTTCCTCCAAGTATGGAGATTAATGATTGAGAGATCCGAGCCAGAATCTAGTTGCAGCTTAACTGTTTTGTTTAGAATGTTAACTACAACGTATTTTCGTAGATTCTTATCTACTTTTTCATTTGATACAGTTTGTCTGACTCCGTTTCTGTTGTTCCTTTTGTTTCTACAGTGCGCCCCCTTGTGGCCAATTTTGCCACAATAATTGCATGTCTTGTTTCGGTAAAAACAGTCTGCCTCCCAATGTTGTCCACCACAACGTCCGCATGGCCTTGGGGGTAATTTTTGTTTTTCACAGGGTCGTCTACTTTTAGATTGCTTTCTTTACCTTTTCCCGGGGAGTAATTTTTTGGCTTGTACTTAATTCTCCTAACATACAATATGCCTGATTCCTCGATGTTTTTGGAATCGCTTTTAACACTGATTACTCGCTGGCAATCTTCAGCTAGTTTTTGTAATGTGAGACCTGGTTCGCTTTCTAGTCTTGATAGAACTCTCCGTCTAATCTCCGAGCTTTTGCGGAGACTAAACCTTGGGCAAATATTAAACATTTGAAATCGTCAGCTGACAAGTCTGCCAAACGAAAATCGTCACAGTGCTTATTTAGAATGGACGCAAATGTAAGATAATCCTCGTCATCCTGTTTTGACAAGTTAAAACACTTCCATCTTTTGTGAAATAGTGTTGTATTAGGGCTAAATAACTCAGACAAAAGTTTTACTGCTTCATCGAACCCAATTCACTTGTTTTCTTCGGAAGAATGTAATCGACGAACTTACTATGTTCCGCTGTTCCCAACTTTCTCAAAAGTAGGCGAACTTTTTTAGCGTTCGGCCAATCCTCACAATCAACCGCAAAAAATCTTCATATCTTCTATAGAAAGTTTCAAATGTTTTATCTTCTTCAGGAAGATCATTGAACGTCTCCATAGAATTCCAAATTGTGTTGTGAGAAATTGCAGTGTTGTTTTCTCTAACATCCTTTTTACTTAATGTTTTTAGAAGTAATTCTTCTTATTGTTTTTTAAATAAAAAAAAAAAACAAATAACTGTTGTTGTTCTCTCTGCTGTAGAAGCAATTTTTCTTCCCGTTCCTTTTGCTTTCTTCCTGTTCTTTTTGTTGTAGGAGCAATTTTTCTTCCTGTTCTTTTTGTTGTAGGAGCAATTTTTCTTCTAACATTTGTTGCCGCTGTATTATACGTTCCTCAGTCTTCTGTTGATGATCAAGTTGTGCCTTCATCATCTGAACAATGATTGCTTTAAAGTCCTCCATAATGACTTTAAATACGTGTTTTCAGAGAGAAAGAGAAAAAAAAAAACGGAATTTAGACAATTTTTCAGTAGTAAGTATTTTCAAGTTGTTGGTTTTAAATGGATTGAGTTAATATTTCTTTTATACTTTTCCCTTCTTCCTAAATATATCCGACGTCCCCCTCTGTGCCTTTTTTCGTATTATTCGGTTGGTGTCCGTTTTTTTAACAGTTGTATATTAACATACAACTGTTGTATGTGTAACTTTCTTTCGTGAAAATTTCTCTCTGGTTCGCCAGACTTGAGGTCAACACACTGGGATCTTTAGACGTCTTTAGAGTTATGGTTTGATCTTTTTTTTCTTTTAGGTAGAGGTTTCTCTTTGTGGTTCGAATATTCTTCGCCGCCAGTTGTTATGGTGTAAAACCATAGAAAGATAACACGGACTCGGATATGGGTTAAATAGTATATTCTCGGAAACGTAGTAGAAAGGTAAATGTGGACAGGAGAGTACTTTCTCTCACTGGTGTCCCGACCCACTCATTCACTCACTCTGTGGCTACTACTCGGTGACCCTCACTTGGAGACTGACTTTACTCAGAGTTGGTAGCCATATTATATAGGTGTGGAAGAGTCCATTTGTAGGTAGGTCCCCACAATATAAAGGTTAACGAGCTACACCATGACCCATTTAACAACAGATTGTAATCATTTTTGAGATCAGCTGCCAGCTTGACCGATCAGATTTACTATTAAGATAGAAATAAATAGTTGTGTCATCAGCATAGATACTGAGTTGAGAACAGGTGACATTTGGAAGGTCATTGATGAAAATTAGAAACATAGACCCAAGGATAGAGCCCTGGGGGGGTACCTTTTGAATTCAAAATTACTATGTTCGTAAATTCACATATCAATGCTTTAATTCACTAGGATATTAAAGATATTGTGCCCTGAAAGCTACATATTGTTTAAGTCCACACTGGTTTGGCATGAATCTAGCCAAGAATTCCATCTATGTCATTAAACACAGTATAGAATTCTTTGCTAGAGTTCCAATTACAGGACACACTGCAAGATGATAGTGGAAAAATAGTTCTGCTGCCATATTTTGTGAAGAGGGATCTTAGGTCATAAAATTAGTAGATTGGTACAATTTTGCTGGGGTAGTTGGAGCAAGGCGGTGAAGTAATTGGGTTGGAAGTGAAGCTAAAATACAACAGAGGAAGAAGGTTCGATTAGAGATGGAAGGGAAGAAATGTTTTTTTTTGTAGTCCTAAAAAAACTAGCCAGCTCTTACTTTGTTAGACCTTTGTTAGTATTTAAGTGGTAACAAGAATAGTAAATTTCTCAAGTTTTTTTTTTTTTTCAAATAAGAATCGGCAATATTATTGGTCCTAATCTGGCATCTTGGCTTTAATTACTTTCCCACCACTGTAAATTTGCCTTCCTGTGCCTTTTCATTCATGGTAATTGTCCAGATGAGCTCTTCGCTATGGTACCTAGATTTCATGAATTTAAGCACGGCACTAGACTAGTGATGAGGTTTCATCAATGAAATGGCTAGATGTAACTGTAAGTCCTATGCTAACAAATTCTTTTCTAGCACTTGTAGCTTGTGGGAACTCTCTTCCAGCTCCATGCTTTCCAGTCAACTTTAATCTTCAAAAATTTAAATGCAATGTCATTCACTATGTACTGTCTTCCTGATAACATTTCTTTTGGTCTTGATCTATTTTCTAATTCTTCCACACCTAGTAACCTTATTGGGTTTTAGTGGCTTGACTACCTTGCTTGGGGTGAACTCGATTAAAAAAAAAATTCAACGAAAGATGAAGAGGAGGAGTAGGATGAAAACAAAATAATTCATTTTCCTTAATTTTATTCAGTTATCACATTTTGCAGCACTGTGATCACCCTTCCATCTCACAATTGTGGTTCATGATGACATTCAAGGCAGAATAGTGCAATGGCTTGCTGCTTCTTTTTGCACTGGTGATGTTGTGGTTACTCCATTCCTCGTCTCAGAGGTGGATTTGTTTTTGAAGTGACCTTCTAGCCTTTTGCTTAAAGAGGACCTATAAGGTGGTTTGAATTCAGAGTTTTCCTTCTCCTAAACTGGTTGGCACCCAAGGCTATAGGACCCAGCTTCCCTGCTATTTACCCATAGCTGCGTGGAGGAGTTGGATTCATACATCTCCTAAGAGTATTAGCATGTAAATAAATATAATGAACTCAACCAGAATTCGAACTCAGCTCTTTGACTCCTCAAACCGAGCCACTTACTATTACTCCACCATGCTTCAAATAAAGAAAATGATGAGAAAGAAAAAGTTTGAATCTTACTGCTTTCCTACTGGCATCTTGCAGTGTGTCCAGTAAATAGAACTCCAACTTGATGATTCAGGAATATGAGGCACACCCTGGCAAGGAGGTTCCCAACTAGCATCCAGTTGGCAGACAAAAATAAAGTGGGTTGTAACTCAATAAATATCGATATTTATTGTATATAAAATACAATTATGGCACAAGGCTGAAAAGGGGGAATGGGTTGAAGCTGGTTTTCACTGACTATCTTATACCTAGTTAATCTGATTCACAACCCATTCACTCATTACAATTTTCACATTCACCACAAGAACTCATCCGTCACCAATCAATCCTATATATACCATAATATCACATACTCTCAGGGAACCTAAAAGCACACTCAGTGATATAAATATTTGATGATAATGAAAATTTATACATAAAAAACTATGGATGATTTACAATGAGAGGGGAGGGGATGAACCCAAAAACACTAAATCAAGATAATTGATGTTAGTAGGACCCATCCAACCCTCAAAAAAGAGAGGTAACTCAATACATATCAAAACTTATTGTATACAAAATATACAATTATGGCACAATGCCAAAAAAGGGGGAATGGGTTGTGTCTGGTCTTCACTGACTATCTTATACCTAGTTAATCCAAGTCACGACCCATTCACTTCTTTATGCTTTGCACATTCACCATAAGAACTCATCTGTCACCAATCAATCCTCCATATACCATAATGCCGTATCCTCTCAGGGGGGACCTACAAAACACACCCCGTGATATAAAAATTTGATGATAATAAAAATTTATACATAAAAATTTATCTGTCTATGTTTCTGAGATGAGGTACTATGTACACTATTTACATTGTTCGGACGATCATCCTCATCTTTGTTGCCATATTTATTACAATGTTTCGGCCATTGTATGCTCCGTCTTTCTTCAAGGACACATGGCACAGTGGATAAAGGCGTTAGTTAGATCCAGTGACAGGACCCAAAGAGTGTGAGTTCAATACCTGGTTACGGTGGTGGAGAACTTGGAGAGGGGAATTAACAGGAGATAACTGATAACTGACATCCTTTAGACATGGCACGTGGAACTAGAACAGTCTAATCCAGCGAGCGAAATAAAGGGTTCTGTTCGACACTGCAACCACCTGAAGAAGGCCGGAGCATACAACGGCCAAAACGTTGTGAAAAATATGGCAACAAAGATGCGGATGATAGTCCAACCAATGTAAATAGTGTATAAAAATTTATGGATGATTTACAATGAGAGGGGAGGGGATGAACCCAAAAACAAACTAAATCAAGATAATTGATGTTAGTAGGATCCATCCAACCCTCAAAAAAGAGAGGTAACTCAATACATATCCCATAGATTCACGGTGTACTGATGGATATTTATTGAGCACAGTATCCACACCGGAATCAGTAGCTAATCAGGACTTGCAGAATAGGCTTGCCTGGGTATCAGAACGGAATCTCCCAGGCTGCAATATAAACCATCCACCAACTTGCCCAGACAGATGGCTTAGTCAGACTCAACATTATTGCATTCGCGTACTGTCTGTTGCTATTACCAAATTCTATACTTACTCAGTAAAACTCAACTTCTATTACAGTCGAGTACTGTCAGTTGCCACTACCAAACTCAACACAACCGAATTTTAACTTAATGAAGGAATCCAGATCATCTCTTCATAGAAATAATGGAATAAGCTGTACTGCACATATTGCCGAAAATAGAATAACTTATATCGCAAGTGTTGATGTGAATATTTTAAATTTTATTTTGCTAATCTTTTCTAACTTGCACTTCCAGATGCATTTTAAATCTTGACATTATGACAGCCATATTATATTGTGACATTATGGCAGCCATATCATATTGTGACATTATGGCAGCCATATCATATTGTGACATTATGACAGCCATATCATATTGTGACATTATGACAGCCATATCATATTGTGGACATCATTCTCTAAGCTTTTCAGTATGAGAACCACATTTTGTACATTTTCACAAGCCAAAGGAAATTTATAAATAAATAGAATTTAAAGTTTTTCTTGGATCTTATTTTCTAGTCAGCATATTTCAGAAGAAAACAAACTACTAATAATGAAGAAACAATGCCAACTTACACTGAGAAATAATGAGAAAATTTTCCAACAAAATACACTACAGGCAAAAAGAAAAAAAACACTGCATTTCTTTAAAAAAAAAACACTTTAAAATGAGATATTTTTGTATTTTTTTTAAAGTAAAGCATAGAATTTCAATAACTACAGTGTATTTGTTTTTATCAAAAAAATAAGCACTTAGCTATAAAAAAAACTTATCATGCAACAGCATCATATTTTGTTTTTGTCAATAAAATGACCAGCTGCCTTAATTACTGCTTTACGAATTCTTGGCATTCTTTCTAACAGTTTTTGAAAAAGAGTAGATGGCAGATGTTCCCATGCATTCTTCAAGCACTGAAAAAGCTCACTCTCACTCTTTAGGTATTCTCTTTGAACTCTGTTATCTAATTCATCTCATACTAATTCAACAGGTGAGCGGTCAGGAGATTGAGGCAGCCAAGTCATAATTTTCAAAATCTTGTTTCTTTTTTGACTCAATTTTGACATAATTTAGAGTACTTTGGATCATTATCTTGTTGAAAGGTGTATTTTTTTCCAGTTATGTATAAACCAGATGGTATAGTATGTCTTTACAAAATCGAATAATATTGTCCTTTTTTCATGGTTCCCTTGAACCAAATCAAATCTCCATCCCTTTTGGTAATCTCAAAAAGTCTATTGAGAGGTTAGTAGCAAAAACAAAATATGATGTTTCTTATACAAAATAGTCATAATTTAGCAAAATGTATTGTGGACAGACAATTCTAATTATTTACATTGTTCAGACTGTTGTCCTCATCTTTGTTGCCTTATTCACAACATTTCAGCCATTTTACACCCCAATGATTGGAATTTCGAATTGAACCCTTTATTTCATCCACCTGACTAGATTGTTCTGGATGTCTCAGTATCAATTTAACTTTAACTCTCCATACTTTTTGTTCACCTCAGCTGTAGCCAGGTATTGAACTCACAACTCTTTGGGTCAAGTCACTGGATTCAACCAACTTTTATCCACTGGGCCATGTGATGACACCAGTATATAAATTTTTGGGACTTATAAACCTAATGTCTTAGTAAATTTTTTTGCCAGAGCTCATATTGCAATTTCGTTGTTATTATTGTTTTTCTCTAGCCCTCCGTATTACTGGTTCTGATTTTGTATTCATTTCTATGCTTGGCCAACTTAGGAGATTTTTAAAGGGTTCAGTTTGAAATTTCAATCACCTGAAGAAGGCTGGAGCATACAACGGTTGAAACATCATGAATATGGCAACAAGGATGAGGACAACTGTGTGCACAATGTAAATAATTAACAATACTTCATCTCAGAAATATAGACAGAGAAGAATTCAAATTTGAACCCTTTTTGGTAGTAAGAGGAGACTGGAGAAAGACAGAAAAAATAACAGTAGTTACTGAAATTTGATCTTTTACTTTAGAAAAATACAAAAATATCTCATTTTAATTTTTTTTAAAGAAATGCAGAGTGGCCCCAAATTTTTTGCTTGTAATATTGTAAACTGCAGATGACAAAAGCAAGTTATATCAATATTATAAATGGCTACAAGGTAAAACTAGTGGTGGAGCCTAGTTGGGAAAAAAGCAAAATGTAACATTCTCTTTCTGTAAAGATAGTAAACCTAAAAGCCATAGGATGGTTTGTTAGAAATCAGTGGCGACTCTAGGTCAACAATGTTTGCCGGGCTCATTACAATCTTTAACAAAATATACTATTGGTATAAGTTAGAAGCTAAAATGATTCCCTTACTCTGTCAAAAATAGATAATTTTTAAAAATCTCTGTGCATGAAAAAAAACACATTTTGGTATTTTAATATTCATTGTAATAATTCTATAAAAATAAACATTTATTTTTTAAAAAAATTTCCAAATGTGCAACAAAAAAGAGTGAGGACAAAGTCTTTAATATATTTGTCTGTTTATTGTCCCCTTTCCATCTGTTATTGTTTTATAGCCTGGTTATCAAGTCACCGATCGTAGAGTGTGTGTTTGTATATATGTCTATGTGTTAGTGTGTTTATGTATCTCTCTGTGAATTTTAAGTTTAATTTATTGTATGTTTATGATCAGTACTGTTGATTGTTATCATATTTCCTCAACACTACTCCAGTCACACTCCTCACCCCAAAGCCTCCAGTTGACGAGTTAAGGCTGCCACTTTCTTTGATTTTTGCTGAATTTAAGTTGGGCTAAATTTAATTTGCCCTTTTCAATTTATACATTCCATTAAAAACCTTATACTGTATGGAATAAATTATTTGAAGTGGACATTTGAAAACAATATTGAAATAAAAATGTGTTCTTTGAAAAACAGGCCACACAAGTCATTAGAGATTTTTAAAAGATAATTTATAAAATTAAAGCAAAAAATACATTGCCTATTAAGTATGTCTCCAGCTTTGATAGGGCTCAGATTTATGCAGCCTGACTAACCATGTTAATTTTATTTTATACTTTTTTACTTTCTTTCTTTGTTTTCTTTCTTCTTTATTATGATCAATATCAATGACATGTATTTTGGTCAATATTTTGAGGCACAGAGTTAAAACAATTTTTGAATCCAGCTGAAGTCAAGAATGAAAATGATGCACTATGAAAGATTTTTGTTGCTTTGAAATAGATATACATGAATGTTCACTCAGTTAGGCTGAGACTGACAAGCCTGACCCCCAGAGTCACCACTAGTAGAAATACAAAGAATAGGTTGTCTGAATAACTCTGGAAATTTTTCAATGCTGCTGCTTCTCAAAAACTATCTACATTATCATGGACTGTGTTGTTTTGACAATTTAAGATTTCTGTCTATATTTCTGAGATGAGGTATTATGTACATTATTTACATTATTCGGACTATTGGCCTCATCTTTGTCTCCATATTTATTACAACGTTTCGGCAGTTGTACGCTCCGGCATTCTTCAGGTGTTTGGAATGTCGAACTGAACCCTTTATTTCGCTCAATGGGGTAGACTGTTCAAGTTCCACGTGCCATGTTTAATGGATGTCAGTTATCAGTTATCTCCTGTTAATTTTTCCCTCTAAAAGTTCTCCACTGCCTTAACCGGGTATTGAACTCACACTCTTTGGGTCCTGTCACTGGACCTAACCAACACCTTTATCCACTGTGCTATGTGTCCTGTGTATGAATTCTGGGTATTATAAACCTAATGTCTTCAGCAATTATTTTTACCAGTCCTCATATTGCAATTTTTGCTGTTATCATTGTATGTTTTTACCAGAGCTCATATTGCAACTTTGTTGTTATTATCGCTTTACTCCTTATTACTGGTTCCCATATTATATTCATTTCTATGCTTGGTCGGCTCATGAGATTTTTGTGGCCTAGCATATGTGCTGATTCCTTAAGTTTACGAATTTTCCAATGGTGTTCCTTGTCTATGATCTCAACCTGATCCCACAGAGGGCGGTGATCTCCCTTCTCTCTCCATATGTGGTCAGCCATGCCTGATTTTTCCACTTCTCCTCGTGTTACAGTTTTCTGGTCTTCTTGAAGCCTCACCTTAAGGGGGCGGCCTGTCTCTTCTTTATATTTCTTTCCGCAGGGAAGAATTAACAGGAGATAACTGATAACTGACATCCATTAAACATGTCACATGGAACTAGAACAGTCTACCCCAGTGAGCGAAATAAAGGGTTCAGTTCGACATTCCAACCACCTGAAGAAGGCCGGAGCGTACAACGGCTGAAACATTGTAATAAATATGGTGACAAAGATGAGGACAATAGTCCGAATAATGTAAATAATGTACAAATTAAGATTATATATTCAAAAATTTGTCATTCCTTTTTTTTAATGAAGCTTTTTCTTTTCATTGGAAGATTTTAAGTAGAAAACAAATGACGTTTCAGAACTCATATAAGTACAAAAATGGAAACATGAATTTTTTGATCGTTATCTTACTTGAAACTTAAATAAAAATGAATCCACAAAAAGAAACAAAACCATACTATTGTGAACATTGCAGGACAGTATTTTCAAGTAGATCAAATTTAAAATGGCATATCAGAACACACATAGGAGAGAAACCATATACTTGTGATATTTGTGGAGCTTCATTTTCAGAAAAATCAACTTTAAAAAGACATATTCAAACACACACCGGAGAAAAACCCTTCTCCTGTGAAGTATGTGGATCTGCATTTTCTAGAAGTTCTGGTTTAATACAGCATGTGAGAACACACACAGGAGAGAAAAACTATTCTTGTAAAGTTTCTGAATCAATGTTTTCAAGAAATGCTTTTCTAAAAGAACATATGAGAACTCACACTGGAGAGAAACCATGTTCTTGTGATATGTGTGAATCAGCATTTTCAAAGCGATCAACTTTAAAGAAACATTTACAAACACATACTGGAGAAAAACCTTATTCTTGTGAGGTTTGTGGGGCTGCATTTTCAGAGAAGCCAAATTTAAAAAGACATATACGAATACACACTGGAGAAAAACCCTATTGTTGTGAAATTTGTGTATCTGCATTTTCAGATAAATCAACTTTAAAAAGACACATGCAAATTCACTGGAGGCAAAGCTTATTTTTGTGAAGCATGTTTGCATATTCTTAGAAGTTTATTCTTTGTTTGAATTTTTATTTCTTTAAATATTCAATGGAGACAAATATTTCTAGAGGTCTTTATTGAAAATTAGAAATTTGAATGCATTTTTAACTTTTGTCTGCATCTAACATTTTATCAGATTTGCGGAATTTGCATTTCAAGACATTTGTTTCAGAAAATAAATTTTCATTTTCTAAATTTCATTTTTATATTAGAAACTTGATAGTGAAATGAACAGAAAAAAAGTAAAATTCAGAAAAATATACCTGTTTCTTGCAAGTGATGAAGGTGGTAATTTACTTGAAACTATATATTCATTTTTTATTTTAACCCATTGAAGATTGAATTTATTTTTAAGTTATATTATTATTACACTATCTACATCATTTGGACTGTTGTTCTCATCTTTATTGTCACATTCATGATGCTTCGGTCATTGGACACTCTGGCCTTCAGGTGATATTATTATTATCATTACTAGTAATGATTATTAATATCTTTTTTATCAGAAATTTATTTTAAAATTATTATTATCATTATTAGTAATGATTATTATTTTTAATATTATTATTATTATTACTATCAGAAAAATATGTTTTTCACAAGTGATGATGGTAGCACTACTTAAATAGAGTGGTCCACTTATTATTTAGTATGCTTCAGACCTTTCATAGGCCACAAATCTTGTCAGAATTGAACAATATTAACTAGTTATCGATTTAGATACAGTATAGAATTGATCCCTGACTTTGAAGTCTAATAGGAAATGAGCAGTTTTGTTTACAAATATCACATCTGAAACTGCTGATGTGAACGATATCTGCATTCTGTTTTTTTTTTTTACTTTTTGGAATCTTTAAAAGTCTATTAAAAATTTTTTTAATCTTTGGAAATGAAGAATAAATGGGCACCTTTAATATTAACTATTTGTCAGAATAGTTTTTGTGCTTTTGGGAAAAAACTGTTCTTTAATTAAAAATATATTTTATTACTTCAAATGTTTTTTGTGGATGTCCATATTTGAGTAAGCACTCTGCTTATTTTAAACAATTTTATTAAAGATATTTTCTTAAAAATAAAACCCATCCAAATGTATATGTCTGTCTTTTTCTTTTGTAAATTTTTTTTTTGTACAAGAAATAAATTATCTCCTAAGCAGAGATCAATGATGAAAGTACAGTTTCTTCAACTGACAATTTTTACCACAGTCAATAACACTTCAAAGTCAGGAATCAATTTTACACTGTATTGAACAGGACCATCTTGAAAAAATAAATATTTTTTTTATTCTGAAAAGTGTCAAGGTCTAAAATCTAAATAATACTAATCTGAAAAAATTAGTTACACTATTTATATTCAACCTATTGCCTTCATCTTTCTTGTTGTTATCACGTTTTGGCTGTTGTGCCCTCTAGCCTTCCTCAGGTGTATATTGATCTGGATAATGGTTAGGCTGGACACAACTTTCATTAGATTTTTTACTGTTTGAGTTTTCTTGACTCAGCTTGATTTTTTATTTGTTTTGTAAATATTTAAAAAATATTTTCATTGAAATAATTTACAAAAAAATGTCATATGTTTGTGCAATCGCAAAATACAAAGGAAATTATAAAAATGGACCAACGGTCCAAAAGAGAATGTATTTTAATTTCCGAAAAGGTAAAAATTTATCAGATGCATGGATACATGCCATCAAAAGGGAAAATTTTGTACCAAACAAAAATAGTAAAAAAGTGGTAATTTCTTTTATATTGTTTTCCTTTATATTATTTGTAAAGAGCATTAAAACTTAATGATTAAATTAATTTCATGACTTTATAATTGTGGTGAACAGCCCCGCAGAAGCAAACAAGCCAGAATGGCTTGCATCTGGTGCATAGGAAAATAAGGGTCTTACCTTAACGTGCGGCACGTGACATCGGCAAGTTTGCTCCGTGAAAATGGCATTACTCTCCCGTCTAGCAATTCTAGCAGTATGTGCAGTAATGAGTTTTTTTTTTGTACAGTTTGGCATGCTTCCACCAATAGCAAGACGTGTGCTGATTGGTAGAACTGGAGGAGGCTATTTGCCTGGGTAACTGAGAATAAAAGCGTAGAACGCTGATTGGTTGGTCGACCGTGGTGTTGGCCTGATAAAAGAGGGCTGAAGCAGTGAAAACAGGAAGGAGGAACGACGGATATACGTGGTGACGTGTTCAGAAAGCAAGGACAGTGAATTGAACCAACAGTATCTTGGTTTGTACAAGTGACGCCGTAGCAATACAAATTTATTTAAACTACAATAATTCATGATACATTGAAACAAAATAATAAGGTGGCCCGCACTATTAAAAGATTCATTGGATTCTGTGGTTGAAATTAAACTCATTTTTAATAAAATTTTAATACAAATACTTAAGGAACTTTTTATAATAATTTCTAATAAACATTTAAAAACAAATGTTTGAATTTTTTTATTTGTAAAAAAAAAAAGTTTCCATGAAAAGTCCACAAATATGCATGTGTTAACTTAAATTTGCCTAAGTTTAAAAATATGATTTTGCTTATATGTTTTGGTATTTCTAAATTGTTTAGAAATACTAAAACCCATAGGAAAAATTCAAACCCATTTAGACTAAAAATGGTTTTGAATTTTGTTATTGAATTATAGTTTGATACATGCTTAGGCGATCATGTATTTTTCAGTACATGACTGACGAGACAGATTTTTTCCTGACCAGTTGTCATCCAAGGCTATAGAACCTAGTCTGTCCTGCTATTTACTCATAGCTGGGGGGGAGAAGAAGAGGATTCATACCTTTCCCAAGTGTATTAGCAGGTAAGTGAATGTAATCAGCTCTCTGATTCCTCAATCTGAGGCACTATCCATTGCTCCACCTTGTCTTCTCTTAGAACGCCTACAAAACTCATTATCTTATCAATTTAATGAAATTTTTAGTAAAAATATGGACAGCATTTTTTAAATGAGATTTTCCCCACCTACATCTGAAACTTTTCCTCGTGCTATTATAGGTTTTTCTTTTACTATCTTAGATTTGACAAGCATTTTAGGGTTTAATTGCCCTTTTAATTCATTCTTTTAGGTATGTAAACTGCATTTTCGACCTGGGGATGTAATATCAGCATTTGATAAGAAAACTGCTACCGCAATTACAGTTAGCCTTTCTTAAGAAACTAATTCTTCATGTAGGTGCAATCCCTAGAGCTTTACCAAAATGTCCCTCATATCTTCACTACCCCACCAAGCTGCTCTAGAGAGTCACCAGAGTCCAGAAAAATTCAACTGGGGAATTCTGCTCTTAAAAGAACTTTAGAAAAAAGTATTGCTGATTACTTGGAATAAAAACAGCAGAGGAAATTTCACAACATTAATGAGATATATATATTTATATAACCTAAATCATTCATACGAAAAACGAATAATGAAGTTAATTATATGGCAAGAATCACTCTCGCAAACTTCATTATTTGTTTTTTGTATGAATGATTTACGTTATATAAATTGAACACGCACCACATAATTGATATATATATATATATATATATATATATATATATATATATATATATATATGTCAATCATTAAGTTAAAGAGAAAATTAAATTTTCTTGATAGATTAAATGTTGCATCATCAAGTCTCCATATCCGAAAATAAGTCAATCTGTTATAATTGAGCCTTATTTTGAAGTACATGTTTTGTGATGTGGAGATTAATACTATAGGAGAGTATGCGATCCCTGACCATGTAAGTGATACAAATACTTTGGAAATTATTATTGAAAACATAAAAAATAATGTACATAGAAGAATGTGAAACCAAACCTCAAAGTTTGATTGCTGTATTACATTCGGTAATGTCCTTTCTGTTATTAGTGCAAGACGAGTCATTTAGATATTTTGATGCAGTTAAATTTTTATATGAGCAGCTAACAGTGTGATTTTGATTATTCAACAGAAATGATGATTTTTTTTTCTTCATTGTTGTATAACTGCTCCCCTAAAGGGTACAGGTTATTAAGAGACAGCATTAATATAATTTTCCCTAGTTATTCAGTCATCAGAAGACTAACTTTATCAATCTATATGAATCCTATAGTTGAGCAACATGATATCAATTTTCTTATGTATATTAAAAATAAGTGTAAGTTACTAGAGGAAAAAGACATTGCAGTATCTTCATTTGTAGATGAAATTCACCTAAAACCTTATTATGATTATAAAGGTGATAATGTTGGCTTAGCCGACAAATGCAATGAGTCTGCAACAAGTGCTTTCGCTTTTATGCTTAGCAGTGTATTCTCACTCTTTCATACAAGGATGTTGTGCATATTATAGCAACTAAGTGCCTTAAATGTGAGAATTTATTTGATATCGTTAAACCGATAATAATTGCTCTAGAAGAGATAGGCTTTACAATTTGTAACCTATAAAATTTAACCCCTCTATGCAAAAGATTATAATTGTTCTGATAAGTTTATGCCCACGCTGTATCACAATTGGTGTTTTTCTTCATGAATATCAGGTTTTGCTTGTTTTCATGGAAAATGAATACAATATAAAAAACGAAAAATATACTGTAAATGTAACTAGGATCGGTCCAAGGTTCTCATGACCCTCTCATCTCCACCCCAGAATCTAAGATATGGGGTGTCCCTACTCTACTACATATCAATTTTCATAAGTTAGTATGCATATAAAATACAAATTTTATTATTACCTAATGATGTAAAATAATGGATAATATGCAATATGTGAACAATTAGAAAAATTGATAATATATAGAAAGTGTGTAACTACAAATTAGAGACATGTCATAATAGATCATTCCATCTTAAATAAATCAACAATGTTTTGTGGCAATTTTTAACACCAACTTGAGATTTTTCTTTTTAACAAGAAAAATCTCAAGTTGATGTTAAAAATTGCCACAAAACATTGTCGATTTGAATAATTTTAACACATTCAACATTATGGATAAAAAATAATGAATTTCCCTACACGCAAGCCACCAATATGCTACTGGGGGGTATGCCACTACCCTACACACACGCCCCGTTACTGGCCCACCTGTGGTAACATTGTCGAGATGAACATGCCAGCAGCCCGACAGCAGCAAACACTAGTGGCATGCCACCTATTAGCAGATTGGTGGCTTGCATGTAGGATAGTATTTGCCGCTGGTGTCCTGCTGTCAGACCGTCAGCGCATTCATCTTGGCAATGTTACCACTGGCAGACCGCTAGAGGCCCACCAGTGGCTGCCACCAGAAGACCACTGACATTACCATCAGTGGCCTGCTGACGGGCCACCGATGGTAATGTCAGTGGTCCTCTTTTGAGATGAACTAAGAACTATAAAGAAAAGATATAAAAATAAATATTAACGACTTTTTTAAAAGTCACTAATTTTCTTTCTTTAATTATGAGAAGTGCCTGCTTAGGGAAAAAGTACTATGATTAATTACTTAAGCATATGCACAAATATACATACACAAATTACTTTCTTTCATTTTTGGATCTGATGAAACCTTGAAAGGTGAAACACATCAAATCTAGTTTCAATGAAACGATTTCCATTTGTCAAATTTCTTAAAATCTTTGTCATATAGGAAAAAGCAAATGTTGATAAGATAGCAAGCATTACAAAGCACTCCCCAGGGCCCTCAATCAGGCTTGGGGCCTCCCAGTTAGGGGTTTCGGTAGTAGTACACACTGAATCTGGGTAGGCTCTTTGTCTCCTGGCAACCAATATTTTTAGACCCAGTCCACTACTGATGACAGTAGTTTTGATCTGTGTCTATCAGGCTTCTGTGTCTAAAGGCTTAAGTGTTGAGGGGTCCTCCCCTTTTTACACAAATGGACTCACCCAGGGTATACATATACTACTGCCAGTGAATACCCGGGGAGTCACACACAGGGAGTAGTAATGGAGTAGAGTCGGTCGGTAGATAGACAGAGTCACACACAGAGACAGTCCAACGGCGCAAGAGTGACAGTAACTAGCACGTAGACTCATACAGCTTTACGTCGATATCAAAGACTATATATATATATATATATATTTTCCTACTAACCCGCATCCCTGGAACTACTAACCCGTATTACCAGTTTGTATTATTACGTTAATACATTTATTTCTCTATATTCATTCTTGGCGTTTGTTATTATTTGATACTGGATTTCATCTAATTATTCCATTTCACAAGATATTCCATCTCAGAAGAAACCAACTTAAAGTAGAATTTACTCAGCTTAGAATTTACATAAAAAGATTAAATTTTCACATCATTTAAAACTTCAATCAAATTATCACATGGCAAATTTTCATCATTCTAACATCTATAATTATTTAAATTTTAATGCTTTTCAACAGACTAAAAAATAATATAATAATGCATATAATAATAAATATTTACTACTATGTCCACAAAAAAGATATATAAAAGATACGCATCAAAAGAAGGAAGGAAAAAAAGAGATGCATTTCCTTCCTTTTAAGATGTTCATTTCTGCATTTCCATACAAATCGACTTGTTCACCAGAAAGATACGCAAGTTTTATTTTCTGTTTAGGGATTACATCAGCCTGGCACAAGAGTACACTTTTGGTTGGAAGTGGAATAAATGTTTCTCTTCATTTTAGATAGAAGGCACCCAGTCTGGAAAATTCCAACCATGTAACAGCACCACCCTCATTGCTTTCATTGCTTGGTGTAATATCAATGTCAGCGTCATTGCTTAGTAAAAGATTTTGTCCTTTGTTCATATGGATTAGGGCACATTGATTTTTCACTTTTTTAAGAAAATCAACATTGCATGTCTCCCTGACATAAACATTTTTGCATTGTAAACAATTTATTTGATGAATCCCGACATTCAAATTGGTGTTGGGTTTATTTTTCTTTCTAATTATATCTCCAATTGTCTTGGAGGTGGTGGTAACAATCTTAGTATTGAGGATGACTAATTTGTTTGCAAGTTTCGTAGAAAGAATATTGAAGGGCAAGATTATGAATTTAGTGTAATTTTTGTTAGAAGTGTTATTAGTGATGCCTGTTTTTTTGGCTCTGTAGATTTTGTAAGCTCGTTTTTTAGCATTGAAGATAAAATGATGTGGGTAGTGGAAAAGTTTGAAAGTTTTTTCAATATATTTCTCTTCTTCATTTCAGTATTCCAGGCTACATATCCTCTGAGGTAGAATCCTATGATTAGTCCAGATTTTATTCTTTGGTTGTGGTGGGAATAGAAGTTGATTAGATCGTTTTTATTTGTGGGCTTACAATAAAGTTTAAAATCTAATTTCTCATTGTTGCGTATTAATAAAATGTCGAGGAAAGGTAGAGAATTGTTTATTTCAAATTTGTGTGGGAATTCAGTAGTAGGTTCAACCTTATTGAGTTTTATTATTATGTCTAATAGATTTGTATCTTGGGGATATAAGAGGACATCATCTATATATCTTAGGTAAGTAGAGCTGTTTGGTTCAGATTCTAAGAATTCTAGAAAAAGGCAAGCAAGAACACCATTGATAGGTGACCCCATAAGGAAACTGAATTTTTGCTTGTAGCGAATATTGTTGAAAGAAGCAGTGGTTAGTGATTAGTTTGCATGTTTTTATAATTTTGTGGATGGGTAGCTTTTCTTTAAAACCACTGTTACGGAGCTGTGAGTAGACACAAGATTCAAACTTTTTAGTAGGTATATAGTGCTTCATTTTGTCAGAGGACAAATATAGCCTGATTGAGGACATGTTTATAAGTATTACAATCAGACACAAAGATGAATCCGTTGTGATCAGGACTATCATGTTAGTGCAGCCGGAAAAAATTATGCCTGTGGGCTATGGCAGCTGAACAGAAAATGATTAAATAAGAAATAAGTAGGAAAATTGTTGGATATTTGACATGTTTCACTATTTAGCATCATAAATTTTTGGAAACTACAATTTTTTTAAACAAGCTGATGCGTGTTGAAATCATCACATTATTTGGTATTATTGAAGTTATCACTGACATTTTTTGTGCCATATTCACAAACTCTATATTTCGTTCAATTTTGCAAACCAATTGATAAAATTTGAACAGGCTGATTTGTTTGGAAAAATACTTTAACAAAACCCTACTTTGCGGTTTAAGAATTTCTTTAATCCTATTGGACTTCATGGTAAACAATATTTTTTAAGAAAAATTCTTTTCCTTTTTAACAGCAAAGAATAAATTCTTAGGATTTCTTACTCTTGAGCATGCAACATATAACTGGCCATGTGTAAATATTTCTTTCTGGAGCCAAATTCCAACTTTTTGAAGTGTTTGGCCTTGGGATTTTTTTTATAGTTCTCACAAACCCAGGGTGAACTGGAAACTGGATTCTTGTATATATAAAACCTTAAAGAAAAGATATATATAA
Source organism: Acanthosepion esculentum (assembly GCA_964036315.1). Taxonomy (NCBI): domain Eukaryota; kingdom Metazoa; phylum Mollusca; class Cephalopoda; order Sepiida; family Sepiidae; genus Acanthosepion; species Acanthosepion esculentum. The sequence continues at coordinate 22,808,237 of OZ038479.1, read as the reverse complement.
AAACAATGTTGCATTTTTATTAAAAGTGTTTCTTATTTTAATCATTAAATTGTTTTTAAAATAGTGTGGTATTTTGTATGTTAAATAATAAAACATAGTTTTTCCCCAAAAATGAATGAAAATTTATTGTACTCACCTACACACCCTAGTAAAACCAACTGTACCTGTTTGCACTTCTTCCCAAAATTTGGTTTTGACCAGTCAATGTATGACTGTTTTAGAGGGTGTGATGGACAGACTAACGAAAGTTACAAAATTTTATATACAGTGCTGTTCGATAAATGTGACTCACCTGATTTTTTTTTACGCCTATTGTTTTTGGGGTCAAACTAATTTTTAATCTTACTAATATAAAGACCCCTTCCCGACCACCTAGTAAAAAAGCTTACTCACCCTAAGGTATTCTATTGATAATTATGATTTTGGATATAAATGAGATTTAGGAAAAAAAACTCTGTGCAAAAAAAGTAACTCACTTATTTCCTGCAACTAGTAATCAATAGCAACATAACCGAACAGCTTTAAATAAAGAATAATAGAGGTATAATTTATTTATAATAGGTAATATAGTTCGAAATATTTAATAATTTATGGGTCCTCCTTTATTTTGAATAACCTTTTCAACCCTTTTTGGCATTGACTTGATTAGGTTCTGGCAAATCTCATTTCCAAGCATTGAATTCCATTCGGATATGAAATTCACAATCAAATCCTCTTTGTTGCTCAACTGCTTTCTCAAGAGCCTGTACTTTATAATGCTCCATAAGTTTTCTATGGGGTTGAGGTCAGGTGATTGGGGAGGCCATGTCATAACACTCACCTGCTTCTCATCAAAGTATTCCTTCATCAATTTTGATTTGTGACAGGGAGCATTATCCTGCATAAATATGAGCTTGGTGGGGTCGATTTGCACCCTTTCAGCAGAAGGGAGCAGACAAGACTCTAAAATTCTCTTGTACTGCTCGCTCCTGAGGGTCTTTTCAATAGGTTTTAAGAAAGCAGTTCCATGAAAAGAAAAGCATCCCCAGAACATTATACTGAACAGATGCTTGACAGTACTTACTGCTAAATTCAAAGAGCTTTCAAAGCTTCTTCTTGAATTTAGCTCAACTTTCATTTCATTGGAGAAGAGAACATTTAGTAAAAAAATCAGGTGAGTCACTTTTATCGATCAGCACTGTATATATAAATAGATAGATAGACGGAATAACGTGGAGTTTTACCAATTTTTAAATTCTGTATTGAACACAGATTTTATGAAAAGAGAAAATTAAAAGTAAAAAATTATGTAAAAAATATTAATTTCTTTTTCATTTATTTTATTTTTAATAACTTTGAACTTTTTACTGTCCAATAAATTTGTTGAATGTGTTCCTGTCTCTTAGCGTTTGTTTTTATTAAATTTTCAAAATCTGCTCTTTCTTTTTGAATAACTCTGTCATATTCTTTCTATTTTCTAACTTTATGTCTTATTCATTTTCTATTTCACCTCTTTTCTTTTCCGTTTCCTTCTCTTCACACCACCCTTGGATTTGATTTCAAAATCAAATCAGTATCGATTATCTCCCTTGACGTTTCTTTTTTCGACAGACATTTTTTACTTTCACATGGAACGACATTCTGCACGATCGTTTTGGGATTTACAAATTTTTTTTTACTCAAATTTCTGATTAATTTTTCTCTTTTGATATGAAATTATCTTCGTAAAAAAAAAAAAAATATAATAAAATCTGTGGTGAGTAAAATTTTTTTTTTTTGCATCATTCAATTTTGTTTTGATCACAACTTTTTTTTCAGGTAATAATTAAATTTAATTCTTAAAACTAGGATAAAAAATTTACAATTATATTTTTATTAAGTAATAATTTTAGTTTGTTAAAATAATTTCTGATTTTTTATTATTTCAAACGTTTCGATTTATGTTTCTTGTATTTTTAAAAAAATATTTTATTTTTCACATTTTTGTTGTGCAACAAAACAAAAGTAAAAAAAAAAATTGAAACAAAAACTTTAAAATACGTTTTGAGATTTTTTCTTCAACTTTTAAAAAAGTAAAAAACACAAACAAAATTGTCTTTTTTCACTTCTAATAAACAAAAAATCTTTCATCTCTTCACTGATTTGTTTTTTTTTTTAAAAATGCGACCAATTTAATTTATTTGTATTCCGAAAATATTGAATATTTTCTCATCAGAAATTTATTCACTGCTGAACTATAGCCGGTGATTTTTCAAATTTAGTCCCTTCGGATTTGTACATACGGATATTGTTAGATTTTACATTTTTTTTTAAATTCAAATTTCGGGTTTCAAATAATGTCGACACAGCAAACTTTGATTTATCTTTTTAAACTTTTTGATCTAGCCTCATATTCTGCGCCAATGTCAACGAATAGGTGTACTGTTATTAAACAACAAAAACAAAGATGTAGACAGTGAGTGAGTAGTAAGTCAGTCAGTTTATGTGTCATACTCACGTGATACATGACTGACGAGACAGACTTTTTCCCGCAGTAGGTTGGCATTTCTTTTTTGTGGTAGACCAGCTGCTATTTACCCATAGCTGGGGGGGGAGAAGAGGATTCATACCTTTCTCAAGGGTATTAATTAGCATGTAAGTGAATGTAATGGACTCGACTGGAATTCGAACTCGGCTCTCTGATTCCTCAGTCCGAGCCGCTATCTATTACTCTATCCATTAGTTTAAATTAGGTATCTCCATTTAATTTGGTAAAAAAGAGCATATAGTGATGAAAAAAGGCCCCAAATTTGATAAAAAAAACAATTATCATCTAAATGTTTGTTAAGAGCAAAGAGCAAAGTACTTTTTGATTATTTTTTCACTTTTTTTAATCCTTCCTAGGACGTCCAAAATTTCAGGTAAACCACATTTTTTTTTATTAAGTCAGCAAAATTACCATAAAATTGATAATTTCCGCACTTTTTGATAACTTTGTAAACAAAAGTTAAATTCTCCATTTAAAAATCTTGTAAAAATCAATTATACTTTTTTCAAAAGTTATTTTATGAAAATTAGAAAATTTAAAGTTGATTGGAAACAAACATTACTTACTTTTTTAGCAGAAAAAAATTACTTAAACGTAAGAGAAGCATGTAACCATCGTGACTTGTTTTGGAGGTGTTGATTAATGCATCAATTATTGAGAACTAATGTCAGGAGAATTTAACAGATGGAAGGACAGAAGTCATAATTTTTTTCAAATTTTAAATGAACCAACTTACATAACTATGCAGTAATTTTTAAAAAAATTAAATACTTTCAACAATCTAATATTGATTTCTTTAGGTACTTTAGCTTTATGTTTGAAGATGATTTCTGAAAAAATATTTAAAATACTAACAATAAAATAAATTTAAAACTTCATAACTTAGAGCAAGATAATATTTAAGAGAGGTAACTCATTTTTACGTACATGGTACCTCTCTCATTTCTATGAAATGTTATTTTTTTTAATATATTAATTTTTAATTTTCCTTATTTTTGATACTGTTTTTGTTTTTGTCTAAACCTAACTAAAAAAGAAAATAATTAAAATTGAAATTAAAAAAGAAAAAATAATTGCAGTATGTCCCTCACTGAAAAACAATAAATTAATTATATTTAAAAATTTAAATTTAATTTAAATATTTAGTGAAATAGGATGTAAAAAAGAAAATTTAAAATTTTGAAAATGCAACAAAATATTTTCTAATTCCTGAGTCCTTGTCTGGTCCTCGTTGACAGGAGAAGAATTCTTAAAACATGTGACTATTATATTTAAAATGTCCATCCATACATTTGAAGAAAACGTTTTTAATACATTTTTTGCATATTCAAAAAATATTTTTAAACTGTTTTTGCATAAGCTTTCAAATTTATGATCTGTAAAAATAGATCTACTTAATAAAAGCATTTTCTAAAGTACACAAATTGAGACTTAATTTTAAAATATTTAACAGCTTTATCACATTTTTTATTTAAAATTGAAAAAAAAGAAAATTCTTGTAAAAGTTTGCTTTTCATCAGAAAAATAGTTTAGCTTCAGACAATAGTGTCCTTTATTTATATTATTCCTAAAAACGATTAAAAGCTTTTTTAATTAAATAATGTCTTAGTTTTATTGGGTTTTGTATTTTTACAATTAAAAAACTGAATTTTGAGTAGTGCACACATTCAATTTTATACAAAAAAATCGGTGATTTGTATTCTTCAAAGTTTTCTGCTTTTAACATATAATCACTAAATTACATAAAGTTGAATTTTTGAGGTTTCATAAAATTAAGTAAGGTAGGAAGTAATATGTAAAAAAAAAATATATTTTTACCATGACTTACTTAAAATAAAATATCTCTAAAATAATTTCATTCATTTGTGAATAAGTTCTGAAAGTTTCATTAAAATCCAACAATTACTTGATTTTTGCAAGAATTTACAAATTAATGTTTTTCACCTGCAAAAAAACTTATGGTATATATTATGTGACTGCTGACACAAAAAAATAGATGACTTTTAACCAAAATTTCGAATATGCCGGAAACGATAAAAAAATTTTTTTAAATAATTAAAAAATACTTTGGTGTTTCCTCATAATAATAATATAAACATTTTGACGATAAAACTTTCTTTTTATTAAGTTTGGGGCCTTTTTTCATCATGCTATGCTGTTTATTCAGCAAATTATTGGAGATACCTAATTTAAATAGTTACCACCAATAAAAAAAAAGTGGTACCTAAGGAGGTTTAGAATGAATTTAAAAAAATGAAAAATCTTTCTTGAAGCTTTTATTTTAATTTTAATTTCAAGCTATTAGAATAAATTTATTATTTCCAATACTTTGCTGAATTTAAATTGATTCGAATGAGTTTTTTATTAGTAATAAAAATGCTAAAATCATCCATATTGAAAAATCTGTCAACAAAACAATTCTCTTTTATAAAAAAAATCTTTCAAAAATAACATATACTTTTCTGAAACTTTATTTGAGAAACATTAACGGATTTAAAGTTTAATCTAATTTGAAACAAATATCACTTTTAGTTTAAAAATATAGCAGAAAAGCATTTTTTAACATGGAGGTAAATGTTTTGATGAGGTGTTGACAAATTTCTCGCTAGAATCATGTTTGGGAATTTTTTCTGCTAGGGACATAACTGTAACAATTATTTGACAAATATAACATTGAATACCTTTTTATATCATTCTTTTAATTACCCAGTAATCTTAAAAATTTAAGAAAATATTCTAAGCAATCGGGTATAGAATTTTAGGTACATTAGCTTTATAGTCTTACTTACAAAGACTATTGTTGAAAAAATGTTAGAAAATTACTAATAAGTTATAATTTACTACTCTTATTTTCTGATAATTTTTTGTTTGGACATCCATATTTACAAAAATTGACAAGTTTATACACACATAATATAAATTCAAAACTCTTTTTAAAATATTGCAGGTTGTTGAATTGTAATGAGCTTTCCCAATTATGATTAGTAAATATAGTTTTTACTTAATTACAATATCACCTAACCACTAGAAATTAAAGAATTTTAAAAGATTTAAAAGTTTATAAATAATTTTAATTAAAATTTTAAAAAATGGAAACAATTCTTGTAAAATTCAGTATTCATCGAAAAACAAAATTCCTTAGACAATAGTGTCCACAATATATTTTAGACATAAAAGTAATTAAAAGCTTTTCTAATTAAATAATGTCTCAGTTCCCTTTCTGTAACCGGAGGTCCTATTTGACCCCAAATATTTCATGATTTAAATTCTCCAAGGACTTATAACTAATATAAACATTAAACACTACAAAAATGAATTTCCTCAAATTAAATGAGTAGTTCTCAGATGTAAAAAAAAAAAAAAATTACAGAGATTTTCTAAAAAAGAAACATTTAAAAATAATTTAATTCATCTACGAATAAGTGCTGAAAGTTTAATTAAACTCTGATATCAGATTTTTCAAATCAGTGTGTTTTTCATGTCAAAAAGACACTAAAATTTCTCATTCTAATTTATGGACACTCACTGAGACAAGAGCTCCAAATCAGATATTGAAACAATATTCAATGCATGGGTGGCAGATTTATAAATGTGCAGGGTGGATTCTGACAAGAAAAATGCATATGTTTGTGTTGTACGTGAAGGACTTACATGTGTGCATGCCATGAAGATACCTAATTTAAATAGGTACCGTCAAAGAAAAGTGGTGCCTAAGGAGGTTTAAAATGAATTTTAAAAAATAAAAAATCTTATACACACAATTTGAGTTTGAAATAAGACATTGGAATAATATATTCTCTTCTGGACAACTTGGGCTAAGCAATAAAATCATAAGTTTAGAGACAAGAAAGAAAGAAAAATTATCAACAGCATAATAGCCATCAAATTGTCTGTGAAATAAAAATATATCAAAATAGCAATCTTTATAACCACAGCAAGAGACCTGTAGTATTTTATCAATAATTATTTTACACTGTTCCTATCTATTAATATCAGTTTTCACTATTCTCCAGTCTTTTGAACAGGAGTAGAGGTTTATCCCTTGATTCCTGCTTAGGATTGGGTTTCTGGTTCCTTCTCAATTGTTCTCATTCTTCTTTACTCCCTTGCATTTTAGTGACATTATCACCTTACTTGGGATGAATTGAACAAAAAAAAAAAATTGTCTATATTTCTGAGATTAGGTATTGTAACTATCTACACTACATCATTTGGACTGTTGACATCATCTTATCGATAAGGGCAAAAGTCCAAATGATGTAAACTTTTTACTATATTCACAATTTTTTGCTTGTTGAATGTTCTGAACTCCTTCAGGTAATATATGTTTGAGTTTCTAACCAAACCATTTATTTAGTCCAGTTAGATTGCTCTAATTCCACATGACATGTCTTTTTTGGATATCACGGAGGTACTGAACTCACAACTCTTTGTATCATGTCACTCTTTTTGGATTACTCAACAAATACTTTTATCCTTGGGAGGTCAAGTTTATTCATATCTGTTGGTACCTAGAACATGACAGTATAGATATGGTCATAAAGTATACATCCTGTTTATTACTTATGACGATAAGGTAATTTCAGGTTAAATTTTTTTAAAATTCACATCCACAAGAAGTGAATTATGTTAAAAATTGCACAAACGGAATGAGAGGGAAAAAATGATACAATTAATTTCTTGGCAAAGAAAGTTTTAATTTCTTAAACCATATTGTGAGATTTTATTGAACTTTTCAGAAATTATTTGTTCATAATTTTTTTTTTTCATTTTGTAGAAATATTTTTTAAGTTGGTCATTGAATTAAAATATTCATGTGCGCACACAGAAATGTGTTGACCATAGTTGGATGCAAATGATCCTTTCCTTAGCTGTATAAGGGCTACATACAGTTTTGAATTCAGAGTTTTCCTTCTCAACCAGTTGCCACCCAAGGCTATAGAACCAAGTCTGTCTTACTATTTACCTGCAGCTGGGGGGGGGGGTGGATTCGTAACTTTCTCAATGATATTAGCACATGAGTGAATGTAATGAACTTAACTGGAATTTGAATTTGGTTCTCTGATTCCTCAATCCAAGCCACTATCCATTACTCTACCATGCTTCCTATGCACGCAATTTGAATGAAATTGTGTTAAGTGGGCTAATTTACTTTTCTGTCTGGCAGCAACCCCTGGTTAGCCTGAAATGTGAAAATATGCAAGTAAGGTAATACCTCGAACCTTGACTTGAAGTCATTTTTATGACTCCTGTATTTAAACAAAATATATTTTCTCATAAATGTAGTATTTTAATTTGACAATTTACATTTTAAATTTGATCATCTTGCCATCAGCAAAGCAACAGGCGCTGAACTCACTCATTCCTGAAACCCAGCATCTTGAATTGATACAGGACGTCTTTCATTATAATAGCTTCTTGTAGCCTAATATCAAGATAAGTCAGTAACAAATATTGTGTTTGATAGAAAGTAAATTATTTAGAATATAAATAATGTTGACTTACTAGATTTTCCTTTTTTTTTTAATTTTCTGATTGGTCATAATTTGCAACTTAATGATTGAATACATTCATTGTGATTTCCATGACTATGATAGCCATAGCATTCCAATATTGCATCGATAAGTATTTGAGCTGAACAATTAGTGGCAGACAGGCCAGGGTGTCAAGCTTGCCTAATGACAAAAAAACGCAATAAAGAAACAATAGCAGACAACTGTTTTAATAGTAAAAAGGAATAAAAACTTTATAAATTCATCTGTACACTATTAGTTACTCAAGTCCAATGTGAGAGGACATTTTCAAAGCTAAAGATCATAAAGACATGGTTAAGAAATTCACTACCAGATGATAATTTGGAATCATACATGTTGCTATCCATTGAAAAGGAATTGTTAGATGAATTGGATGCAGAAGCCATTATTGGCAAATTCAAACACAAACAATTGCTCTTAATATAGTGAACTGGATGCAATGCTCTGTTGTGCTTTTGCACTATCTCTTAATCTGCCAATTGTGCAGTAAACTATTTAAAAATATCAACCAATTATTTTTAAAAATGAAATTATAACATTCTCTATTTATATTTTATATCCACTGAGCAGTAATATGTGCAGTGCCTGTACACTTATTACTAAGAAATACACATTTTTTTCCACAAAAATTTTAATTGTACCCTTTTTCCATTTGTCATTTTTGAAAATTTCATTTATTCGTCATGAAAATTAAATGATTATTGTTGTTAATTCAGCTTATTTTTGTTATTTTGTTGCATTTCATCACATTTTAAACTGAATATCCGGGTATCATTAACCATATTCCTGTTATAAAGAGAAAGTTCCATTCTGTTTTTCCAAAAAAATGCTGCTTTATGGAACAGACTCCTGAGATAATCATGCACTACAACTGTAACTTCTTCAAGTCAACAGTCAATCGCTACCTGTTCTCCATATCACTTTCTCCTTCCTACTCTTACATTCATATCATGTTATTCATTAGCCCTCTACCTTGGGTTACTCTTGAGCCTTGTATTGGGTGAACATCAGTATAACAAAAACAGAAAAATTAGATTGATTTAAAAATTTAAATACTTTAAGTATTTGCATTAATGCGAAGATTTGTTAGACTTTGATAACTGAATTCATGACAAATGATTTTCCAGGAATTTGGGACAATTACCAGAAACTATTTTATTATTCTGCTTTAATGTTATTTAAAGTTTTAGAGAGTATTTGAACTGGAATGTTGTTATAAAAAGTAACAATAAAAAACTTATAAAAAAAAACAATTATGTTGTTAATAGGGTGCTTAAAAAAGAGAGAAAATATGTTGGTGTTCTCTACTCTCCAAGGTCCACTATAGACATTAGTACATCTGTAATACACATTAACATAACTGAAGGAAGAATGAGAATAACTAAAAGAAATTAATTCCAAAAATGAGTTTTACCTGAAAACATTTTATATACATCATTGAAGTACACAAATGTAAGTCATACTAAGATGCAAAACATATATATCTTACGAATTCTCCCACAGAGATACCGAGCACTCTCTTCCCATAAATATCTTAGTCTTAAGTATGACAATAAACTATATCAAGGCTTCTGGTCAGGAGACTGGGGGTTTTGAGGAGCATGGAACCACCTCTTAATTATTGTTGTTCCCAGGACCACCCTGACCTGGGTGGTAACACCAGCTAAGGTTCTCATCTATGGACAAGTAGTGACCCCCTTCCCCAAATCAAAACACTAGGAAAGTATAAAAATACATTTTATGGTAAAAATAGCAGCAATATATTTTATAGCAAAATGACCAACAATACATTTTTATAACAAAATGACCAACAATACATTTATAGCAAAATGACAATCAAGAGAACACTAAAGTATACAAAATACATTTCTATAGTAAAAGTACCAACAATACATTTTATCAACTAAAAACTATATATCTAAAAAACATACATTTTCCCTGAAAGTATAAAATTATGTAAATAATATCTGTAGTTGAAGGCATAAAATTGCATTCAAAATATATGTAGTTGAAACTATAAAATTGTGTACAAAATTTTGGCATTAAAATACCCATAAAAGTTGATAGGTCACTAAACAAAACCAACCAAACCAAACCATAAATATCTTAAATTTAAAAATTTAAAATACATAATTATAAATTCGTGCATGTGTGTGATAGATTTTCTAAATATTTATTGAAAACTAAGTTATCGTCATTTTGAATCAACAAATTGAATTCCTTAATGACAATGCCTTTTGTTTAATATCATTTATCTTTATTGACAGGTCATAAAGTAGCAGGAGGTTCCTGAAATACCTCCAGGTGTTTAGCTCAAGGATGTTGTCAAGTCTGTGGAACCTTTTAAATTGATTTGGTTCTCTAGAGAAATGTACCAACAAACAGAAATTAAACGATATCCATGTGAAATTTGTGGAGCAGGATTTTCACGAAAATCAAATGTAAAAAGACACATGCTAACACACACTGGAGAGAAACCACACGCTTGTGAAGTGTGTGGTTCTGCATTTGTGCGGAGCTCAGATTTAAAATTACATATGCGAACACATACAGGGGAAAAACCCTTTACTTGTAAAATTTGTGACAGTGCATTTTCACGGAGTACTACTTTTAAACATCACATGCGGAAACACACAGGAGAAAAGCCTTATTCTTGTAACATTTGTACATCAGCATTTTCAGTTAATTCCCATTTAACACAACATATACAAACACACACTGGAGAGAAACCATTTCCTTGTGAGGTATGTGGATCTGCATTTGCAGACAGATCAAGTTTGAAAAAACATGTGCGGACACACACTGGAGAGAAACCATACTCTTGTAATGTATGTGGGTCATCATTTTCAATGAGTTCAAACTTAATAAGACACATGCGGACACACACTGGAGAGAAACCTTATTCTTGTGCAATTTGTGAATGTGCATTCTCAGAGAAATCAAGTTTAAAAAAACATATACAAACACATACTGGAGTGAAACCATTTTCTTGTGAAATTTGTTCTGCAGCATTTTCAAGCAGCTCAAATTTGAAACGGCACATGCGAACACACACTGGAGAGAGGCCATACTCTTGTGATTTATGTGGATCTGCATTTTCAGATGTGTCAAGCTTAAAAAAACATTTCCAGACACACACTGGGCTTAAACCTTTTTCCTGTGAAATTTGCTCCTCAGCATTTACGACTAATTCTCATTTAAAACGCCACATGCAAATTCACAATGCCCAGAAGTAATATTGTTAAATTCTGGCAAACTTGGACCATCGTAAAAAACAGACTGCTAAAAGGATTGTTTTACCATTGACACCACTATTATTTTAACTACCTTCACATTTCAGCAATGTTCATTTTTTCAAAAAGTGATGATTAGAAATGTAATAAAACCTAAATATATGAAAGTAAATGTATACATTTTCTTTGTTCTTGAATTTATAGCAAAAATAATAAACACTATTTATTATATCGTTTAGTGGAATGGTTTGCAAAACATTGGCTAATTGCCAATCAATTCAAACTTTGTAAAATGGTAAATAATAAAGATTTCCTTATAGTTGCTTCACATTTTAATAATTTGGTTAATGTTTATAAATTTGTGAATAAAAATTGTTTTCATATTTATTTATAAATTGGTAAATGATAAATATTGCATTGTATTTGTTTTTAGCATGTTGTAAATATAAAATTATTCTTGTAAATAAACAATCTAATAAATAGTGTTTAATATTTTTGTTGTAAATTCTCAAAAACAAAGAAAATGTATAAATTCACTTTCATCATATGTTTACATTTTATTACAATTCTAATTGTCATTTTTTTAAACAATAAACATTGCCAAGGAGTGAAAAAAAAGTTAAAATAATCACTGTCCCTTTGTTGCTCCTTCTTTTGCAGGAAGGAAGATCCAAGTTTGCTAAAATTCTGTTGCTAATCTTTATGGCTGATTGGAGTTGAAAAGTCAAAAATACAGTCTTGAAGCTTGGTAAGTGAAACATTTGCTGATGATAACGCAGACCTGAAACAATTTTATCATGCTTTCTTTTCATATGCATTTATAATTGTTTCTCGCATATAAAAGGGTTTTCCAAAAAGTTTTGAGCCCAACAGTCTTTATGACATGTCATATGATTCATTTTCAAGAGTTCTCTCTCTTTGATAATAACACTGCTCAGCATCCCATTTAACCATTGCATACAAAGGGCATTTGACATTTTGCATGCAATCATAGTTTTCCAGTGTCATAATATTCCAGAATCAAGCATCCAATAACAATGCAATACTTCAATATCTGATTTTCGTTGGTCATTTTAACCTTTACTACAGTGCAGGCAACTATAGTCACTGTAGAATTTTCCCCTTTGCTACTCTAATAGCATTCTGTTGCCTTGAGACGGTTGCTATAAATAAACACTTGTCAACTGTTATTTCTACTTTGGAACAGGCTAAACTTCCAATGCCATTTTGAATTCTAAACATGAGGAAACACTACAGTTTTTTGACAAAATGAAAGCTTTTTTAGCGATTTTGCTTCTGATTGCACCCCAGGACTCCATAAGGAGTAATAAAAGTTAAAGTACATTAAATTATTTATGTATTTTTTTAATGCATTTGTTTTTTATTTCACGTTTCAATTTTTTTTGTTTTCAACATCAAAACACAAATGCAAAATGTAATGCATTACATCAAAATATTACTCATTCATTCTTTTATTTCTCAACTACTTTTTCATTGACTCATATAGCCACTTTTCTACCCACAATTCCCTGTTTTTTTCATTGTCCATTATATTTATGGGTAAGGCAGGTAGTATCTATTATAACACAATTCTTTTACACACCCCATTTATCTCCTACATCATTTTCCCATTATGTAACCTCATGTCCAGCAAGGTGATCGACTCTCTCTTTGTGATCTATGCACAGGTTTGGCTTGGGGCTTGAACTCCAGAAATTCAGAACATTCCTCATCTTCTGACAAGCCTGTAACTGGTCTCAAATCCAGGACGTGTCAGGGTAACCCATTCATTGTGTATCAAGTGCCAGGTGGCTTTATTCAAACTTCTTCCCCAATCCTGACAGATGTCTCATATCTGGTTACTGGCACAACTCTTGAGTATTTCCACGTGTACATAAATTTAGCTTTTGTGGCACTGTCTCCTCTTTTTGTCCAGACTTAGGTGACATATTGCACCAAAACACTGCTTTGGCGGGCAATGTTTCTCCCCTTTCAGCAATGGCCTTTATTGTTTGGTGGTTTCTTTCTACAATTCTATTTCCACTGAGCCTGTAGGCAGCCCTGAAATAGCGCCTGATGTTACACCTATCACACATTGCTCAAAGAGTTTCCAAGCAAAATTTCACACCACTGTCCAGTAAGACTTCCTCCACTGGTCCTTGTTCTAAAAAGATCTCATTGATCACTTCCACAATGATGATAGCTGTTTCCAATTGAATCTCTTTCCAAATCACAATCCGTCCAGGACCACAGTCAACCATCGACAAGTTCAACTTTCCTCTATAGTGCATCACATCTATAGCTAGTCTTCTCCATTCGATGGTTACCTGGATCTCCCTTGACTCATGTGTGTTAAGTAAGGGGTTGAACGTTTGATACTGAGTGCACAGTTTGACTAGCCTCTGCACATCTTCTTTTGTGACATCCGGATCAGTCTTAAGAACCAGATACAATGTTTGCTCCAGATGATAGATGCATTGCAACTCCTTCAAGTCCTAGTACATCTAAGCAGCATACTGAAGTTTACCTTTCATCCCTTTACCTTTCATCCCGTTTTTCTTTATTTGGGTCAGAGCAGTCATTATAATTATGAATAAGGCAGGTAGCATCCATTACAACATAGTTCTTTTATAATAACTATAGAATAATAATATTCAAATAAGTATATGTCAGTCAGTCAGGTATTGTCCATGCGTGATACTTGCTTAGGTGATCATGTATCTTTCGATACATGACTCACAAGGCAAATTTTTTCCCACAGTAGGTTGCCATTTCTTTCTGCAGCAGACCAATTGCCATCCAAGGCTATAGAACCCAGTCTGTCCTGACCAGGTTCTATAGCCTTGGATGGCAACTTGTCTACCGCAGAAAGAAATGGCAAACTACTGCAGGAAAAAAATCTGCCTTGTAAATCATGTATCGAAAGATACATGATCACTTAAGTGTGTATCACGCACAGGCACATAACTGACTGAAATGCAGAGTTCAGGGATCGTGGGACATTCAGCCAGTTGGTGGCAAACAGTGAACACTCGGCTTATGGTCAGAATCCAAGAAAGTGTAGTGAGAACATGACCAATATGCTGTGGGAGTTTCTCTGAGCTTGCATAGTGGACAGACTTTACTAGAATATCAACCCTGCACATCCAGAGAAACTGTAGAAACATTTGTTTGACTAGTTCTGTCAACAGTGTCAGTGTGAACAAAACTTGGAAAGGCCCGGTGTACATTCACAATATTGCACAAAAAGTCAAGTCTCAAGTACAGCCATCTTAAGATATCATCTTGGGGAGAAAGACTAAAGAATGTTGGTTCCTATAACCAGCGTTCTTTATTCATCAATCTGTTTACCTGGCACTGTTTGGTAAGTGTAACTTGGAATATCTTCGCTATTACTTTCTTTCATGACATTAATGGGCCAGATTTTTCCTTCAGCTAACGAGAACTCAGTTTCTGCCTGATTCTACATCTCTTCTTACTCTAACTGCAACTCTCCATCTCTTTTTTGTTTTTAGTCATTTCACCCCCAAGAAAGGCAATAAAGCCACTAAGATGCAGTGAGTGTCAGAGAATGAGAAAAACTATTAAGGAGAGAGAACAATAAAAGAACAAAAATTAAGAGAGAATATAACTATTGACATTACATTTAAATTTTTGAAAGTCAAAGATTGGGAAGCAAGAAACCAGAAGAGAGTTCCACAAGCGAGAAGTGCGACAGAAGAAACTATCAGCATAGAACTTATGATTGCATCTAACCATTTCAACTGTAAAATGATGAGACCTTGCTGTCAATCTAGTACTGTGCTTAAATTCATAAAGTCTAGGTACCATAACTTCTGGCTTAGTGTCACTTGATCCTTATTTTTACTTATGCATATTATCTTTTTTCCTACTTATGGACAGCAGGTTCTTTCTTTGAAACTCTCACATCTAGATTTTGCTGGTGACACAGTTATAGTAATAAAACACTGATTGCTCCAAGACTAGATAAAATCATTAACAGTCCACTTGACTATGTGGGTGTCATTTTACTATTTCATTATGTGGGTGTCATTTTACTATTTCATTATGTGGGTGTCATTTTACTATTTCATTATGTGGGTGTCATTTTACTATTTCATTATGTGGGTGTCATTTTACTATTTCATTATGTGGGTGTCATTTTACTATTTCATTATAAGATTATATACATGATCTCTCCAATTCCTTTATACAGTGGCTGCCAAAAAAAGTTACACATCAAGGTTGGTTTATTTTGTTTTACAGCATATCAACCTCAATGGGTTATTTTATGCTGACAACATTTTTAGGATAGATTCATATGAATAGAATATGTATTCTTTGGTTTAGATTATTTTGTTTTATGGCATATCAACCTCAATGAGTTATTTAATGCCGATAAAATTTTTCATTGCTGGTAATATTTTGTTTTGTCAAAAATCTGTTTCTGGTAATATTTTTTTTCAAAATTGTATTGCTGGTAATGATTTTTTCAAAAAAGTATTGCTGGAAATAGTTAACTATTTGCCCATTTGCTGGGACCCTAACAGGTGCTACCACCCCGAGTCAGTGTGGACTCGGGAACACCAGAAATTAAGAGGTGGTTCCATGCTCCTCAAAACCTCTTGATCCAAGGCCTTGCTAATGGACGTAGTTTATCGTCTTACCCAGGACGCGGATGTAGTTTAACGTCTTACCCAGGACGAGTTACACATCAAATCTGTTCATGTTTACTGCAGACTAACAGTGTTAGCTGCCCGTGACTTGAAGTTTAACTACTGTATATACTCACATATCATGTGACTCTTGAAGACCTAATTTTGAAGTTAATTTGACTACAGTAAATGGATATATAGTTCGGTCAACGGCATAGCCAGGGCCAGCAGTACATATGCTAATTTTAAATCTTGTGTATGATGCAATCCCCTAAAATTAGCTTCAAGAAGAGGTCTTCAAAAGTCACATGATATGTAAGTATATATGGTACTTGTAATTTAACATAGGTTCATTGTCATTTAGCGTTTGTACTTGAGCTGGATTTCAGTGATAATTAGGTATTATGAAACCCTAAGAAAAGGATCCAAAATCTTTTAACTCCAAGTGTGACACGTAATGAATGCTAAACACTTCTTTTTCATAATATAATTCTCAATATTTCATTAGAAATACTGTATATACTTGTACACTATTTACATTATTCGAACTATTGTTCTCATCTTTGTCGCCATATTTATTACAACGTTTCGGCCATTGTACGCTCCGGCCTCCTCAAGGACACATGGCACAGCGGATAAATTGTCCTCATATTTGTCGCCATATTTATCCGTCCTGGGTATGATGATAAACTACATCCGCGTCCTGGGTAAGACAATAAACTATGTCCAACAGCAAGGCCTCTGATCACGAGGTTTTGAGGAGCATGGAACCACCTCTTAATTGTTGGTGTTCCCAGGTCCATCCTGACCTGGGGTGGTAGCACCTGTTAGGGTCGCAGTTATGGGCAAATAGTTTACCCCAAAACTGGGGTAAAAATGGGTTTTAATACCAGGAATACTTTGTAAAAAAAAAAAAAAAAAAAAAAAAAAAAAAATTTATCAGCAATAAATTTTTGAAGAAAAAAACTATTACCAGCAATACATTATTAAAAAAAAAAATATTACCAACAATACGTTTTTTAAAAAATATTACCAGCAATACTTTTTTTTGAAAAAAAATTATTACCAGCAAGCAATACATTTTTGAAGGAAAAATTATTTACAGAAATAGATTTTTGACAAAACAAAATATTACCAGCAATAAAAACTTTATCAGCATTAAATAATCCATTGAGGTTGATATGCCGTAAAACACAACAAACCAAACCATATTTATCACAATGTTTCGGCCATTGTACGCTCCGGCCTTCTTCAGGTAGTTGGAATGTTGAACTGAACCTTTTATTTCATTCACTGGGGTATCCTCAGGGACACATGGCACAGTAGATAAAGGCGTTAGTTAGATCCAGTGACATGACTGAAAGAGCATGAGTTCAATACCTGGTTAAAGCGGTGGAGAACTTTGAGAGGGGAATTAACAGGAGATAACTGATAACTGACATCCATTAGACATGACACGTGGAACTAGAACAGTCTACTCCAGTGAGCGAAATAAAGGGTTCAGTTCAACATTCCAACCACCTGAAGAAGGCCGAAGCATACAACGGCTGAAATGTTGTGATAAATATGGCATCAAAGATGAGGACAATAGTCTGAATAATGTAAATAGTGTACATAATACCTCATCTCAGAAATATAGACAGATACTGTATATACTCAGATATAAGCTGATCTCTGAATTTTTTTTGGCACAAATTTTAACCTCCAGAAAAAATTTACCTGCATATAGTGCAATTAGTTAAAAAATTTGCATAATTTCTTTAACTTCTTCAAAAAGATTACCTGTGTACTTTACATTAAAAAAAAATCCTAAAAACTCGCACTATACCCAAGTATATACGATACCTAAAATAAGCACCAGTTATACGATAGGAAGACAAAAGGACATGGTTAAAAGGATTAATTTTAAAAAAAATGTATTTAATTATAAAGAAATAACTTCATACCAGGAATTGTATGGGTTTGAACTCATCACTTAACAGGGTTTTTAACTTGTAGGATTGAGAAAAACAAGGGGAATGCACCTTGGTATTATTGCAAATGCAAAGCAACTTATTAACCCCAACACTTGAAGGAAATGTATTTCCTATAAATTAAGGGATTGACTATAAGATGAATCTGTCAGTCTCATCAGAATCAAAAGACTACTGTCATCTGACCAACCCACAGCTAGATTGTTTTATTTCATCAATTCTCAACTCGGTATCTATGCTGATGACCCAACTATTTACTGCTGTCATAATGGCAAGTCTGAACATTTTGACAAGGTCAAACTGGTATTTGATATAAAAAAAAATTACCTACAATCTGTTGTTAAATGGGGCAAGAAATGGCTTGTTAATTTTAACGCCTCCAAAACAAAATCAGCGGAGAGAACACTTTTTTACCATCCGTCAACATGCCTGATGCTAACCTCCGAGAGATTGACTCATTGTGCCTTTTCAGATTAAAGTTTTCCTCCAACATGTAGTGGTAACATTATATTGAATCAATTGCTGGCAAAGTTGGTTCAGTTTGTCATGCTAAACAACAAAAATATCAACTCCTTTTTCAGGCTGTAATAGTAACATTTATCTCAACAAAAATTTGAGGTAAGAAAACCCCAGACACTTCTTGTATTTTAAACTGAATTATCTGGATACTTATTACACACACACACACACACACACATATAATATAATTATTATTACACACACACACACACACACACACACACACATATATATAGGCACGGTGGAGTAATGGATAACGGCTTGGATTGAGGAATCGGAGAGCCGAGTTTGAATTCCAGTCAAATCCATTACATTCACTTACATGCTAATACCCTTGGGAAAGGTGTGAATCCTCTTCTTCTCCCTCCAACTATGGGTAAATAGCAGGACAGACTGGGCTCTATAGCCTTGGATGGCAACTGGTCTAGGAGAAGGACAACTCTGAATTCAAAACCTGCAGAGGGTCGTTTGGGAACCTTGTGGCATTCACTGCACCAGGTCCCTGTATTCGTCCCTCCAAAAAGTGTGGATGGCCCTGCACAAAGCCTTCACCACTATAATCAAATCTCATGTGTCGGTGTCGGGCTTTCAGTTTCTGGGAATTGATCTGCCTGACCCTCATATGTCAAGTTCGACGGGAGAGTCGATCATATATATATATATATATATATATATATTCATACATACATACATGTTTATATGAGAAAGACTATATACGCTTGTTCTTTATCTTCTGTCAGACTCCGATCCATATTTGATCTACATTTGACCCAAACTCACAATTTTATTCAGTATGACTGTCTCTCTTGTCTCCAACCAGATAATAAATAATACTTGTTTTGTTTCCTCATCTTGTTTCTCATTTTTATGAGTTTTTTGTATATATAAATTTTAAGGGTTTTATAATTATTTACTCACAGTTATAACTCCCTACACTTTTTACAGCTTATCACATTTTTTTAAATCAAATATTTTTAAAAATACTTGCAGAAAAAGACATCATTTTTTATTGATTTTATGCCTAATTTATGTACAATAATTAAGACGGATATTATTTTGTTCTATAACAGTTTACAGTATTTTTAAATAATTTTTACTTAGGAACCTTGAGAAAAAAAAGAAGCGATACCTAAGGTTTAAAATGCATTTTAAAAACGAAAAATCTTTCTTGAAGCTCTTTTTTTCTAGTTTTAATTCAAAGCTAATAGATTAAATTTAATATTTTCAGTAAGCAAAATTACTTTGCTGTATTTCAAATCAAATTTAAATTGATTGGAACAATTTTTTTTAAATTGCTAAAATCGTTTGTATTGACAAATCTGTCAACATAATTCTCTTTATTAAAAAATCTTTTGAAAATAAAATATACTTTTCTGAAACTTTGAGGAAGATTAACTGATTTAAAGTTTACTTAATCTGAATTAAACAAATATTACCTTTAGCATTAAATAATGCAGAAAAGTATTTTTTAACATGGAGGTGGGTGTTTTTTAGGAGGTGTTAAGAGATTTATCAATAACTTAATGTTTGGTATTTTTAAGTAAAAGGACAATGACTATAAATTACTTGCATGCAACATGAATGCCCTTTGTGACACTATTTAGCTATGGTAATTGGCTAACTAATTAATCATAGAAATTAAAACAGAAAATAGACCTTCTTAAAGCGAAAAAAGAATCTCAAAAGACAGAATGATCGATAAAAAGATTTTAATTCCATTTATGAAAAAAAGATACTTTTCACAAAAGACTGTAAACCCGGGAAGAAGCCAAGAGGTCTTGTCAAGTCGAGTTATCGCTGAGGGAGATAGAAAGAAAAACAAATACGAAATTATCGGCCAAAACACATGCCGGTCGTAAAAATTTCAGCTGGAGACGATCACCGATACAGGCAGGGAAAATCAGTGTTAATTATCTTTCCAAGATGTGTTTTTTTTTTCTTGGATACAGGCGAAGAGAAGCAATGTGGTGGCTATAAAATTTTGGCATTGTCTCGACATAGGTGAGGGGTTTGTTATTACCTTATCAACGCGTCGATTCAGACACTGAGCCATTGGATGGTGATATGGTATGTGTAAACTTTTGGCAATCCTCAGAAAATAGAGTGGAGAATTGAGATTTGGTGAGATAAAAGAATTTAATTTCTTAACAAGTCAAGGATTCCATTATAAAGCTAACTTAACGTAAAGGACCAGCTGGCAAACTTTGACAGTGATTGATGAGTCAGTAGAGAGTTCTGGCTAAGTGAATTTTGGGTGGCCCCAAAAGAAAGATGTGATAAGAATTTAATTTGCAATATAGAATTTGTAAAAATTTTGGCTGATGGGAAAGGAGAATTTTGGAAACAAAAATTCTAGATTATAATTTTCAGGAAGCCAGCTTAGTCAAACCCACACTGCCAAGAGATCATTGGTCATATGGTAGCATGGTGATAGGCGGAGGTGAATGGATGAGAAAGGCGGAGAAGGTGTTAACGCCCACTGAAGGGATTGGTATGAGATATCATCGTGAGAGTCTAGGAGGATAGCTCTCCTCTGACCTTCCCTCACGAACGACAGAAGCTCCCCCCCCCAAAAAAAACGAGAAGTGGTTAATTTTCCAAAAATGGGAAATAATCAATTTTCCTGTTCTGACAACAAAGAGATTTCTTGTTAGAAATAGAGATTACCGAGAACCTCAGGCCGCATCTGGCCACTCACCGGGTTTTGGTCGGTACCCATATAAACAAACGTCAATGTGTCGTTCAGCAGTTAGCCAGTGAATTCCAGATAGTTCGAGCTGGAGACACAGTTTAGCTAGTTTTGAACCAGGGTGTTGCCTCGCAGAAGCTGACAGAGAGATTCCATGACCTCCGACTTCGCCTATCCTACCAATAGCAAGTTATACTGACGAACAAAGTTAAGCCAGCACTTAAAAATTAAATTAGTTTACTTACGATATCAACTTGCGTGTCACATTTTGTAGGAAACAAGCTGGGCGAAGAACACGCTCCTGTATATAACAGAAGGATAAAGTTCAATTGTTATTTCTTAAACATACTTGAATCTATTGGATTTTTCTTTTATTATTTTTTTTTCTTTGCACTTGTGCAATGCCACCTTCAGTTTGGACTCAACTTACACTACAGCCCAACGCCTGATTGATCTCGTCTACCTAAGATCAAAGTCACAACGTGGGTAGGTTAGACTTGAGATCGAAGCAGTTACTCCAGTAACCAAACGTTGCAAGTGATCTGGGAATGATAGAGTTGGCATTGAACCAGTACAACTGGTGAAGCCGTTAACATTGACGACCAGAACTCGACCCTGGTGCCACATATTGGTACCGTAACCATTGGATTCGACCCTGGATGGCTGGGTGTCACATATTGGTATCCTGACCAGGGGATTTCATCGAGTAGCAATGACCACTGAATGACCGGGACACACGCTGGTGGCAGCAACAAAGAGTCAACCCCAAAACGCTGGTAGAAGAAACCTTACAGCTTCGCGCCGCAACTGGGAGTTGACCACGGGCCGATGGCTTGGTGTCACACCTTTTTTATATAATTTTTTTTAACTACCCTATAATCTTGAACATTTCGAAAAATATTCAAATATTTTACTGAATTTTAGGTACTTTGACTTTGTATTACTTATGAAGATGTTTGTTAAAGAAATGTTAAAAAATTACCAATAAATTTTAAATTTATTATAAAGGATGTTCCAATAATGTGAACTGATTTTAAATGTGAATTAAGTTTAAGCGTCTAATGATTTTTTTCTTTTTCTTTTTTCAGATTTAACAGCTTAAACCTTTGACAATTTCAACCATGGAAAGATTAACAATCCATCAACATGTTAAAGTTATCGAAGCCTCTTACAAAAATAGACGTTCAAACAGAAATGCATTTTTGGTCAACATAATCAACCAACTGAGAGTCCAATTGGAAACGATGTAACATTGTTGTGGTTTGATTTGGTTTGGTTTAGTTTGGTTTGGTTTGGTTTGTTTTACGCCATATCCACCTCAATGGGTTATTTAATGCCGACAACTTTTTTTCCTGGTAATATTTTGTTTTGTCAAAAATCTATTTCTGGTAATATTTTTTTTCCTCAAAAATGTATAGCTGGTGATATTATTTTTAAAAAATGATTTGCTGGTAATATTTTTTTAAAACATTATCTGGTAATAGTTTTTTTTTTCTTCAAAAATTTATTTCTGGTAATAATTTAAATCTATTTTTATTTTCATGATGCTTTTTACCTCAGTTTGTGGAGTAACTATTTGCCCATAGCTGGGACCATAATGGGTGCTACCACCCCGGGTTAGGGTGTACCTGGGAACACCAGCAATTAAGAGGTGGTTCCATGCTCCTCAAAGCCTTCTAATCAGAGGCCTTGCTGTTGGCCGTAGTTTATCGTCTTACCCTGGAGATGGATGTTGTTTATCGTCATACACAGGACGGAACATTTTTGTGGAGAGGTTCCGTTCCTGAAATTGTCAAAGACTTAAGTTGTTAAATCTGAAAGAAAAAGAAAAAATCATTAGGTGCTTAAACTTAATTCACATTTAAAATTGGTTCAAGTTATTGGAACACTCTTTAGTTACCACTCTTATTTTCTGATAATGTTGTGTATGGACATCCATATTTACAAAAAAAAATCAGCATGTTTATATACACACAAATTCAAAAATCTTTTTTCATAATTAGTAAATATTGTTTTCACTAAATAATAATACCTAACTGCTACAAAAATTAATACAGAATTTTAAAAGATTTAAAACTTTATAAATTATTGTACAATTTTAAAAAAATGAAAACAATTCTTGTAAAAAATCATTATTCATCGAAAAATATATTTTTCTTAAGAAAATAGTGTCCATAATATATTTTATTCATAAAATGAATTAAAAGCTTTTCTAATTAAATAATCTTAGTTTTATTTCATCTGTTATTTTACAATTCAGAGCAGATTTTCTGTAATAAGAAAATTGATGATTTAAATTCTTCTAGGACTTGTCTTTTTAACTAATATAAACATTAAGTTCTACAAAAATTAATTTCTCCAAATTTCATAAAATTAAATAAGCATGTTTGGTTTGGGGTGGGGGGTAACAGATGTAAAAAAATACATTTTCACCAAGATTTTCTAAAATATATTTAATTAATTTGTGGATAAGACCTGAGAATTACATCTAAATCTGACATCTGATTTTTTGCAAGAATTTTCAAATCATTGTGATTTCACTGCAAAAAGATGCTCAAATTTCTCGGAGAAATTTATGGTCACCCACTGACAGAAGAAAAACAAAATTATTAACCAAAATTTTGAAGGTTCTAAAAAGGATGAAAAAATATAATTTAATAATAAAAAAAAATTCCTTTGGTCTTTCCTCTTAATAATAACAAAGATTTTGAGAATAAGACTTTGTTTTTATTATTTATAGTTTGGGAAATTTTTTTATCTCTTTGGATGTAACTATTTTTAAGTCTTTAAAAAATTAAAAATTAGAATGCATCACTAAAAATATTTTATTTTTTGTAAAAAATTAATTTCAATATCAGACAAGAATTTTGTTTAGTTTTTTTTAAACTTGTATGTTTTTAATTAAAGGTGCAGTGTATAAAGTTAGATTGTATATTGCAGATTTTACAGCTATAAACAAATTTTGCATATCAAACATTGAATTACCTGCATCAAATCTTTTGAACTCACCTCATATTCTGAGCCTTCCTCTGGCTGTGAAGAATCATGCATCAGAAATAAAATGAAAAAAAAAAGTGTCAGTTTATTTTAAGTATTTTTCCATGAGTAAAAAATTAAATATATTTTAATCTTGAAAAAAAAAAATCATATTTCAATTTTTATATGATGAGATATTTGAGGCTAGAAAATTCACAAAAAAATGTTATTGTTTTGACTTCCATTGTAAACCAGTTTTGAATCTGATGCAAGAAATTAGAATTTGGAAACTATGCAATATCCAAAATTTAGAAAATCAATGTAATAAATACATAAGTATATCCATGAATATTTTACTAATTGTTATTAGGGCCAGATTTTCCTTTAGGCTACGATATATAGGCTGCAACCCAGGGGTGGATATCCTTTATATAGGCTGCAACCCAGGGGTGGATATCCTTTATATAGGCTGTAACCCAGGGGTGGATATCCTTTATATAGGCTGCAGCCCAGGGGTGGGTATCCTTTATATAGGCTGTAACCCAGGGGTGGGTATCCTTTATGTATGCTGCAACCCAGGGGTGGATATCCTTTATATAGGCTGCAACCCAGGGGTGGATATCCTTTATATAGGCTGCAACCCAGGGGTGGATATCCTTTATATAGGCTGTAACCCAGGGGTGGGTATCCTTTATGTATGCTGCAGCCCAGGGGTGGATATCCTTTATATAGGCTGTAACCCAGGGGTGGATATCCTTTATATAGGCTGCAACCCAGGGGTGGATATCCTTTATGTATGCTGCAACCCAGGGGTGGATATCCTTTATATAGGCTGTAACCCAGGGGTGGATATCCTTTATATAGGCTGCAACCCAGGGGTGGGTATCCTTTATGTATGCTGCAACCCAGGGGTGGATATCCTTTATATAGGCTGTAACCCAGGGGTAGGTATCCTTTATGTATGCTGCAACCCAGGGGTAGGTATCCTTTATGTATGCTGCAACCCAGGGGTGGATATCCTTTATGTATGCTGCAACCCAGGGGTGGATATCCTTTATATAGGCTGCAACCCAGGGGTGGATATCCTTTATATAGGCTGCAGCCCAGGGGTGGGTATCCTTTATATAGGCTGTAACCCAGGGGTGGGTATCCTTTATATAGGCTGTAACCCAGGGGTGGGTATCCTTTATGTATGCTGCAACCCAGGGGTGGATATCCTTTATATAGGCTGCAACCCAGGGGTGGATATCCTTTATATAGGCTGCAACCCAGGGGTGGATATCCTTTATATAGGCTGTAACCCAGGGGTGGGTATCCTTTATGTATGCTGCAGCCCAGGGGTGGATATCCTTTATATAGGCTGTAACCCAGAGGTGGATATCCTTTATATAGGCTGCAACCCAGGGGTGGATATCCTTTATGTATGCTGCAACCCAGGGGTGGATATCCTTTATATAGGCTGTAACCCAGGGGTGGATATCCTTTATATAGGCTGTAACCCAGGGGTGGATATCCTTTATATAGGCTGCAACCCAGGGGTGGGTATCCTTTATGTATGCTGCAACCCAGGGGTGGATATCCTTTATATAGGCTGTAACCCAGGGGTAGGTATCCTTTATGTATGCTGCAACCCAGGGGTGGATATCCTTTATATAGGCTGCAACCCAGGGGTGGATATCCTTTATATAGGCTGCAACCCAGGGGTGGATATCCTTTATATAGGCTGCAACCCAGGGGTGGATATCCTTTATATAGGCTGCAGCCCAGGGGTGGGTATCCTTTATATAGGCTGTAACCCAGGGGTGGGTATCCTTTATGTATGCTGCAACCCAGGGGTGGATATCCTTTATATAAGCTGCAACCCAGGGGTGGATATCCTTTATATAGGCTGCAACCCAGGGGTGGATATCCTTTATATAGGCTGTAACCCAGGGGTGGGTATCCTTTATGTATGCTGCAGCCCAGGGGTGGATATCCTTTATATAGGCTGCAACCCAGGGGTGGATATCCTTTATATAGGCTGTAACCCAGGGGTGGGTATCCTTTATGTATGCTGCAGCCCAGGGGTGGATATCCTTTATATAGGCTGCAACCCAGGGGTGGATATCCTTTATGTATGCTGCAACCCAGGGGTGGATATCCTTTATATAGGCTGTAACCCAGGGGTGGATATCCTTTATATAGGCTGCAACCCAGGGGTGGGTATCCTTTATGTATGCTGCAACCCAGGGGTGGATATCCTTTATATAGGCTGTAACCCAGGGGTGGGTATCCTTTATGTATGCTGCAACCCAGGGGTGGATATCCTTTATATAGGCTGCAACCCAGGGGTGGATATCCTTTATGTATGCTGCAACCCAGGGGTGGATATCCTTTATATAGGCTGTAACCCAGGGGTGGGTATCCTTTATGTATGCTGCAACCCAGGGGTGGATATCCTTTATATAGGGTGCAACCCAGGGGTGGATATCCTTTATATAGGCTGTAACCCAGGGGTGGGTATCCTTTATGTATGCTGCAGCCCAGGGGTGGATATCCTTTATATAGGCTGTAACCCAGGGGTGGATATCCTTTATATAGGCTGCAACCCAGGGGTGGATATCCTTTATGTATGCTGCAACCCAGGGGTGGATATCCTTTATATAGGCTGTAACCCAGGGGTGGATATCCTTTATATAGGCTGCAACCCAGGGGTGGGTATCCTTTATGTATGCTGCAACCCAGGGGTGGATATCCTTTATATAGGCTGTAACCCAGGGGTGGATATCCTTTATATAGGCTGCAACCCAGGGGTGGATATCCTTTATATAGGCTGCAACCCAGGGGTGGATATCCTTTATATAGGCTGCAACCCAGGGGTGGATATCCTTTATATAGGCTGTAACCCAGGGGTGGGTATCCTTTATGTATGCTGCAGCCCAGGGGTGGATATCCTTTATATAGGCTGTAACCCAGGGGTGGATATCCTTTATATAGGCTGCAACCCAGGGATGGATATCCTTTATGTATGCTGCAACCCAGGGGTGGATATCCTTTATATAGGCTGTAACCCAGGGGTGGATATCCTTTATATAGGCTGCAACCCAGGGGTGGGTATCCTTTATGTATGCTGCAACCCAGGGGTGGATATCCTTTATATAGGCTGTAACCCAGGGGTGGGTATCCTTTATGTATGCTGCAACCCAGGGGTGGATATCCTTTATATAGGCTGCAACCCAGGGGTGGATATCCTTTATATAGGCTGCAACCCAGGGGTGGATATCCTTTATATAGGCTGTAACCCAGGGGTGGATATCCTTTATATAGGCTGCAGCCCAGGGGTGGGTATCCTTTATGTATGCTGCAGCCTAGGGTCAATCAAGTCTTTATAAAGCAATGATTTTAAATTTTATAGATGTTAACTTCAAAACAAACTCATATTTATTTGACTTTGCAGGAAACAAAGCAAAGAATGTTTTTTAGTTTGTGTTTCATGTGTGATCCAAAAGTGGAGAATGGGTAACCTGAAAGACAGAACTTGTTGTTACTGCTATAGAGGTTAATTTCTTCTTTGCCTCAGCAAATGTGAATTCAAGGAATACATTGGATTTTGGGTAAATAAATGTATAATTTATTTACATATATACAAAGCCATCAAACTACTACCTGTTGCTGTTGTAAAGGCAACAGGGTGGGAGAGGAAGAACGGAAGAGAAGGAGAAAGAATGTTGGTGGCTGTCGGCTGATGTTCTGTGAAGACGTCGGCGTTGAAAGTTGAAATTGATAGTATCATGTTCAGTGTGCCTGCTGCATTCACAGCCACCCTCTGCATGTCAACATCTCAGCCGGGTCTCTGGCCTTTGCGGCATTGAATCGGGGAATTTATATCAGTTGTATCAAGTTCAAATCACAGTTGGGTCTCTTAGCGAGAGTCATTTTTACTGGCCAATATAAAGTTCATTTTATTTTGTTTAATACTGAAAACATGCGTCGAGCCATGATGTGCATAGACGAGTTTTCACATTCTGCTTTGGGTCGTCAAGCAGTCAACATTCGGTTTATATAGAAGAGTGTAAAAGATAGGACAGGTGTAACATGTTTGATTTTAGTTCAGAATGTTTATAGGTGGGAGGAGAAGAGGAGGATTAATTTATGGGTAAATAGCAGGGCAGACCGGGTTCTATAGCCTTAGATGGCAACTGGTCTACTGCAGAAAGAAATAGCAACCTACTTCAGGAAAAAATCTGCTTCGTCATTCATGTGTCGAAAGATACATGATCGCCTAAGCGTGTATCACGCATGGCACATAACTGACTGAATATTTATTTTGATTGTTTTTAATACTGGTTATAAAAATCTGTTTTTGTTTTTTGTTTTTTTTTTACTACAGTTGTGTAATTTGGTTTGCAATAAATTGTAAAACAGTGGTGTTTCTTAGAGAATATTTTTATTGACAAAAAAAAAATAGTTATTCTAGTTTTTAATTTAAATGATCGTTTCAATAAGTTTTTACTTCAAGCTATATGTCACTTGACTAAAATAAAGTAAAGAATATTCAAGCAAGATGGATGCGGGCGAGTTAGATGGAGGATCATTTCATTAGCCTAGTGGCGACAAAAGGCCATAATCCGGCCCTATTTGTTATTTTATAATTCGTAGTTGCTTTTATTCTTCTGATCCATAACTTCAAATACAAAGGCGGGTTCAAAACAGGTTTGTTAAGAAATGTAAGGGAGACAATTAAGAATTTTACCCACAAAAATTGTTTAAAATCAGGACTGCTTATTAGATTTTAACCAACGACTGTTAAATACTATTCGTAACCAAACATTTATTGTTCCTTAACAAATCATTTTTTTCAACTAGAAAAAAAACACATTTTTATTACAGGACCAGTTATTCTTAGTTTTAATGCCCACTAAATAATAATTTTTCATACCGAATTACCTCCCTTAGATTTTCACATTTATTTTTATACACACACGCACATACATAGATAGACAGAATGGTATATTTGTTTAGAACTGTGTGTGCAGAGCGCAGGAATATGTAAGTCAGTTCCGAAAAAAATAAAATATTAGGTTGATGCAAAAATAATGTCGTTTTTTGACGTTCAAGATCATGTCAAAAAACGACATTATTTTTGCACCAACCTAAACAAAAATAAAATAAGGCATTTGTTTGTGCATTCCTTTTTTTT
Organism: Acanthosepion esculentum; assembly: GCA_964036315.1. Classification (NCBI taxonomy): domain Eukaryota; kingdom Metazoa; phylum Mollusca; class Cephalopoda; order Sepiida; family Sepiidae; genus Acanthosepion; species Acanthosepion esculentum. Next base: position 22,778,973 of record OZ038479.1, on the reverse strand, counting down.
AAAAAAAAAACCCTTAAATGTTTCTTTCTTTCTTTCTTTCTTTCTTTCTCTCTCTCTCTCTCTCTCTCTTTCTCTCTCTAAACTTGTCTCTACGTCTCTCTCTACTAACGAGAATACAACCCTAAAATAAAAAAGAGGAAGAAAAAAAGACTGAACCTGGCCGAAAAATGCCGAATGTTTGTTTCATCGAAATTTTTTTCTTAAAACAATTGTGTCCATATTTTATTATTCATATAGGAAATTAAAAGCTTTTCTAATTAATTTGAATAATTTTTTAATAATTAAGTAGTTTTATGTAAGTAAGTACCTCCATTGATTCGCTAAAAAAATGAGCATACCATGATGAAAAATGCCCGAAGCGCAATAAAAACATGGTTTATTTTATTATTAAGAGGAAAGACCATGTGCGAATCTATTACGCACATACATACATACAAAAATACAAATCACATACAACGCCAAGCATTCATTGGTTAATTAATCACCACTGCGTTATTATAGACAATTTACAAATCGCAACAATGCGACAATTTTGTAATCGCTCTATTTTCATGTAGTCAGTTTTGTGCATTTTTGGGAGAGACTGATCACAGAAGCTTTCTTAAGTCTCCCTAAAGCTCGCTCGCTGATTGGTCTATGTCAACCAATCAGATCGTCTGCACGTGAAGAATAATTCTTCCCGCGCAGCGATCTGGAGTCTACAGTCACTTATTTAAGCAAGAAAATTTTTTTTAGCTAATTAGTGAGAATTCAGCTGCCAAACGAATCCACGACAGTTGAAACCATGCGCCATCCTTCTCACTCACACACACCACTCACATGCTGAATATTCCTTACACTCACATAATCTTTTCTTACACAGCAAAATCTTTTAAGAACAGTTATTATAAGAGACTCTCATGAACTTTCTTCCAGTGAACTTTGAAATACTAAAATAATATTTAAAGAGAGACAACTCTTGTTTATTTCAACCTTTTCTTACTTAAATTCATACTTTCTTTCACATCGTTGTTCGATATTGTACATCTTGTTTAATACATATTTTATGTGTAACAATGTCTTTGCTAACCCTTTTCTGCGTCAGCCCTGTTTCCTAATCTAATGTGGTGAAGTCCGCCACAACCAAATGATTTTTTTTTATTATTAAATTATATTTTTTATCCTTTTTAAAACGTTTACAATTCAGGTTAAAAAATCTTGTTTTTCTTGCGTCAGTGGAGGGACCAAAGTTTTTTAGTATAGGAAATTTTCCCTTCTTTTTTGCAGTAGGAAAACACATTGATTTGGAAATCTTGTAAATATCAGATAATTGTCGGATTTTAATGAAACTTTCAGGACTTATTCAGAAATGAATGAAATTTATTTTTAAAATATTTCTTTTTTAGAAAATCTTGGGAAAATATATTTTTTACACCTGTTAACCCTCACGGTTTTCATATTTAAAAATTCTTATTAGAATATTTTATAAATTATTAAATCTTTTAAAATTCTGTATTACTGATTAGGTGAAAATTGTTATTAAGTAAAAACTATATTTAATAATCATAAATGGTAAAGATTACTATAATTCGGCGACTGCAAATACTTTAAAGAGAATTTTGATTGGTTTGGTTTTTTGTTTTGTTTTACGGCATATCAACCTCAATGGTTGATATTGATGCCGACAAAATTTTTATTGCTGGTAATTTTTTTTTCAAAATGTATTGCTGGTAATAATTTTTTCTTCAAAAATTTATTGCTGGTAATAATTTTTTTTACAAAGTATTTCTGGTATTAAAACCTATTTTTACATTTTCATAGTGTTTTGACCCCAGTTTGGGGGTTAACTATTTGCCCATAGCTGGGACCCCGGGTCAGGGTGGACCTGGGAACACAAGCAATTAAGAGGTGGTTCCATGCTCCTCAAAACCACTTGATCAGAGGCCATGCTGTTGGTCGTAGTTTATCGTCTTACCCAGGACGCGGATGTAATTTATCGTCAAACCCAGGACGGAGAATTTTGAATGTGTGTGTGTGTGTGTGTGTGTGTGTAAACGTGCCGAATTTTGTAAATACGGACGTACAGCAAAGTACCTCCACAGAAACGCAATACCTTAGGTTCAAAATGAATTTTTAAAATGAAAAATTTAACTTGAAGCTTTTATTTTAGTTTTAATGTCAACCTAATAGATTAAATTTAATATTTCTAATAAGCAAAATACTTTTTCAGTCAAAACTAATTTAATTTGCCTGGAAGGAGTTTTCGTTTTTAAATTGCAAAAAATAGCTAATTTTAGCGCCCTTTTTAGCCTTCTGTCATACGTCATCACGATGTAAATTTTCTTTATTAAAAAACTTTAAAAAATAAAATATACTTTTCTGCAACATTTTTTTGGAGGAATGTTAGCTGATTTAAAGTTTAATTCATCTGATTTGAAACAAATATTACTTTAAGTTTAAAATATCGCAGAAATTCATTTTTTTAACACGGCAGTACCTGGTTATTTAAGGTGTTGACAGCTTGAATGACAAATAGAAATTTATATACTTTTTTTAGGGTGGATATATCTGTAAAAATTATTTGAGGAATATAATATGACCGCCTTTTTTATATATTTTTAATTACTCAATAATCTTAAGAATTTAGGAAAATATTCTTCATAATCTGTTTTTTTGAATTTTAGGTACTTTGGCTGTAAATTTACTATAGTTATCGCTATTTTTTCTGATAATGTCATGTATGGACGTCCGTATTTACAAAAATAGGTACGTTTATATGTATAACCTTTATACACAAACAAAACTATTCGAAATTCATTTTAAAATTTTACATTCGCTAAATAGTAATAAGCTTTTTCATTTATGATTAGTAAACATAGTTTGTACTTAATAACAATATCACCTAACCTCTGCAAAGTAAGACAGAATTTTAAAAGATTTAAAACTTTATGAATTATTATAATTAAAATTTTTAAAAATGAAAAAAAAAATTCTTGTAAAAATTCATTATTGACCGAAAAAAAAATTCATGATAGTGTCCAATTCATATTCGTATAAGAAATTAAAACTTTTAAAAAATAATGTCTAGTTTAATTGCATTTTTTATTTTACGATTCAGGGCTGATTTTCGGTTATTGGTGCTCCTGTTGTACAAAGAGAAATTGATGATTTAAGTGGTTGAAGCCTTTATATAATAACCAAGGATGTTCCGACAATATACCGTACGTGTATAGCAAAATTACAAATATATAATTAAACAAAAATCACTGAAAAATGCGTTAGCCTATTCAGGGCCAGCGCGTACCATCCCCGAATCCTCCGACCAGAGTGAAGCAAACCTGACTGAGGGCCCCTGGCAGTGCTTCATTACCCTCGCTACCTCATCAACATTTGCCTTTTTTCTACCTACATTTATAGACGTAACAAATTAAATTAAGCATAACTGACCATTAGGATGAAACAGTTTCGTGAATTTTGCATTCATTCTGGGGGTTTTTGTATTTTTGTTTTTTGTCGTCCAAATCCGTGAATTAGTTTCGTTTTTTTTTGGGGGGGGGGGTTCCAGCAGCAGCCGTCTGCCTTGCTCTTTGCTCGAAAAATTTGTCTTGAAAGCATACAACTATGAACTTTGACAACACAAGTGAAAATAGCCTTTACAATGTTATGGCAGAATTTCGGAATAGAGTCCCCGATATTTTTTTTCTATCTTTTTTGGTTTGGACGTTACAAAAAAAAAGTTTCTGTCGAAAGTTGAAAAACGGACCACCACAAGCACACAAAATAAAAATAATAAATAAATAAATTTGTAGGAATGGTTGATGGAAATGCGATTAACCCGCTACTTTTTTTTTAATTTCACAAATGTAACAAAAAGCAAACAAACAATAAGAGAAATAAAAATATGAAACAATACTTTGGTTCAACAATAAATATTTTTTATATAACCAATAGAAGGTACAAACTTGTATGTTGGGAGTTGTTTAAATTGCTTCAAAGTTTTTTCTTGTGTGGATTGAAGTGTTTATGAAGATATGAAAGATTAAGAGTTGAGAAATTGTGTGTATAAAAATGGGTAAGTTTGATAAGGTATTTCTGTGTTTTGTACGAAAATTAAACAGTTTGTTTTTGGTGTTGAATTTTGTAATATTGTACTCGACTTACTGATCTGTGTATGAAGTTGTCTCTCTTCGACTGTATGTGTCACTTGACGTTTTCTGTTGAGTTTATGTAGTTGAGTGAGTGTACTTCGCAAGCTGTGGAAATGTTAAGTAAATCTAACTTTAAGCCTGGTAAAATATGTGACATGGATTTGTGTGTCGAGCTGAAAAATTTCGTAAGACTCAAGATTTGTTGCATAAAATATACAACTGTGGTATAAGGCCGAAAAATCGGGGAGTATGCTGAGGCTGGTCATTACTGCTATCATATACCTAGCTAAATCCGATTCGCGACCCATTCATTCGTTACAATTTAACACATTCACCCAAAGAACTTATCCGTCATCATTCAATCCTCCATTTACCATAATACCTCATACACCCCGGGGATCTACAGAAAACGCACCCCATGATATGAAATTTCGTAAGACTCACTGTCGAAGTCGAATGATGTTTCGTATTTATTGATGTCTCAAGTCACGTGGGAAGCTCCAAGAAATTTGGCGCAAATGTTGTATCTGCTTAGGATATCCACTAAACCGATGTACGTAGTTGAGAATATACGAAATTATGATTTTTTGTTTATTAGTCAATCAGTGTTTTTAGTTCTCGTCTAGAGCCGATTTTAATGGGTTGTTGGGCTACTTTGATTGATTTGAGATAAGTTTCGCTCTGAGTCACTTTTAATGGGTTTTTAAACAAATGTAGAGGTCTTATTCTACAAATTATATTTTCATATTTAAATTTTCTGTCATTATTAATAATTTTTTATGTGAATCTTAATAATAATTACCTAATAATATTTTCATTATTAGATTTGATATATAAATTAATATTTAATAATGATGATTATGTCGTGAATAAATACTGTATTTTTATGAATAAAAAAGACTACCTCGTAAATACAGTTATTCATTTCCTTTTGAATTCGGATTAATTAGAGAGATACGTTATTTATTCTTGAATTTGCATTCATTAATGAAACGTTTTGGAATCCTAAATACGAAAAAAATAATACGAGAAAACTTATATTTTATTTTTATTACACCCGATATACTTCCTTAAATAAACGTTCGTTAAGCAAAATAATAAAAAATAGAATTAATTTTTACTAAAGAAAAATCTTTCTTAAAGCTTTTATTTTAGCTTTTGTTTTAAGCTAATAGATTAAATTAATTAATATTTCCAATAAACAATATTATTCCTTTAAAAAAAATGTTTTTTAAAGAAAATTTTAACAGAAATTTTATACGATATTTTTCCCTTGCAGAAAAATTCTAATAAAAATATTTTGTAAAAAAGATTTATTAAAACTAAAAATTAAAATACAATAGTAAATAACTAAAAAAACAAAACAAAAAAAAAAACAGATTAACAACAAAGTTGGTAAATAAATTCTCTTCTAAGTTCATATTTGTGAATTTGTCCCGTTAGTTTAATTTTACTTTTTAGTACAGCAATAAAACTAAAAGCAAAACCCAATTTCTATGGCTTCTCGAGTTTAACTGGGACAGCTTGAGATCAAAGTTTTCACACCTTTGTGAGAAATCCATACTTTGGCATCAGTCCTTTGATTGTCATTTTTCATGTCTGTGTTTGATTTTTTTTTTACATAGAAGTGAGAAAAAGAATGAACAGATAATGAAAAAAAAAGGATATATTGTAGAACCCAAATTCTACATTATTTCCAATACCCAAAATAGTTGGGTCAAATCTGTGCAAAAAGTGGATCACAGAACACTTTCAACTTCATACACTTTCAAAAAAATCTCGAACCCTCATTGGCTAATAAATATACAAGTAGGCGTGACTATCCACCCACGCTTAACTAATTTTTACAGCTCGTGACTGAAATCCAAGTTCGCGCCAAGTCTCTGTAATAGAGGAGACGGCGACGTCTTCTTGGCCAGACGGTCGAACTCTCTGCCTCTGAGCAGAGAGGAACCCGGACGAGGCTCCGCCGAAGGGTAGAGTCTCGTTCGGGGTGGTTGACCAACCCGATCCCGTTTATACGGGATATTTTTGGCCAAGCCTACGGGCTTGGGAATACCCCACTTTAAACCCGGTCTTGTGCCACATCTATCCCTCGTGGGGGAGTACAGTAAATACTGTCTCTGTGAACCACCCGAAGCAAATAAAAACAGAAACTCATTCACACTTGCCAGGGAGAATTGTGACATCAATCGAATTGCAACTAAACTTCACGTCACACAATCTTAAATTTTTTTGTTCATACGAACATTATACAAACTTAACGATATTCACCCTCACTCACCAAAAAAAAAAATCACCAATGAACTCTATTCCCATTCATTCACCAAATTCCTTACGCAGAAGTTAAACAAATTCCTGCTAACAAATCAACTTATTTTCTCTACATTCGAAAACATTGTATCACACAAAACAGTCAAAGGTAGATAACTTCTTTGATCACAAATTGCATTCAACTTTACAATCATTTACTACTTACATGAACAGTAAATTCTTAAATGTAAATTTTTCTCTTGCAATTAATTTACAGAATCTTCAGATTCTAACAAAAATCCTTTCAAATCAGAACTCATTAACAAAATTTAATCTTTCACCAAACTTAAGTTCAACATAAATTAAACTAACAGGATTTCACCTAAAAAAAATCCACTACATTTTTGTAAAATATTTTCATTACAAAAATACATTGAAAATTACTTATTATTCAAATATTTGCCTTTTGTCTTTTATCACAAATGTTTCTTGTTTTTTCCTCTTGTTGTTTTTGCATTTTGCTTAACATATTCGTAGAGTAAAAAATTGTATGAACTGATTGGGGCCGTCAACGCCATTAAATGAATGGTAACCACCAAACTTTCCACTACAATATAAAGGGTGGATGAAGAGATACAATGGAATGCCATAAAATCAAAGAGTAATAAAAAATCATTCTTGAATATTGGAATTGTCGCATTTTCATTTAGAAAACTTATCTCAGATTTCACTGACAAACTGAAGAAAAACTCTTTGTTTAAAAACGTTAACATCACTTCATCAGAAAAAAAGTTGTTTTTTTTTTTCGTTTTTGGATGGTAGTCAACATTTATTTTTCTACCTAAAGTTCAGTCGTCCTGGGTAAGACGATAAACTACGCCCAGCAGCAAGGACTCTGATCAGGAGGTTTTGAAGAGCGTGGAACCACCTCTTAATTGCTGGTGTTCCCAGGTCCACCCTGGCCCGGGGTGGTAGTACCTGTTAGGGTCCCAGCTATGGGCAAATATTTAACACCCAAACTTGTGTAAAAATAGGTTTTAATACCAGAAATACTTTGTAATTAAAAAAAAGTATTACCAGCAATAGTTTTTAAGGAAAAATTATTATCAGCAATACTTTTTAAAAAATACCAGCAATACAAACAGCTATACATTCTTTGAAAAAATATGACCAGCTATAGATTTCTTCAAGGAAAAATATTCCCAGAAATAGATTTTTGAAGAAAAACATATTACCATCAATAAAAATTTTGTCAGCATTAAATAACCCATTGAGGTTGATATGCCGTAAAACAAACCAAACCACTATGAATCTATTTCAAAATTTTGTTGGCATTAAATGACCAACTGAGGTTGATATGCCATAAAACAAAACAACCAAACAACCTAGAGTTCAAATTTGAATAAAAAAAAAAGTAGGTACATCCACAGATTCGCTAAGAAATGAGCATACCACGAGGAAAAAAATGTCCCACTCAAACTTAATAAAAACAGTTTTCCGTTAAAATCTTTGTTATTATTAAGAGGTGTGACGCCATTCGTGGTGTAATTGTGACAACGTTCTTCGATCGTCGTTCGTTCACTTCACCTGTGATGACATCTACTTCACCTGTGATTTGCATATACACCCAACTCGCTAGGTGCACAGGTTCGTATCCTTGGCCGTGATCGCTTTCAGCAAATGATACTAGTGACGACAAATGTTTTTAAAGACACTGGTTGGGAGTTCACAACAATACGATTTCTCACTGGCTATCTTTCCCTTCGGCTGAACTGCTATCACTAACTTCACTGACCTTTGGGCTCGGCGACTCCTGGTTTCTCACTACCTGTCCTTCTGACACTGGGCAGCTCCGTGTCCTCTAGTCACCTACCTATTTCTCTCACAGCTGGATTCATTCCCCTACCCCGACTTCCTGCCCCGCTCTGCTTATAATTTAATGCCGACAAAATTTTGAAATAGATTCATAGCGGTTTGGTTTTGTTTTGTTTGATTTGTTTTCACGGCATATCAACCTCAGTGGGTCATTTAATGCCGACAAAATTTTGAAATAGATTCATAGCGGTTTGGTTTGGTTTGGTTTGTTTTCCGGCATATCAACCACAGTGGGTCATAATAATGCCGACAAAAGTTTGAAATAGATTCATAGCAGTTTGGTTTGGTTTGTTTTGTTTTACGTCATAGTGGGAGGACCCCAGAATTATCCGGTAGTGTTGAGACCACCCAAAACCACATGGGTGGTCAAATCTTCAAAATTCTATTTTCATGACTATCTAAAATCATTCATAAAATTTTTGTTTCCCAATTCAAAGGCAGCTGTAGACATAGATCCCCACAAAACACTGACACCTAAGTTTACTCAAAGATGTAATGGAGACAAAATTCCTACGAAACTCAGATAACTAAGTGAACTTAAAAGGAAGGAATTTATCTTCTAAAGATGTGTGGGAAATCGTATTGTTACAGAAGAAAGACCAAAGGATATTTTGATTATTAAATTATATTGTCCTTTTCAGAACGTTCGAAATTTTGGTTAAAAATCTCGTTTTTCTTGCGTTCTCTTGGTGGAGTGGGGGAACAAAGATTGATATAGGAAATTTTAGCGTCTTTTTTTTTTGCGGTGAAAAATACATTGATTTGGAAATTAAGTCAAATTATTGTCGAATTTTAATGAAATTTTTAGAACTTATTCACAAACGAATGAGATTATTTTAGAAAAGTTTTTTTTTTCAGAAAATCTTGGTAAAAATATTTTCTTTTTACATCTGTTAGCCCTACACACACAAACACACATTTATTTAATTTTATGAAATTTTGAGAAATTAAATTTTGTGGTGCCTAATGTTTATATTAGTTAAAAGCAGAAGTTTTGGGAGAATTTAAATAATCATTTTCTTTTTGTAAAACAGTTACCGAAAATCTGGTCTGAATCGTAAAATAAAAATGCAATAACGCTAGGACATTATTTCATTAGAAAAGCATTTAATTGGTTTTATGAATAAAGTGCTTGTAAATGTAATGTGACTAAATTTGTTATGTTGGTAGGACTGCACATGCGTACGACAGAATACCTAATTACAAAAGTGATAGAAAGAAAAAAAAAGACTAAATGAATTCGCCTTGATAAAAAAAAATCTAAATTTCCCAGCACCCCTCTGTCGTACGTATGCGCAGTCATACTAACATAAAGTTAGTCTGAAGTCCTGAAGAACGAAACGCGTCACAAGCAAACTTTTTCCACTTTGTCATACAATTTCCCCAATATGTTCTTGATATATAAAAATATATATCGCTACACACACACACACACACACACACACACACATATATATAGTTGGATTGATGTGAGTTCGTGTCCCTGGGTTTCATGCTAAATAATATATATAAAAAATTGCATATGTGTATATAAGTTTTTTGTATGCAACAATTGAGGGGCAGCATATAAAATTTTGACATGAGTCGAACAGAAGTCATGACCTCCGGTGACGGGCTTTGTCGAGTTGTCCTTGGGAGGTCAGTTGTCTTTGGGTGTGGAGATGGCGATCTGACGAGCGAGTGAACCCTGGCTGTTGTGCCGACCGACTGCCGAAGATGTCTCTTTGATGGGCTTTTAAGTCCTTTCGTGGGCTCAGATCCGCTCCAATTCCTATTTCGCTTAGTTAGGCGGGAGTGGGTGCTATTGAGTAAAACATTGGATTGCATGTTTTTTTTTGGGGGGGGGGGTGAGGAAAGCGGAAGGTGTGTGCGGAGCTGATGCGTGTTTAATGGAATTTTTGGTTCGGTCTTGGGTTTCGGAGCGTTCTCATCCGGCCAGTGGCGGAAATTTGTGTAACATGAATCAGAAGAAGATCTGGCTTTGGGAAGATTATAACAGTAGGGCCAATCTCAAACATAAAACAAATCGAACGATAGAGGATCAAGTGGTTCAAACACCTCACTCGTATACCTGTCAGCCAACCAGCCCTACGAGCATACGCCCTCAGGTACTCTGGCTGGAGAGCGAGAGGCAGGCCAAGAAGATGCTGGAGCGACTCAGTGGCAGACACTCTCAGAGCCCACGACATATGTCTCCTCCAGCTCTTGCCGCTGACAGACGACTGTGTCTCCCCGCGACGTCTAACAGCACAAACGGAGGGAAAAACTACTACTTAAAATTAGGAAAATACAATAAAACCTTAAACAGCAGACCTTGTCGATCGAGTTTAATAAAACTTGTTTGAATTAATTCTTGCTACCTGAATGTACTTCATATCTGTAGTAAATTTACTACGCCTCTCAGCAAAAAAATAAAACTGGATTTAAAACGTCTTCATTCAATAATGTTGATGAATAAATGAATGGCGATAAGTATTACAAGATGGAACATCCAAAAATGTACATGGTATAGATATTAACAATGGCACAATCTACAAACTTGTTTCCTTGGCAACTGAAAACGATGCTTTCAAGTACGTATATAGAAATGAAGCACTTACAATAATTTACTAATGTTCAAGAGAAAGTCGTTTGAACATTAACTTGGTGATTGATTGAATTGTTTGTTTAATTGCATATCGACTCCTTATCAACAGATGCAATGAAACAAAGGTTTTGAAACATTGTATTGAGTTTCAATAAAGCGGAAGTAAAGAATTCGTAACTAAAATAGAGGCCAATGATTCGTTTTAATGCATTCCCTGTATATTTTTTACGTGTTCAATGGTATCTAGGATTCATTGATTATTCCTGGTATTATATAAATCACTTTTATGCTCAGTATCTTTCCGTGTTAAAAATTTTATGTGTTTAAATATAACAGTGAAATGGAAATATCTCTCGAAAGGAAACACAACAACAGAACAACAATGATGAAAACGATAAAGCCTATTTTAAAAACCAAGTTGAAGCAAGACAATCACTTAATAGACAAAGGTATCTGAGTGCCTTACATGAAAGGCTTTAACTAATAAGACTGCAATCTAAGAAATGTAGGAGTAAAAGAACTGGTTAATTAAACGCTTCATTTTGCTCGGGAACTAATTTTGTCTAAATGCAGGTAATTATTTTATTTGCATAGATTATTAAAACGTCTAATAGAAATAATCACTCATATATTTACTAGCTTACGTTGATTTACCCCCCCCCCACCTGCCACTACAGATAGGCCAGGAAATATATAAATACACATTGATAATTATTATATGGTTTGATTGGCACTTCTTGCCCCAATATAATGCCTGTATGAAACACCTATAGTATTCCCTTTTGCATAGTAAATCACATTAGGTGTTGATTACTTTTCACTTAAAGAACATCTAATGAGGTTTACCAAGAAACAGTGAGTAGTCGATGGACTCCAGACATTCTATAAACACTATTTATATTTGTTGTTGTTGTCGATTGAGTGTTTGATTCATTTAATGCCAAAATTTCATTTTTGGGGAGCTTTGAAGTAACAAAAATATGATATGTTATTCTGCCTTCACAATTGAATACATGGTAGATGATACTCAACTTTTGTGCATATACATGTTTGTGTGGGCATAATTGCTAGAGGCGGTGATATGTGCGTTTTATGTTGTAGATGTTTTTATGTTTGTTTTTTGAAGTTATATTTTGGAATACAATTTGATTTAAGTAATTGTAGGATATTATATGGATTAATGTCATGAAAGAGTTCTTTCATGTTGGTTGGTTGATTTTGTTTAGCGGCACATCAACCTCTATAGGTTATTTACTACCGAAATCGAAATATTTTGAACACATTTGTATGACTTTAACTACAGCTAAAATGTATTGTTGGTAATTTTTCTATCAATAGATGTTGTTAGTAATTTTTTTGTATAAAATGTATTGCTGGTATTTTTACTATAAAAATGTATTTTTACACTTTCATGGTGTTTTGTTTTTGTTTGGGGATAATTGGGACCCTAACAGGTGCTAGCACTTCAGATAAGGATGGACCTGGGAGCAGCAGCAATTAAGAGGTGGTTCCACGCTCCTCAAAACCTCCAATCTCCCAACCAGAAGCCTTGCTGTCGGATGTAGTTTATCGTCACACCCAGGTGCATATTAACGTGTTGTCAATCTTGTAAAATAATTTCAATTTTTCTTTAACTTTCGAAAATATTACGGTATGGAAGACGCACAGTACTTGTGGCCCAGCCGCCTCCTGTACGGTCTATATTAGTGTACTCACTGCCCTTCTTTTTTCTAAGCTAGCATTTGAACACTGATGCCTGTGCCCAGGGCCGGTGCAAGGGTCTCGTGACCCCCGACTCGAATCTATGATACGGGACTCCTACTCTACTGAATCACAATTTTTATAGGGTAGTATTAATATAAAATAAAATACAAATTTTATTGTAACCTAATTATGTACAATAATGGATCATATGCAATATAGGTGAACAATCAATTCAACTGGAAAAATTGAAAATAAATACAATGTATCTAAATACAAATTAGAGACATGTCATAACAGATCACTCCGCCTGAATAAATCATTGTTTTTTGCGGCAGTGTTTAGCGTCAGCTCGAGATTTTTCTTGTTAAAAAGTTGAACAATAGCACATTCAATATTATGGATAAAAAATAATGAATTGTATACAGTTTTTTTTTTCTCAAGACTTAGCATTAGCAAAACAAATTCACGGATTTGGATGAAAAAATAAAAAAGACCCTTGAATGACGTCAAAATCCGCGAAAATATTTTTTTGTCCTTTAATAATAGTCAGTTGTGCTTAGTTTAATTTGTAACGGATATAAATATAGGTAGAAAAAAAAAAGCAAATGTTGATATAAACTGGGTGATACATAAACAGTTTGGGTCAGTCTTGAATGTAGGTAATTGAATGGATGGACAGATTGATTAGTTTTGGGGACACTCGTCAAGGGAAATACAGCAGTTATCTCCCCTTGTCTGTTGTGGCCGGCATTTTTGGTTGACGACTACAACAAAGATAGACTTTTCTTTTCAATTTTGTCCTTTATCGGGGCAAAAATAGCGAAAACATTTCTCGGTTTTCTTTAATAATTTTTCATTTTTTTTTTTAAACTGTTTTTTATATTTTTTAATCAAATTCAAAGAAGCAACCGAGAAAAAAAACATGGGGTAAGTTAAAGTATATTATTGTAGTTTATTTGTTTTGTTCTAAGGAATTATTTCTTTGTCTGCAAAAACAAAACAAAAAAAAAAGATGAAATTTAATTTTGTGTTCCTTATTTATTTTCATGTCTAATATTTTTGTCTAAGGTTTCATTTGAATTTTTATTCAATTATATTAACATTTTTCAGTGAAATCTTAATTTCTTTGTAATTTCTTGTCGGCGAATTGTTTTTGTTTCTTTGACAATTGATAAAATAAAAAATAAAAAATTTCAATTTTTTTCTCTTTTCTAAGAATTTTTTAAATTTCATAGAATTAATAAATAAATTTATTTTTATTCTGAAATGAATAGTGAAAAAAAATATACAAAAAGTAAAAACGAAAAAAATATCACTTTTTTTTTTTCTTTTCATTTTTTAAGAAATATCACATTTACCAACTGATTAAAAAAAAAAAAAAACTTTTTTAAACCCGAAAATGCCAGTTTCGCTTTTAGTCGCTTTCACGATTAATATTTAACTAGTCATATTGTATGAAACGCCAAAGATGTCAGCATCTCTCAGTATTTGCAATCTGACGATAACGCAACAAAAAAGTCGATTAGAGGCTGGACCCAGTCACCCGAGGCCGCTTCTTGAAATGACTGATGAAGACTTTAAAAAAGATAAGGCATTGTATTATATTAGTCTACCCAGAGACATAATAAAGACTTTAAAGGAAAATATTTATTACACCAAAAATACAAGATAGGTTCCTCTTCTTGTTTCATTTTTTTTCTTTTTAAAAATAGAGAAAACTTGACTCTCTCTTACTCACAAACCTGATTGTAACTAAAACCTGTACATCATACCGTGCAATGGAGAGGTGCAGATGGTTATTTGGTTAAAAATCTGTAAGTTCCTACTTCTACAGACACAGTAGTGCCAACCAGTCGAACATTACTATGCAATGCACATAAAAAATATTCATTTAAATCAGTGGTCCTCCACCTTTTTCACTCAATGCAACCTTTTTTTTTTTTCCACATATGTCAGAATGTCATTCCCTCCTTACCGAGATTGTCCGACTTAAAAGGTGCATTCCAAATATGAATATATTACTGAAAATTTCCATTTTTTTTTTTTTTTTTCCATATATTTTACATGGATTATTTTTATAGGAGTTTTACAAATTTTAATAACATAGAAAATATTGATGGATTTTTTAAACTTGAATACATGTACAGTAATTTGTTTTAATTCATAATTAATTATTAAATAAATAAACTGGAGCTGACTTCAGTAAACAAAAAGTTCAATTGAATGCCAGGGTAATGTAATTCAATAAGCAACAACTTTAATAAATGGTCAGCATATCTAAATTGATTTTATTCTGATAAAGATTACAGTCAATGAGAGCTTTCTGGAAAAGAAAGCCCCCCCTCCCCTCCCCAAATAAGCCCCTAGTTGAAATTACCCCTTGTTGGAAACCCTTGATTTAAATGAATATTTTGGTCTAAAATATTTTAATTTGGGGACAGGTTTTGTTGTCAGTGTTGTACACTCAGTATATAAACAAGCCCTTGTGCCAGACTTGGTTAAAAAAAAACAAAAAAAAGTCAGTCTATCTGGTGTACAAGTCAGAAAAATTTAAGTGGCACTTTCATATCCTCCTCCTCCTCCTCCTCTCTAGATTGGTTTAGGGGAGGTGGATGTGTCAAAGTGATCCCTTTTGGAGAATGTGTTGAAGTGATTCTCTCCCCTCCCCTCCCCATGCCTTGCACACCAGACTGGTTTAAATTTAGTATACATTAGAACTTCTACCCTATCTATGGAGCTTAGAATACACTGACTGTTGACTGTGGTGGGTAAGCGGTCACCTACCAAGTACATGCTTGATTTCAAAATATAAACAACCGATACAGGTTGTGATGGATAAATTGTCGTCTGAATTATGCATAAATGAAAATAACACTGATATCTCCTTTTAACAGATACATTTACCAAAATTACACAAAAATATCTTGAAATAAAAAAAGAGTAAGTTTATTCAATAAAAATCACCATTGGCTTCAACCACAGCCTCCAGAAAACTTCGGGATATCTTGGAACTCTTCTGGACAATCTCCTTGTTTTAAGATGGTGAATGCTGTCATAATCCTTACCTTCAGTTCATCTTTGGTCTTACATGGACTTTTACTGGTCTCTCACTAAACTGTAGCCCACACATAATAATCAAGGTTTCAGACTGGGGAGTTAGGTGGCCAGACCTAAGGGGTGATGTGACCACAGAACTTGTCTGACAGCCATGATTGTGTTCTCCTGCTTGTGTGACATGGAGCAGAGTCCTGTTGCAAGATATAGGCTCATCCAGAAGTCACCCTCTTGATCCAGGGCAGCATTACCTCCTCAAGGTATTGATGTAATCCTCCATGTTCAGTCTGAGGTTCTCACCAACAAATTCAGGAGTTCTTATCAGAACAATCAGAGTGAATCTTCTGAACTGCTGTACCTTCCTAATCACCATTAGACTCATCCAACTCTTTCCGAATCATTCTGCACTGTCCTCAGATTGACACCCAAACGTTCTGAAATGCTCATATTGGAGCTTCCGGCACGAATGCCAAGCAGTACAGCAGGCCGTTTTCAAATTTTTGGCAGAGTGAATTGCATCATAGTGCTCTTTTTCTCACAGACGGTGCCCAACTGACCCTACTTTTCTGTGCGGATGACAAAATCAAAAACAACTCCTATGCACGAAATTAAAAATATAAAATCAGAGAAAATTTTCCCATTGCACTCTGTATTTACCTATCTTTAAGGTAAATTGTTGTGGTGTCTTCCCTCTAATGAGTCTATTGTGGACTCTTCCACTTACTATAAAGTAGTAGGAAAAGTAAGCCGGGGGGGGGGGATGAATGCTGGTCAACCAACACACACTCCCAAGTCGTGTAACACTCTTCTGTTGTATTTACTGTTCAATACACTATTTATCTGCAACCTCTTGTTTTGTTATTCCTTAACCAATTCCTTGGTCACAACATAAATACTTACATAGACTCAAATATATTTTGTTAAAAAAAAGGGACAAAATTTTGACATTAGATAACCCAACAGGGATTATATCACTATTTACATTATTCGGATTATTGTTCTCATCTTTTTCGCCATATTTATTACAACGTTTCGGCCGTTGTACGCTCCGGCCTTCTTCAGGTGGTTGGAATGTCAAACTGAACCCTTTATTTTACTCACTGGGGTAGACAGTTCTAGTTCCACGTGCCATGTTTTAATGGATGTCAGTTATCAGTTATCTCCTGTTAATTCCTCTCTCCAAGTTCTTAACTGCCTTAACCGGGTATTGAACTCACACTCTGGCATTGGTTAGATCCAGTGACAGGACCCAAAAGCTTGGATATGATTTCCTTTCTTTCTATTTTTTTTTCTTTTCTTTTTTTATTTTAAAAATTCATGCAAGTGATGTAAGCTTTGATATGTGTGAGCTGTAATGTTTAAAGGCTCAAAATCAGAAAGTTGAGTTGCGATTCCAGTTGGATTTCTTATCTCACTTATGTGCAAATACCCTTGGGAAAGGTATGAATCCACTTCTTCTCCCCACCAGCTATGGGTTAATTAGTAGAATTTGTAACAGCAAATCTCAAAAAAATTCTTGAAATCTAAAAATATATTGTCTTTAAATAACCTGTAAAAAGGTTGATAAGCCATAAAAAATAAATCAGTGAATCAATAAAAATTCATCAAACCCGGGGTGGTGGGTATTTACGCATAACTTTCATGGTATACAATTTATGACTAAATCATCTTTACAGCGGAAGGGGTTTAAATCCTAGACTTTAAGATTTTCTACCTTATAGCCACCACCACAATTTAGTTTCCAGTATGATATACAGTGATCCCTCCTTATATATGTCAACCCCCAGAAATAACTCCTAAATTTTACTTACTAATTATCCCAAAGCACGTACACACACACACACACACACACACACACACACGCACGCACACATATTTAGGTATCAAGAATTCATTTAAATAAAGTTTGTTAAATTCAACTAACAAAATTTGTTTAATTTTTTATTGTATTTTTCTAATTTTGAAACAAATTGTTGAACATCTGAATAAAAATAACCAGACTTTATGATCTGCCCAAAACTTACAAAGCAGGCATTCCAGTGTGACCCATTTTATCTAGAATTGATAGTGTTACCCACAACCACCACTGGCAAAAGACATAGCAAAGTCTTAGCGCACCATTTCTTACCACAATTAGACCTTCACATATTAAAAATTCCAGTAGTCTGCTCAAAAGACTCAAGGGGCTAAATATATCACACACACACACACACACACACACACACACACACACACACACACACACACACACACACACACAGATAGATATATATATATATATATATATATATATATATATATGTGTGTGTGTGTAATTTGGCAGCAACTTTTCTTTTAAACATGACAAATAAAGTCTCATTAGAAAATATGACAAATAAGAAGTTTCAGAAAATTTGAGAAAATTCAAAAGAGAATATGCAGGACTATGTTGTCTTTGACATTCAACACAACATATATATATATATATATATATATATATATATATATATATATATATATATATATGTAAGCAAATGTGTGGATGTAGATCCGGGCACATTTTCATCATATATATATATATATATATATATATATATATATATATATATATCCTCTGTCATGTTACTGCATTCATATTTAATTCTTTCTTTGAGTTCCTCAATATTTCCTGGGTACATCTGATGAGCAACTGATTTAAAATGGTCCCATGGAAACAAATTCAATGGTATGAGGTCTGGTGACCTATTGTTTCTTCAACATAAGAAAATATAAAAAAAAAATTAGACATTTAAAGCATGATTAATGGTCCAAAGTCTTTGGTCCAAATGGTCTATGCCATTCTGTTACTAACTTTTTTTCATCCAATAAATATTTCTATTTCACTGTTACATTAAACATATAAGATTTTTTAATATCAAAAGATATTGAGCAAAAGGTGATTGATATAATACAAGGAGTAATCAATGAATCATAGATATCATTGAATGTCTAAAATATATAAAGGGAATGGATTAATTAAATGGTTTATTGGTCTGTATTTTAGTTGTGAATTCTTTATTTCCGCCTTATTGAATCTTAATACATTGTTTCAAGATTTTTGTTTCAATGTATCACACTGTTAAAACTTTATAACAATTGGCGTCATTTTTTACAACATGGGTACACTAGGGTATATACATATAAAGGGAGAGGAGGAATAATTTAAATACTGGCTTTCCATTTGGTTACTTTTTCATTTACAGCCTTCATAATAATTAAGCCTGATGGTGTGTGACTTTTGCCTCACCCTATATATATATATATATATATATATATATATATATATATATATATATATAGGTAACTATACTCGTCTCGAAAAACCTTTGAATTCTTGATTTGCCAATAATCAAATCAATCTCGAAGGAAAAAAAGGTTTTAAAAAAAGAAAGAGCCAGGAACATGAAAGTCTGTCAAAAATAATCGCACAGATACAGGTTCAAGGCCCAAAGAAAAAAAACCGACACGAGTGAACAACTAACTAAAAAGTGCTTGATGCAAATGTTAAGCAGCTTTCCCTGACGATCTGCTTAAGTGAAACCTTAATAGGTTTGTTTGGCTCACTAGGTTTGACTATATATATATATATATATATATATATATATATATATATAAAATAGAAATCAACACTGCATGGTGACTGGCAGTTTCATGCCTTAAATGACCATCAGGTACTTTTATATGTACTCACACACACTCTCCCTAATATTGAGCACTTTTTCCTCTTTAGATTTCATGTATATATACAAGGGTCATTCAATAAATAAGGTGAATTTTTCAGTATAAGGACTTCTAATACAGATAGAAGCTTACTTTTTTTCTTTTTTTTTCAACGTAGTCTCCCAGCACTGTCACATAATTTTCCCATCTGTGCACAAGCTTCCGTATTCCCTCAGCGTAAAAATTTTTGGACTGATGTCTCAGCCAGTCGCTCACAATACTTTTGACTCCATCGTCACTTTCAAAACTTTTTTTTAATCTGCAAAAGTAATTAAATCCATGTGAAAAAGAAGTAAAACAAAAAAAAGTAAGCTTCTATCTGTATTAGAAGTCCTTATACTGAAAAATTCACCTTATTTATTGAATGACCCTCGTATATATATATATATATATATATATATATATATATATATATATATTTTAGAATTGGACATAGTCCGACAATTTATTTAAAGACATTTATATATATTATGTTTAACGTTCTTTTTATAGATACAAGTATTTAAGCAAATGCTCTGTTTTATAATAAACAGTATTAAATAACATTTACCGGCCTGAATGTCCGAGAAATTTTCGCTCTCCGACAGGAATCGAACCTGTATCCTATATGGAACCATCATTTCGCGTGATGTGCCTTAACCTTTCGGCCACAGAGCAGCTAGAGCAGATATGAATAGAAGAGATTCATGGAAGATTTAAGTTTAAAGGTAGTAAAATCGACCTTGCTAACCAGACGCTGCTCTGTGGCCGAAAGGTTAAGGCACATCACGCGAAATGATGGTTCCGTATAGGATACAGGTTTGATTCCTGTCGGAGAGCGAAAATTTTCTATGAAAATTTCTCGGACATTCAGGCCGGTAAATGTTATTTAATACTGTTTATTATAAAACAGAGCATTTGCTTAAATACTTGTATCTATAAAAAGAACGTTAAACATAATATATATAAATGTCTTTAAATATATATATATATATATATATATGCTATTTCAAATGTTATTATAGTGGATACCCTGTATATGAAATTAGATTGCTTATTTACAAGAATAATTTTAAAATTGCAACCTTCTAAAACCTAATACAATGCAATATTTATCATTTGCTAATTTATAAAGAAATAAATATTTATCAAATCCATTTTTTATTTATAAACATTTACTAAATTATAAAAATATGTGAATAAACTATAAAGAAATCCTTATTAATTACCATTTTCTAAAGTTTGAATAAATTGGCAGTTAGCTGATGTTTTGCCAACCATTCTCATAAACAATCTAATAAATAAATCGTGTTTGCCAAAGAGTGGCGGTAGTTAAAATAATAGCAGTATCAAGGAAAAAAACATCCTTTTGACACATTTTTTTTTTGGCAGGCACTGATGTTAAATAAAAACTCCAACCCCCAGGTAAACTTCTTTAATGTGCTGTGTTCATAGGCGATCATGGTTCTCCACAACTTCCACTCCTTTGTATCTCTAAACTACTGTAAAAGAAAAACTGCCAATTAAGAAAAAAAATTACTTTATTTTAATTTTTTTTGCAGGGAAATTGAGTGTGTACAAATATAGTATAAACACTAACCTAACTCTAAATCTCCTTTGGTAATTGATTGGTTCATTATGATTTTTTACATCTTATCAACCCTTTGCAGGTTATTTAAAGCCAGAAAATATTTTTAGATTGTAAGAATTCGCTTTTTTTAAATTTTCGATGATAATGATTTACTGATACAAGTCTTAATAATTAACTCAGATGTGGTTCATGCTTTTCTCAAGGGTATTTGCATGTAAGTGAATATAATAAACCCAACAGGAATTGGAACTCGGCTCTTCGATTAACAATTCTGAGCCATTATCTATTACGCTACCTGCACATCAAAGCTTACGACACCTGGTATTCTCAAGCTGTCACCCATCCTGGTACCGAACAGGCTCTATGTTGCTTAACTTTGGTGATCGTATGGGAACCAGTGTTTCAACATGATATGAACGTAAGCCCCCTCTGGTCAGGCTTGGGTGTAAAAGTTGCCTCGTCGGTGGGGCTTAGAATGCTGTCTCTACTGCAGAGAAGTAAAGCCTCACTACTACCACCAAAGGATTACTTGCAGACATATCTCTTTTCTTAATCGGGTAAACCAAACACCTATCTATTAATTAATTGTGATTTTTGCTCTTATCATCATTAATTACTGTTTCCACCTGCATCAGATTATAAACTAACATATTTCCCACCATTTATTATGAGTTTCAGTAAGCTTATTAAGTGCATTAATTGGTGACCACACAATTGTGTTTTCTTGTCACCTCTGTTTTAGTTTTCCTTTACTTCTTTCTCTAGGCACCATACTTTCAAGGAACAGCCTGCATTAGATCTTTTAATGTCTCCACATAGCTTCAAGGGTTTGTTCTGTGTCCTGGGTACAATGATAAACTACATCCGCATACTGGGTACAGTGATAAACTACGTCCAACAGAAAGGCTGTTATTGAAAAAATAAGGTTGCCGGCTATACGTTTTTGGAAAAATAGTATTACCAGCTATACGTTTTCGAAAGAATAATATTGCCAGTACTGCTTTTTTGAGAAATGATATTGCCAGCTATACATTTTTGAAAAAGTAATATTACCAGCTATACATTTTTGAAAAAGTAATATTACCAGCTGTATGTTTTTGAAAGAATAATATTGCCAGCACTGCTTTTTTGAGAAATGATATTGCCAGCTATACATTTTTGAAAAAGTAATATTACCAGCTGTATGTTTTTGAAAGAATAATATTGCCAGCACTGCTTTTTTGAGAAATGATATTGCCAGCTATACATTTTTGAAAAAGTAATATTACCAGCTGTACGTTTTTGAAAGAATAATATTGCCAGCACTGCTTTTTTGAGAAATGATATTGCCAGCTATACATTTTTGAAAAAGTAATATTACCAGCTGTACGTTTTTTGAAGAATAATATTACCAGCTATACATATTTGGAAAATAATATTGCCAGCTATATGTTTAAAAAAAAGAAAAATATTACCAGCTATACGTTTTTTAACAAAACCTTATTCAATAGAATTGTAACTGGGGACAAAACACTATGAAAGTTCAAAAATAGGTTTTAATACCAGAAATTCTCTGTAAAAAAATTATTAACATCAATACATTTTTGAAAACCAAATGTTGCCAGCAATGCATTTTTGAAAACCAAATGTTGCCAGTAATGCATTTTTGAAAACCAAATGTTGCCAGCAATGCATTTTTGAAAAACAAATGTTGCCAGCAATGCATTTTTGAAAACCAAATGTTGCCAGCAATGCATTTTTGAAAAACAAATGTTGCCAGCAATGCATTTTTGAAAACCAAATGTTGCCAGCAATGCATTTTTGAAAACCAAATGTTGCCAGCAATGCATTTTTGAAAACCAAATGTTGCCAGCAATGCATTTTTGAAAAACAAATGTTGCCAGCAATGCATTTTTGAAAAACAAATATTACCAGCAATATATTTTTGGAAAAATGAAAAATATATATTACCAGCTATACATTTTTTGAAAAAAAAATAAGAAAAATATTACCAGTGATACATATTTGAAAGAAAATTATTACCAGAAATGGAATTTTTTAAGGAAAAATATTACCAGAAATAGATTTAAAAAAAAAAATATTACCAACAATAAAAATTTTGTCAGCATTAAATAACCCATTGAGGTTGATATGCCGTAAAACAAACCAAACCACTATGAATCTATTTCAAAATTTTGTTGGCATTAAATGAACAACTGAGGTTGATATGCCATAAAACCAAACAACCTAGAGTTCAAATTTGAATAAAAAAAAAGTAGGTACATCCACAGATTCGCTAAGAAATGAGCATACCACGAGGAAAAAAATGGGTTTGTTCTAGATGCTATCAAAGAGTAGAGGCAAATTTCTAAGAGTAATATAAGATAAGGTCAAATTGGCAGCTGATCTCAAAAATGAACTACAATCTGTTGTTAACTGGGGCAAGAAATAGCTTTTTAATGTTAATGCCTCCAAAAAGAAACTATCTTGTTTTAATTGTCTTAGAGAAGCTTTTTTGCCTTCCATCACTATGCTAACCTCCAGGCTCCTTGTGCCATCTCAGACTAACGTTTTCTGCTGACATTAAGTGGAAACATTACATTGAATCAGTTGCTTTGGTCTTCTGCTAGGAAAGTTGGTTCACTGGGTTGTGCTAGACAAATTTTCTTGCCGGAATCTATCTTACGCATTTATAAATCTACCCTTCATCCGTGCATTGAATATTACTGCTACATGTTGTCCTGTGCTTCTGATATGTATTTACAGATTTTTGATAAAGTACAAAGAAGAATCGGCAATGTTATTGGTCATGACCTGGTATCTCGGCTTCAGTCCCTTTCTCACCACAGTAACATAGTTTTCCTCTGCCTTTTCTGTAAATATTTTCATGGTAATTGTTCTGATGAACTTTCCTCTTTGCAACCTAGACTTTACAAATTTTATGCGCTGTACTAGATTGACAATATGATCTCATAATTTTACAGTTTAAATGGCTAGATGTAAGTGTAAGGCCTATGTTAACAGTTTCTTCTGTGGTACTTCTCATTTGTGAAACTCTCTTCAGCTTTCTCTTTACACGTAAATTTTTGAAGATCAATGTCAATTGTTTCCTGTTGGTTATTTTTACTTTGTATAATATAATTTTGTAACATTTCAATTTTAGCCAAAGGTTTTGGGGTCCATGACACACAATCTAAATGATACAAAACAGCTGGAAGAATGACTATAAGATGTATCTTCATTTTAGTATGGATTAGTAACCTTGTTTATTTTAGCATACCTTATGTTTTTAAATCCATCTCACACAATCTAAATGATACAAAATAGCTGGAAGGGCTAACTTTATTTTCTTATCTGAAAGGTAAACAAAGTAATTTCTAAAGAGTTAATAGATTATCTGATATTATTATTATGTTACTAGTTTTAACCCGTGAAAATTTAACAGCTTTCCTATTTTAATATTCTGATGAATCTTAATTCTTCAGATAATGATTGAAGAAGCTCACGGCGAGTTCTACAACAATAAAATAGCTGTAGAAATTCCCCTATCTCTTCATTAAATATCTGAGCTTAATACGTTAATAAAAAAAATTACAATAACAATCATAAATATGAATGCCAGTTGAGTGACGGCAATCTTCAGGCTATGTATGTTGTCCTGATGGCCTCAAAATTGTGTTCAGACATGAAATAAACTGTCATTTCTTTGTATTGACCTCTGTGTTCACTTTTTATTTTACATACACCCTATCTCTAATACTAAACACTTTTACCCATAAATATACTGGACTCGCCCATCGTTTTCGATGTATGTGGCTCTAGCAGCTCAGTTCTTGTGAAGGCTTGTGCAGAACGAACCACACCTTTTGGAAGAGCGAATACAGAGAACTGGTGCACAGTATGCCACAAGGTCCCCCAAACGACCATCTGCAGGTTTTGAATTCAGAGTTGTCCTTCTCCTAGACCGGTTGCCACCGAAGGCTATAGGATCCAGTCTGTCCTGCTATTTATCCATAGTTGGGGAGGAGAAGAGATGGATTTATACCTTTCCCAAGGGTATTAGCATTTAAGTGAATGTAATGATCTCAACTGGAATTCAAACTCAGCTCTCTGATTCATCAATCTGAGCTGCAATTCATTATTCCACTGTACCTCCACCCATAAATATAAGATACCTTAAAAGAATATTTTTATCATTTATTATTAGCATCAAAAATACTTTTACAAACTTTGTGTGTGGGTTCCTCACACCAAAACAAGGACAGAAAATCATATAAACATACGTCTGCAAATCCTTCATTTTTGAGTTATTAAGTTTAAAGAAAGTTTACATAGATGGTGCTGTGTTGCCATGTAGACTAGGTTATATTTGTCATTCGTGTACATTTGTGGTTAGTCAGTCTTAACTCATGTAGTACTGAGTTAACTGGGAAGTATTCCATTTAACAATGTCAGGATATTCATAAGTCGGCAGATATCATTTTTACATATGGTTGTAGGATATTATATGGATTAATGTTATGAAAGAGTTCTTTCATGACATCAATCCACATAATATCCTCTAATTTCTTAAATCAAACTGTATTCCAAAAGATAACTTCAACATAAAACACACATATCACTGCCTCTAGTAATTATGTCTGCACAAACATGTATATACACAAAAGATGAGTATCATCTACCATGTATTCAATTGTGATAGCAGAATAACATATATTTTTGTTACCTCAAAGCTTCCAAGAAAATGCAATTTTGGGATTAAATGATCAATGAGGAGTTGATATACCATTAAACAAATCAATCAAACGCTCAATCGACAACAACAACAAATATAAATAGTGTTTACAGAATGTCTGGAATCCCTCGACTACTCACTGTTTCTTGGTAAACCTCATTAGATGTTCTTTAAGTGAAAAGTAATCAACACCTAATGTGATTTACTATGCAAAAGGGAACACTATAGGTGTGTCATACAGGCATTATATTGGGGCAAGAAGTGCCAATCAAACCATATAATAATTATCAATGTGTATTTATATATTTCCTGGCCTATCTGTAGTGGCAGGGGGTGGGGGTAAATCAACGTATATGAGTGATTATTTCTATTAGACGTTTTAATAATCTATGCAAATAAAATAATTACCTGCATTTAGACAAAATTATTTCCTGAGCAAAATGAAGCATTTAATCAATCAGTTCCTTTACTCCTACATTTCTTAGATTGCAGTCTTATTAGTTGAAGCCTTTCATGTGAGGCACTCAGATACCTTTGTCTATTAAGTGATTGTCTTGCTTCAACTTGGTCTTTGAAATAGACTTTATTGTTGACATCATTGTTGTTCTGTTGCTAATCTTTTCTTTTCGAGAGATATTTCCATTTCACTGTTATATTAAACACATAAAACGTTTAACACAGAAAGATACTGAGCAAAAAGTGATTTATATAATACCAGGAATAATCAATGAATCCTAGATACCACTGAACATAAAAAAAACACAAAGGGAATGGATTAATTAAATGGTTCATTGGCTTCTATTTTAGTTGTGAATTCTTTATCTCTACTTCATTGAATCTCAATATATTGTTTCAAAACTCTTATTTCATTACATCTCACTATTAACATTTTCTAACAATTGCCATCAGGTTTGATGGCAAGGATGCACCAGTCCATGCATATATAATCCCATTATTTTTTATGTTTTTTATGCATAGTTTTGAAAACATTAGTTTACCTATGCAGTCAAAAATGATGACATATTAAATACTATTATCAGGTTTTCATGAGTTTTTGAATATAAAAATATTAAAAACTCATAAAATCTGATAATAGTAAATATTTAATATCTAACACATTCGCCTCAGCTCCTCAACCTCCGACGTCTTACTCTCTAGATTGAAGTGTCTACTCGGTCTTAACCAAACTTAAGGGAATGGCCGTAGGTCCCCTGAGCATCCATAGATCATTCAACTGGTACACTGGTTTAATCCTGCTTCCTGCCCACATTGTGTTTGGTTTGATCCAGAAAGCAGAAGTGATGTTCATCCATTCACGGTCGACTGAAGATGTAGACACGGCTGGAGAGTCTGTGCTAAGAAATTTAGAATGCACCAAAATAAAATATATATCTGCAGAAAGCCAGACAAACAACTATTCAATGGTTGAATTGTTAATGTCTTTTATATAGCAGAAAAGAATAGTATAGAAAAGAAACGGGTTACAGAAAAGAAAAGTAATTGACGTAAAAACTCATACACTGGATTCTAGACACAGAAAGAGTGGGTTGTGATTAACTTGTTGTTAAATCATCTCAGAATGATATATGACTCTTGCGATGGAGAGATAAAGATTTCTGTGCACGGCTTAAAGTTTATAGTTGCGTTCCTCCTCGGCAGTAGTAACAGTAGTAGTAATCTTCGTGGTAGCAGAAGCAGTGGTACTTATATCAACAGTGCATGTTAGTGGATGTTTCGTTCCAATCTCTGACGTCACTTCCTCTCCAACTCGACTCTCCACTGTCTCTCTCTCTTCCATCTGCCTCTTCTATCTGCGAAGAGATGGAGAGAATAATTTGTCTTGCTTGGGCCAAATTCTCTCTTCAAGAATTATCTCCAGTCTCTCGTATATGATCGATGATCAACAAAAGAAAATAAAATACTTTACGTAATTTCGTTAAAGGAGAGGGGTGGCTTGTTCGACGTTTCTGTTCCCAGTGGTAGTAATAATAGTAGCAGTAGTAGTCTTAGATGTTGGAGGAGTAATTCGCTTCTTTGTTCTTATATCAACAGCACATGTTAGCGGGCATTTTGTTCCAATCTCTGACATCACTTTCGTACTTCTTTGAGCCTTCAATTCAACTCTGCTCACTTTCAATCTCCGGCATCTCTCCACCCAGCTCGACTGCATTCGAAGATAGACGAGCCAAAAACTACAACAACTTTTTTCAGCATAACTAATAACTACGTGTTTATATAGATAAACCTGGATGGTCATAATCAACCCTTGGCCCTACTACTTCGCATGCAATTGTCACAGAAGCTGGCTACTTTCAACCAAAATCATGTGAATTTCAAAGTTCCTCATAGCTTACTAAGTTCTATTTATAATTTTAACCGATAAAAATTATTTTGACCATTTCCATTGTCTTCCTAATGACCCAATTCCAAATGGATACAATTCATGCCCTAGATCAGATTTCCCATCGGTAAACAAAAATACTCTGATCTAATTTCGCTACTCAGATCCACTCCAATTTCAATAAAAAAATATACGTGTGTGTGTGTGTTTCCCTGACTCTCTTCTCTGTCACAAATATGTCATCATTTTTTTACTGCATAGGTAAACTAATTTTTCTAATAAATGCACCAAATCTACCAGTATTACAAAACATTTTTTTATGTTAGTTTGAAATATTAGTTTGTACAAAAAATATTTTAGTCTCAGAATCTTTAGAGTTTGGCTTGAAAAGGATTTTGATTTTTATGTGTTCAAAAACATATCTAGTGTAACATTGTTTTTCAATTAAAATTGTGCATAGCAGTCTGTTTAATATATTGTTTCTTTTTTATAGATCAGCTGGTGTATCAAGAAGAATATATATTTAACCTTGACACAAAAATATCAGCAAACATTGTGAAATTTAGGACTCCCTATTTCTAAACTTCAAAGATGTCAGATGACATAAGACCACCCTCTGAGGTGAAGCCATATCATTGTCAGGTTTGTGGAGCTGCATTTGCATATAGTTCAAATTTAAAGCGACATATTCAAACACACACTGGAGAGAAACCATATTCTTGTGAAGTTTGTGGATCTGCATTTTCAAGAGGTTCAGACTTAAAGGGACACATGAGAACACACACTGGAGAGAAACCTTATTCTTGTGACATTTGTGCATTTGCATTTTCAGATAGCTCAAATTTGAAAAAACATATGCGAACACATACTGGGGAAAAACCATTTCCTTGTGAGGTTTGTGGGTCTTCATTCTCCAGCAACTCCAATTTAAAAAGGCACATGACAAAACACACAAGAGAGAAACCATATAATTGTGAACTTTGTGGGTCTGGATTTTCAAGAAATTCCCATTTAAAACAACATATGCAAACACATTCTGGTGAGAAACCATATTCTTGTGATTTCTGTGAATCTACGTTTTTAAACATTTCAACTTTAAAAAAACATATACTGATACATTCAGAAGTAAAAGCACTTTCTTCTGAATGCAAAACTAAGAGTTCAACTATGCAAAAACCCAAACCAACCCCAACTAAAGAGAAACCACATTCCTGTGATGTTTGTGGATCTCTATTCTCAACCAGTTCACATTTAAAAATCCATAAACGAACACACACGGGAGAGAAACCCTTTCCTTGTAAATTCTGTAAATCTGCATTTTCAGACAAATCAAATTTGAAAAAACATATGCGAATTCACACAGGTGAGAAACCTTTTACCTGTGAAATTTGTGATGCTGCATTTTCAAACAGTTCAAACTTAAAGAAGCACATGCGAACTCACACTGGGGAAAAACCCTTTTCCTGTGAAGTGTGTGGATCAGCATTTTCACGAAGTTCTCATCTAAAACAACATATGCAAATTCACACTGGAGAGAAGCCATTTTTTTGTGAAGTTTGTGAGTCTGCATTTTCAAACACCTCCAATCTAAAAAAGCATATGCAAATTCACACTGGAGAGAAACCATTTACTTGTGAGGTTTGTGACTCTGCATTTTCAAATACTTCAAACTTGAAGAAACACATGCGGACACACACTGGAGAGAAACCATTTACTTGTGAGGTTTGTGGGACTTCATTTTCTCAGTCAGTATCTCTCAGACGACACTTGGGAACACATCTTGAAAGCAATTTTTCAGAAGAAGGTTAATGTGGTTCAAGACATTTTACTGCTTTCACATCTCTCACACCCTCTGCCAAAAATAATATAAAATGTATGAAATCTCACTCAACATTTTAAAAGGTGATAAAGAAAACAGGATTTTTCATATCCAACATTGTTCAAATGCTCATAGCTCTTTCTTTTTTTAAATAAATTCTGTTATTTACAAGTTTCAGCCAATCTATTCTTCAGCCCACATTGGGTGTCAATAGTGAAAAGTAAAGGAAAAGGGAACCTATTCAAAAACCAGCAGGTGACAGAAATAGTTTATTAACATACTCACTGGACTAGTCTATATTCACAATGTCAGGTGCACCAAGAGCCCAGATGATTCCAAATTACACCTTTGTCCAATTTTGCTAAGCAAAGGAAACGATATAATCTTGAAGCCTTATCTAACTGGGTAAAAGGCCAATATTTATTGTATTCTTTAGCTTCCTCGCACTCCAACTTGCTCTCTGGGTTATCTGGGCTTTATCTCGGAGAAAGTGTACCCTTTCCCTCCAGATATGGTCAGTCATACCAGATTTTTAACAACATAAAGGGTGTTTCATTAATACAAATCAAAGTCAGCAGTAAATAAATCAGTGTCATTGGTGAAAATTTATTTATTTCTCTATTGGATCATGTTATTTAAGTCATGGCAATTGTGTGTGAATAATAATATCACCCAAATATCTGCCAAGGATTCGGCGGCACACCTCCACTTGATGGCCAAAATTTCTGATGACATCTCTGCATAGTTGCTTCTCAATCTCACCAATATACCTTATTATCTCATCCTTCAGCTGTTGATTTGTTGTTGGCTTGTTGGTATAGACCTTAATTTTGAGATGACACCAAAGGAAGAAATCTAAAATTATTAGATGCTTAAACTTAATTCACATTTAAAATCGGTCCAAGTTATTGGAACACTCTTTATATACTAAGAAGAGATTTGAGCATTCAAACAATATTTGATATGATAATAACTTGTCTAAAACTTACAGACAATACAGGATTTGTCTTTTATTACATGGGACCAGTATTTATAGCCATTTCTCAAAATATATTTTAGCAAACAAAACATGGATAAACATAACCACAATAAGACAGAATGACAAAAGGACATTTTTTCCCCATGACACCACTTTTTTAACTACCTTCAACTCTTCAGCTATATTGTTTTAAAAAATGATGATTAGAATTAGAATAAAACCTAAGTATATGAAAGTGAATTTATACATTTTCTTTGTTCTTTGGAATTTGCAACAAAAATAATAAACAGTATTGATATATTTTAGATTATTTATTTATGTTATTTATTGGAATGGTTGGCAAAACATTGGCTAATTACCAATTGATTCACACTTTATAAACTGGTAAATAATAAGGATTTCTTTATCGTTCACAGATTTTAATAATTTAGTAAATGTTTACAAATTTATGAATAAAAAATTGTCTTCACATTTATTTCTTTATAAATTGCTAAATGATTGATAAATATTGCATTAATACTGCTAAAAATGGATTACTTGGATCCACTTCTCCCTGCACTCATTGCAGGTATGATAAGCAACAGATAAAAAGAGTAAGATGTTGGATAGACAACTCTTATCATAACTATCTTACCTGTATAAAAAGCTGTTACACCTATGTTCAACCTTGACAAGGCCTACTCATTTGTTTGCTATGATACACAGATTTTATAGAAAAGTAATTGTCAGTTCTTAGAATGTTATGAATATAAAATTTTTCCTAGTAAATAAACAATCTAATAAATAATAGTGCTTAATTGTTTTTGTTGTAAATTCTCAAGAACAGAAACGCGTGCAAATTCACTTTCATCATATGTTTAGGTTTTATTCTAATTATGGCTTTTAAAAGCAATAAACATTGCCGAAGTCCAAAGGAAGGTTTTTCTAATGACACCACTTTTTTTTTAACTACCTTAGTTAAAAAAAGAGTGGTGTCATTAGAAAAACCTTCCTTTGGACAGAATGTCTTATTGCAGGCACATTTAGCCATGTTTGCCTATCTTTTTTATTAAATATGTGTATTGAACATGCAATTTCTGTTCTCGTGTGTATGACATTTCAAACAGTACATTATCATCTTTTACAAATTTGGGGGATACAAGATGACGTTGTTTACCAGTATGAAAAACAGAATTTGATAAACTCAGCTCAGACTTTGTCTGAGGCTGCTTGTGTTCACTTTATACTAATGATCTTGGGAAAGGCATGAATCCACTTCTCCCTGCACTCTCTTTTGTTACAAGATGTCTTGACAGAGGTCTCATTGCAGGTATGATAAGCAACAGATAAAAAGAGTAAGATGTTGGATAGACAGCTCTATCATAACTATCTTACCGGTATAAAAAGCTGTTACCCCTATGTTCAACCTTGACAAGGCCCACTCATTTGTTTGCTAACTTAGAGCTTACATTTTTTTTCAACTAAAGTAAATATTTCATTGCATATGATACACAGATTTTATAGAAAAGTAATTGTTTGCTCTCTCTCTACTGGATTAGTTTCAATGAGCTTTAGAAAAAAAAAATGTACTTGTAAAATCTGCTTGTTTAATAAGTAATTTGTAAACATCCTTTTGGTAAAGAAATATAATTTTTTTCTATTTAAAACTGTCTTGACTTGTTTGTTTTGTGTTTCATGCCTGAATTTTATACAAAATCATGACTAGACTGAAAGGAAAAAATACTGGAACGATGTATTGTCCTCGTTCCATGAAATTCTTTATTTTTGTTGTTTTGATCCCATCATTTAAGCCATTTTACTCATCTTTCTACATTATATTAAAAGTTAAAACCTTATGCTCTTATGTCCAGAGAAAAGGCCGTTTTGACCAGAAATGAAGATATCAGTCCATATAATTCACGGATTTATTCATATTTTTTGTTATCTTATCCTTAAATATTACTTATTATCAGTATTAAAACTTATTTACATTCAAACCGTTATCACAATGTTTCGGCCGTCATGCCCTCCAGGTGTATATCGATATAGGTAACCTACAAGGAATTCTGAGCTGAACCCTTTATTTAATCTATGGGGATAGACTGTTCTTATTTTAGTACTGCCAAGTTACTGATCACTCGTTTCCACCAAGTCCAAGTACACACTACCTATTAAACTTTCATGTCACCAAATTCACAGACTAATGCTTTAATCTACTAGGCTATTATTCTGTATTGCCCATCAATTTATACCTGATGACGGCCAAAGGGCACAACGGCTGAAACATTGTGATAACAACAAAGATGAGGACAATAGTCTGAATGTAAATAGTGTAAATAATAATTCCTCATCCCAGAAATTCAGACAGAAATAATACTTATTAATTAAACATTATTTTTTAGCAGTATTAATACTTCCAGGTTGTTTTTGTATAAAAATTGTTATTTGAAATATATAATTCCAGCTATCATTTTTTTTACTAGTTAATTACTTAATTTCAACTGGCCACTAGTAATCTATGTGTATATAAATTTGACTTGTATGCAATTTTCTTTGCACTAATTATTTCCTCAACTCCAGCTTCCCTTCCCTCTTCCAGCTTATATATATATATATATATTGATAATATTAGTGGTCAATATATATATATATATATATATATTGATAATATTAGTGGTCAATATATATATATATATATATATATATATATATATATATTGATAATATTAGTGGTCAATATATATATATATTGATAATATTAGTGGTCAATATATATATATATATTGATAATATTAGTGGTCAATATATATATATATATATATATGCTATTTCAAACGTTATTATAATGGATACCCTGTATATGAAATTAGATTGTTTATTTACAAGAATAATTTTAAAATTGCAACCTTCTAAAAACTAATGCAATGCAATATTTATCATTTACTAATTTATAAAGAAATAAATATGAAAATAATTTTTTATTTATAAACATTTACTAAATTATAAAAATATGTGAATAAACTATAAAGAAATCCTTATTAATTACCATTTTCTAAAGTTTGAACCAATTGGAAATTTATATATATATAAATTCCCAAGATGATAGAATCCAGGTAGAACTTAATGTACAGGACAGAGTAAGAAGTAGGTCTGATGAATTGGATTGTGATTACGATTCCATTGTAATAAATTATAACCATGGAATATTAGTGTTTGAACCTTTTATATTATCTCTCTCTCTCTCTCTCTCTCTCTCTCTCTATATATATATATATATATATATATATATATATATATATATATATATATATATATATTATAATTTTTTCATATAGACAAAAACAATTTACTCACTACAACTTTGTTTCAGTGCATTTAGTTGCACCTAAACTGATGAGAACCAAAATATATATATATATATATATATATATATATATATATATATATATATATATATATATATATATATATATATACGTGTGTGTGTTACTAAACTTTATTGAGTCATCTGAACAAAGTATAAGCTTACAGCCACATCACATTGTAACATCGGTTCCTATACGATCACCAAAGTTAAGCAACATCAATCTTGGTCAGTACCTAGATGGGTGACTGCTTAGGAACACCAGGTGCTGTAAGCTTGGATGTGCGGGTGGTGTAATGGCTTGAAATTGAGAGACAACTGTTTCAATTTAATTTGGGTTTGTTATATTTGCTTATGTACAAATATCTTTGGGAAAAATGTGAATCCACCTCTTCTCCCCCAGCTATGGGTTAATTAGTAAGACTTGTATCATGAAACTATACAATCTAAAAATATTTTCTTGCTTTAAACAACCTGCAAAGGGTTGATAAGATGTAAAAAACAAATCAATCAAAGTATATGAACAGTTATCTTATGTACTGCAACATCTCTTTATTATTTTGACCTCGTTTGCCAAAAGTTGATGTGTACCCCACTTTCCATCCACACATGGTCAACCACACTTGATTTTTCCTGTATTGCTCGACTCTTCATTTTAGGGATCATCTAGTTTTTTTTTTTACTCTGTTAGGAAAATTCATGACCGATGGAAAACAGTTTTTCATGTGATGCGTTCCATCCTTGAGGATTTCATCGGACTAAAGTGATGTTTACATCGGAGCAGGAATACTGAAATTTTTAACTTTTAAATTACCTTTCTTAATTTTTTTTTTTTTAAATACGTGTTTGGATATTGTTATATACCGTACCTATGAACACTAATGTGTATGTCTCAATCTGCATAAATATGTTGGACACTATTGTAAGTGGGGTTAATATGCTGTCTAAGTAGTCCACCACTAGCAGTGGTTTACCTACTTCACGTCGCTGGCGAGTATTGTAGTTTGTTGATGTTATAAAGATTACCATTTCATTTCCAACCTCTGTTTTGGTTATTCCCCATTCAGTAACCCTTCCTAGGTTACAACATATATAATAAAAATGTAATAAAACTAAGACAGTTATTCTTTTTTCGCAAGTTATTAAATGCAGTAATTAACGAAATTACTTTTGAAACAGTCTCTCTCTCTTTTTTTTTTTAAATCTGTAGAAATGTGTTTTAAAGTCTGTCATTTAATGTTATGAAATTTCCACTCAAAAAAACTATTTAAAGTTCTTCAGAGAATCTGCCATGAGCCATATTGTTATATACCGTACCTATGAAAACTAATGGGTGTGTCCCAATCCTGATAAATACATTGGACACTATTGTAAGTGGGGGTAAGATACTGTCTAAGTAGTCCACCACTAGCAGTGGTTTACCTACTTCATTCTGCTGGTGAGTATTGTATTTTGTTGATGTTTTAAAGATTACTAATTCATTTCCAGCCTCTGTTTTGGTTATTCCTCATTCAGTAACCCTTTCTAGGTTGCAACAGATATATAGTTGACACAATTTAATTTAGTTTCTATTTTTATCACTGTTAATAAATTGTGATAATAGAAGATCTGGCAAAAAAGATGAAATAAGAACCTGGATGCAAATTTACTGTGCAGGATCTAGCAATCAAAGCACTTTCTATACACTTTCATCTTAGTGACTTGATTTCTGCTTTAATTAAAGCAGAATTCTTAAAATCAAAATTATGTTTAGACTCATTATGGTGAGCAATTAATGCATTTAGTGTGTTGTTCTGTAAACAATGCATTTAGTGTGTTGTTCTGTAAACAATGCATTTAGTGTGTTGTTCTGTAAACAATTAATGCATTTAGTGTGTTGTTCTGTAAACAATGCATTTAGTGTGTTGTTCTGTAAACAATTAATGCATTTAATGTGTTGTTCTGTAAACAATCCCTTTTGTGTTCATATAATCTTTTATTTAAATTCCTTGAGATGTCTTCTATGTATTCTTTGTGGTAATTATTACAGGTCATTGAATAAATTTCTCCTTAAGGTTTTAGCTTATTATTTTGTTTTGTTTTTGTTGTAACCTAGGGAAGGTTACTGAATAGAATAATCACACGAAGGTTGGTAATGAATGATAATACTTAGAACAAGAACAACACATATAAGATTCGCCAGCAGTGTGTAGAAGTAGTAGTCAACTGCTAGAAGTGAGTCAAGTGAATTCCACAATGAATCTCCAACTGGACACCAATATACGGTATTTACTACTGTATTTATGTGAATTGGGACATACCCATTATCGTCCATAGGTATGCTACAACAGTTTTAATTAAGAGTCTGTCTATATTTCTGAGATGAGGTATTATGTACAGTATTTACATTAGTCGGACTATTGTCCTCATCTCTGTCGCCATATTTGTCACAACGTTTCGGCCGTTGTACGCTCTGGCCTCAAGGACACATGGCACAGTGGATAAAGGCATTGGTTAGATCCAGTGACAGACCCAATGAGTGTGAGTTCAATACCTGGTTAAGGCAGTGGAGAACTTTCAGAGGGAAAATTAGCAGGAGATAACTGATAACTGACATCCATCAAACATGGCACGTGGAACTAGAACAGTCTACCCCAGTGATCGAAATAAAGTGTTCAGTTCGAAATTCCAACCACCTGAAAAAGGCCGGAGCGTACAACGGCCGAAACGTTGTGACAAATATGGCGACAAAGATGAGGGCAATAGTCCGACTAATGTAAATACTGTACGGTTTTAATTAAGTCTTTTATTGTTTTAGAAGTAGTTGTAACAAATTTTTGAGATACGTTGGAGTAATGGATAGCAGCTCAGATTGAGAAATTGAAGAATTATGTTTGAATTCCAGTTGAGTTCATTACATTAACTTGTGTGCTAATGCCCTTAGGAAAGATATAAATCTATCTGTTCTCCCCTGCCCAGCTATGGGTAAATAGCAGGACAGACTGGGTCCTATAGATTTGGTAGGTATAATAATATATTTTGATTCATTGGGTTTGTCAAAATGGTCTACTTTTCTATTATTAAATATTTTACAAGCCTTTTGTTTCACATTGAATATGAAATACTGTATCAGAGGAGCTTGAAAGCATTTTCAATGTATAGTCAATTATCTTAGGCTTACTGGTCCATTTTTAGTTAGAATTTTACTTGTTAGGGGTCCTCTAACTTTTCAGACCCTCACAGCCTCTTCATAGAATCTTTGACCTCTCATTGACCCCAACCCAGGCATGTACAAAAAATATCAATAATTGTTTTAAGGGTAAAAGTTCCTTTGCCACATTCAATAAAATTTGTTTCCTTATTTTTTTCCCAGTTTGTAATTTTCTTCCTTCCAATATGCGACATGTTTGTTCAAATAATATTTCAATAATTTTCACACTTTTGTCACAAGAAGAAATTAGAAGGTTAAAAATGAATGACCTTCTAATTCATTTAAAGACATTGTATTTTAACTGAATATATAAGCATGGGCAACCTTTCCCAACCAGTGGGCCACATGAGATAAGGCTCATCACTACTAAAAAAGATTCATGGTAATTTTTCATTGAAGATGCCTTTTCCCCTATTTTCTCACTTGAAAAATAGGGAAAAGATTATTTTTTTGAGAAAATATTTTTCTATAATTAAAAAAATTGAAGTCTTGGTGTAATATTAACACATATGACAGTTGTATTAGCACTCACCTCTTCATGTGATTTATTTCAAATTTATTCAATTGTAAATACAGAAAATATTTTTAAATTAAAAAATATATTTCTTCTCCAGAGAAAAAATTTACTATGAACATTTTCTGTTCCTAAAGCAAAAGATATTTACATGCCTGGGCTTCCTTAGTGAAAATCGCCAATAGCTTAAAACAATGAAAACATTACCTTTGACAAAAGTTTAAAAATTCAAAGAACATTGTACTTGCTTATGTATGTGGTTATGTCTGAGAGAGTGTGTGAGTGAACAAGTGAGAACAAAACAAACCAAATTTTAAGAGATGTTATTTTCCTCATGAAATTAGGTGTGGTATTCAGAAAGTCAAACAGATCACATGTAGTGTACAGGCCACAGTTTGCTCATGACTGTTTTAAATTAAAGGTAGTATTTTAATTGGACGATTTAAATTTGAAATTTTATCATATTGCTGTCAGCAAAATGGCAATGACCGAACAAGTTATGTATAAATCAGAAATGCATATCAGCAAATTGTATTTTATTGTTTTATGTCATTTTACTTCTTGACAAATGTCAGTTTTTGGTCCCAAAACTTTAATCAACCCCTTTTAAGCCCTACGTATTTATAAACTCCCTGGATAGTCCCATCAACACCCTAGGGGTTAATATCAATGACTTTTGGGACCCTTGCTTTAGACCAAAGGTTGGCAACCCCCAGCCTTGCAAAGGATTTATCCCTGGCTAAACAACTGAAAAACCTGGACACTAATTATCTAATTAATTTATGGAGAAAATGTCAGAAAAATATTAGTTGGATTTAATTATCATGCAACAAATTTTTGAAATCAATTTTTTTCATTCTGAATCTACTGCTGACATCTACAAGAAATAAGTTTTGTCAAGTGGAAAATATAAAAGCCTATTGAATAATGCAAAGGAAGATGGTATCATTATTTGGAAGGATATATGCTTGTGAACAATTTTTTCAAAAATGAAACATACTAAAAGTCATTTAAGAACAAAATTGGGTGATGATATTTTGCTCCTGTCATTGGCAAATATTCCTCCCTGATGTAGAGAAGTTATAGAACAATAAGTAGAAACAAGTGTTTCGTTAAATAACTTGCCATTTCTAACTGTATTTCTTTTGTAGTAAGGAATTTACATTTTTTTGTTGTTGTTGTATTAGTTGTTATCCTGTAATTCCTATAGTAAAATAGGGAATCTTGTCTAAATAATATAACATTGTTGATTTTTCTTTAGACAAGGCAGCCTTCTGGATGGAGCAGTCTGAGATTGAGATAATTATAGTATATTTGATATCATGGCTCTCCTTTGAGACACTGCATAACTGTCTGGCCTGCTTTTCTTTAGACTAATGCCTCCCGTTACGATAACACTGGGATATTTCATAATTATGAAGAGTATATCAGGTTACATGACTAATACCAAGGAGTGTTCAAATGTTCTCATCCTGATCAACTTCCAAAAATCTCACCTTAGAATTCCTTGTTGGTCAGGTTGAGAACTTTACAGGATCCTGCTCAAAAATATATAAAGTCACATTTTGTTTTATAGAATTACTAATAACTAGCTTTATGTAAAATGCTTTATTCTTTTGTTTTTGTTTTCTTGTTATGTTTTTATTATTAGCTTCATGTCTGATATTTACAAATGGTCTTTTTCTCTTGATTTACCAGCATTTTTGTCTCTCCAGGTCGTTTTGTTTTATAAAAATGCTTTCGCCTATAGTTCAGCTGTTTTTGTGTTCACTTGTAAATTATAACAGTAATATTAAAAGTTTTTCTTGCTGTCTGTGTCGCATATTTTATCCAGTTTTATCTTCTCTTTTAATGTTTTTTTGCCAAAATTAGCAGTGAGGTAGGGATGGGGGGTGAGGTGCTTTTTTATACACTAAATATGCTAGTAGTTTTAAAAAAAAATTTTTTATTTGATGGTGTGAAAAAACTCCTACTTTCCCTACTCAAAAGAAAAATATGTACCAAAAATATTTTCGCAAGTCAAGTCTTATATGTAAAACTGAGGTCAAAGTTGAGCAAAGTTGAGCCTGGTCAGCACCTAGATGAGTGACCGCTTGAGAATACTAGGTGCTGTAAGCTTGGATGTGCAAGTGGTTTAATGGATAATGGCTCAGAACTGTTAATCAGACAGCCGAGTTCCAATTCCAGTTGGGTTTGTTATATTCA
Source organism: Acanthosepion esculentum (assembly GCA_964036315.1). Classification (NCBI taxonomy): domain Eukaryota; kingdom Metazoa; phylum Mollusca; class Cephalopoda; order Sepiida; family Sepiidae; genus Acanthosepion; species Acanthosepion esculentum. The sequence goes on along the minus strand of OZ038479.1, from coordinate 22,738,960 downwards.
TTTACATGTAAATACCCTTGGGAAAAGGCATGAATCCACTTCTCCCCTGAGCTATTCAATACATTCTTTAACCTTGTCTTGTTAGTTGTGTTTTTTTGTTGTTTTTTTTTTAAATCAGTATCACTCCCACAAGACACAAGGAGTTACAGGGTGTGGAGGAATTAGGATCAGAAACATTAGTCATGAGTAGAAAGAGAAAAGAGTAATCAGGAGGACAGTATATAGAGATTGACATTGCATTTAAATTTTTGCAGATAAAGTTGGCTGTAAAGCATGGAGCCGGAAGAGAGTCCCACAAACGAAAAGTGCAAGAAAAGAAACTGTCAGCATAGAACCTATGGCTACATCTAGCCATCTTAACTGTAAATTAATGAGATCTCACCACCAGTCTAGTACTGAGCTTAAATTCCTATCTAGGTGCCATTGCAAAGAGCTCATCCAAACAATTACCATGAAAGTATTAATAAAAAAGGCAGAGAGAGGTGACCTTACAGTGGCTGGCAAGTGACTGAAGCCGAGTTGCCAGATCACGACCAATAATATTGCTGATTCTTCTTTGGATTTTATCAAGGAGCTCAAGGTAATTAGCAGGGGCACTAGATCATATATGGCAGCAATATTCTAAAAATGGACAAATGGTAGACTTATAGATATGCAAGATATATTCCAGAGAGAAAAGTTGTCTCGCTCGACAAAATGAACCAACTTTCTTAGCAGCTGACCTAGCAATGGATTCATTATAGTCTTTCCACTTCATGTCAGCTGAGAATGTTAGCACAAGAAGGTGCAACATGTCACTTTCCTGGAGGTTAGCATCAGCCATGCTGATGGAAGGCAGAGAGGGGACTCTAAGATGATTAATAGAGAGATGTTTAGTTTTGGAGGTTTTAAAATTGAAAAGCCATCTATTACCCAGGTTTTGTGTTTTTTTTTTTATATTCCTATTCAGTGGCAAGTCCTTGTTATTATAATTTGTCTTTTTCAGATTGATAGATGCAAGGGGTTGATTAAAGTTGGTAAAAGATCAAGCCTGGTTAGGACATTCTGTGGAAGCAAATTCCTTTGTGTTTTATTATCGAGCATATTTGCAGTGTTATTGTTTCAATTAAGAGGGGTTTTTTTTAAGCTGATTAAAAATTTCTAAAACATGTGTAAGACAACCCTCTTTTTCCTTTTAATTTTCATTCAAAACTTTTTGTATTATGCATGAGAAAATATGGTATTACTTGAAAAACAAAAATTATCAGTGTTCTAGACTAACTTTTTGTCACTTTTATCCCAGGACTGGCCTGAAAAACAAGTTTAATCATTACAATCATTGTTTTAACTTTATCATTCATAGTTGAGGATCCCCTAAACGAGGTAAGGAAAGTAAAAAGAAAGAACTATCTATTGAATGTAAAGAGACCGAATGTATGGTTGTCAGCAGGTGAAAAATCCCAAGATAGGCGCAAACTACAAATTGGAGATGTCAACAAATACAGAACTTTAAATATCCGCAAAGTGTTTTAACAGGGGATGGAAAAGACAACACTGAAATCCGAACGCATCAGATTAGTGAAAAATACATTCCAAATGCTAAACAAAATACTAAAAAAACAGAATAATTTTGTTAAAATCAAAGAAAAGAGTACTCTTGTATGGTAGTGAATGCTGGACAATCTCACCATAGATGAAGAGAAACTGGTGGCACTGGTTCTACAGAAGGATGCTGAGAATCCCATGGATGGAGCAAGTAAGCAATGAGGAAGTCTTAAAGAAAATTGTAACAAAAAGAACACTGAGAATCTGAAAGAGAGCTGGAATTACTTGGAAATATAATAAGGATGGAGGGTTTGGAAAACTTAATCCTCACAGGGCATATTGAAGGCAAGACAGGTAGTTAAAGCACCTGCCTGGTGAGTTAGTGTGAATGGATGATGGAATAGGGATCAGGAGGCTTGGCAAAGGGAAAAATGCTGCTAAATGGCTAGATAGGCGATTGTGAAGAGCCATGATTACCTACGTTCTTGAAGTGATGTAGTACGTAGAAGTAGCATAATAAAAATTCTGTTAAAATGTTTCGGAAATACATTTTAAAAAATCTGAAATATTAAAGTTTTAAAAAGGAATAAATACAAAAACAAATTAAATTTTACTGTCATTTTTTATAAAAATCACAAATTTATTTTTAAACAACGGAGAGCCGAGTTTGAATTCCAGTCGAATCCATTACATTCACTTACATGCTAATACCCTTAGGAAAGGTATGAATCCTCTTCTTCTCCCCCCAGCTATGGCTAAATAGCAGGACAGACTGGGTTCTATAGCCTTGGATGGCTACTGGTCTACTGCAGAAAGAAATGGCAACCTACTGCAGGAAAAAATCTGCCTCGTCAGTCATGAATCGAAAGATACATGATCACCTAAGCATGTATCATGCATGGCACATAACTAAGTGAAATCCCCTGAAATAATTTTACATGGAAATGTTCAGAAATTAATTGATTCTGAAGTAAACTGGGATTGCAATGGAAATATTTGTCACAGATTATTTCCACGTCACAGAGAATAAATCACTAAGTTCAGACTCGAACATCGGGGGCAGAAAGAAATGCCGAAAACTCGAATCGCAAATACTATCTCGCTAATCAAAATGCACGCCACCAGTCGAAAAAATAACTGATTCTCCACCAAACGCGGTAGCCAAAGTTTCCGAATTACACCCACAGATTCGAGAACACCAACTGCTTTTATCGAGCGAACATTTTTTCCCTTCATCGACAGCTGAGAGACGATCTCCAGTATTTTGCATATCAAAGTACGATTAATTGTGACTCCTGTGTCAGACTTGTTTTTTTTTAATTCAAATATTCCATCTTCAGCATGTCATGCAGAATACATGCCCTTTTGTTTGGTAATTAATTTTCTTTTTCGCCAGCTTTTCCGTCGTAAAATACACGCGACTCGCTGTCACACATGAGAGTGTTTATAACAATGGCTTACCATACTTAATACTTCTCGTTTTTCACTCTTGCGTGGTCATGTGTGACGTCACAAGCTACGAAGTGATTTTTGCTTCCACGTCTCGTATATACGAGTTTGTTGTTACTTTGAAATTTTTCATGCAGCAAGGGCAGACTATCATTGTTGTTTCGTCCGTGTGTTGTTTGATATATTGAAATTGTCATCTTTGATAATGGCTTATGTAAGCCGAAAGCTTAGATTGGATTTAAACATGTATCAATATGGTGTTTTCCTTTCGTCTTTCAACGATAATGTGATTAAGCTTATCAGACAATATGAAAGGAACTTACTTAAAATAAATAGACAAAACTTGTCTATATTATTTAATGAAACATGCATTAATGAAAAATTGCTGTCTAAATATACATTATATATATATATATATATATATATATATATATATATATATATATATATATCAATTAATTATTCGAAAATTGTCACATAAATATGTTATAAAATCACTACAAAACTAGCCATTTCATTTTAACACTTCTGGTGATGGTGTTGAATGTATAACATTGATTCAACACCATCACTTGATAAGACACCAGAAATGTTGGAAGAAAATGGCTATTTTTGTAGTGATTTTATAACATATTTATGTTATAATTTTTTAATAAATAATTATATTTGCTCTACTCTGTATTGAGCAGTCTTTTAAGAATAATATTTGTTGGTTATTGGAATTTATTCTGTATACACCAATCCTATACTTATGTGTGTGTGTGTGCGCGCATGTGTGTATATATATATATATATATATATATATATATAGTAATGAAAAGTTTGGTAATCCATATGGATAATCCCAAAAGGATGTACTACTTCCCCCCTATACTTTCTTATGTCTCTACTTCCTTTTTTTCTCTTTATCTTGTTTCCTGTGAGATGACATTAAATAGGTCAATGTCTGGTCCCCACCTCTTACTCTTAAATATCTTAATAAAAATAGATTTAAAATTATTCCTATCTCTTCTTTCCCTCTCTAATTTTGACTGTGTCTGTCATTCTCCTCCTCTCCTTCTCTCTATATCACTTTACATCAACTTAAAACTACCACTCAAAAGTGTGTAAAAACTATATGTAAATTTAAAACATTTTTTCACCCTTGGAAGTGTGGTCTGATGAACCAGGTAAAAATCATACACCTGGAGAAATAAATTATAACCAATGGATGCTTAAGATTGTCTGTTTTCTATTTAAATTACATACATACATACATACATATATATATATATATATATATATATATATATATATATATATATATATTTATTAGGTCATCCCATAAGTTTTGTCCAAATTTTAACCTTTTGTTAAAATGAACGAATTTTAAAGAGTATTTTATAATGTCTAATGAAGCTGATCATTATTTTTATGTTTAGATGCATTTAAACTGATCAAATTTTATTTCAGAGAACAATAAAATTAAATTTTGTTTGATTAAAACCCTGCTAACATGGAAGTACCCAAGAATCATTTGAGGCATATAATGCTTTATGAGTTCAAGAAAGGAAACTCAGCAGCCGAAGCGGCTAGAAACATTCACTCAGTTTATGGAGAGGAATGTGTGAATGAAAGAACTTGCAGAAGATGGTTTGCAAAATTCAGAGGTGGAGATTTCACCCTTGAAGATGAAGATCGAACCGGACGTCCAGTTAAGTTTGATGAAAAGCTTCTTGAAGCAGCCCTTGAAGAAAATCCTGCTTTATCAGTTGAGGAATTGGCAGTGGTTCTCAGTTCAAACCATACAACTGTTCATTGTCATCTTCAACAACTTGGAAAAGTTCCTAAACTTGGAAAATGGGTGCCTCATGAATTGTCTGAAAACAACCTCAAATCCCGAGTTGACATCTGCTCTTCTCTCCATTCTCGCCAACTTGTTTCACCTTTTTTAGATAGACTTGTGACTGGCGACAAAAAATGGATCTTTTGTCGAAATGTTAAGCATCGTAGACAGTGACTTGGTAAAGGGGAAGGACCCCAGCCACAGCCGAAAAGGGAAATTCATGGGCAAAAGGTTCTTCTTTCAATCTGGTGGGATTGCCAAGGAATAATCCACTTTGAATTCTTACCACCTAATGCAACAATTAATGCTCAAGTATACTGTCAGCAATTAGAGTGTTTGAACCAAGCTTTGAGGAAAAAAAGACCTGCTCTAGTGAATCGAAAATGGGTGATGTTTCATCAGGACAATGCGCGACCACACACAGCAAGAATCACGTCACAAAAGATCGAAGAACTTGGTTGGGAGAAAATTCCTCATCCACCTTATTCTCCCGACTTGCTCATTCAGACTACCATTTGTTTCGTAGCTTACAGAATCATTTGGAAGAAACAGCTTTTGTAACACAGGAAGAGGTTAAAACTGACATTTGTGAGTTCTTCGAATCAAAACCAAAAGAATTTTACAGTAATGGAATTAGTAAGCTTGTTAATAGATGGAAGGAAGTCATAGATAATCAGGGAAAATACATTGTTGATTGAATCTGTAATTAAATGTAACATTTGGTCACTTGTTTTCTTTATTCAAAATTCAGACAGAACTTATGGGATGTCCTGATATATATATATATATATATATATATATATATATGTATATATATATGTATATATATATATATGTATATATATATGTATATATATATATATATATATATATATATATATGTGTATATATATATATATATATATATATATATATATATGTATAATTATTTATTTGAAAATTATAACATAAATATGTTATAAAATCACTACAAAAATAGCCATTTGTTTCAACACCTCTGGTGTCTTATCAAGTGATGATGTCGAATGTAGAATAAAGGGTTTTAAAAGGTTCAAATTAATTAACCACCCCTCACAAGGGGAAACACTGTTACATAAGTTGGAATGACCAATCAAAATATAAATATTGAAGAATTCAAAAAACTTTACAATGAAGTAGGGTTATGATAACTATTAAATGCTTTAAAGTTGGAGTTATACTAAAATAGAATTTATTATAACTAATAAGTATTAAATTATACGATAAAATTTGAAATTAAAATTAAAAATTACCCATTTTAAAATCTAAAATTTATTCATATATATATATATATATATATATATATATATATATATATATAAATATTATAAATTAATAGATTTAAAATATGGTTTTACCGCTACACAGTGATAACCATGTTTCAGAAATGGAAGCTAAAGCCCCTGAATTTAATTTTGTTATTAAACCAAAGACATTAGTTCCATTTCCTCATCAAGCGAATTTTGGAGTAACTTACTTTTTAAAATTTACGGTTGTTAACGGCACAGGAAAGATTCATAGTTTGAGGGTTTCCAAGGTTACCGATAAATCCATTCATCTATACAAGGGGTGGTAGAGGGTTCAATTTTTAATTTTCGTTGTATCAGTTAATAGTTACATTTGAAAGCGGGGTTATGTTTAGGGATGGGTAGGGATGTATCTTTTAACAAATTCTGACATCCGCTAAATTCATGTCATCTGGGGTTTTTTCTAACGGCAAAAATTCTTATGGTATTTTTTCTATTTGTATATTTAAAGATTTTGAGGGACTGTTTAGGTTAGAATATGTTTTATCCACCTTTCTAAAAAATTATTTTTAATATTTAATATACTATACTCCTAGGAGTATAGTATATTAAATATTAAAAATAATTTTATTATTATAGTATATTAAATATTAAAAATAATAATGCCGTAAAACAAAAGCCAAACCAAACATTATTTTTTGGTTCTTGAGAATTTACAACAAAAATATTAAATACTTTATTAGATTGTTTATTTGCAAGAATAATTTTATATTTACAACATTCTAAAAACTAATACATTTGCATTAAGACTAATGTAATATTTATCATTTACCAATTTATAAAGAAATAAATATATAGACAATTTTTATTCATAAATTTATAAACATTTACTAAATTATTAAAATATGTGAACCAAGTATAAGGAAATCCTTATTATTTACCATTTTATAAAGTTTGAATCAATTGGCAATTAGCCGATGTTTTTGCCAACCATTCCAATAAACAATCTAATAAATAAATACTGTTTATCATTTTTGTTGTCAGTTCTCGAGAACAAAGAAAATGTATAAATTTACTTATCTGGGAATGTGTCCCAGTTATTCTCCTTTAGTCTCCTGTTTTTTCTCTACATGCCCTTTGCATGTACTCCTTTGAATATTTTATGGGGGTAGCATATTGTTATACTGTACCTATGGACTATAATGGGTATGTCCAAAACCTTATAAATACAGTGGAATATACTGTATGTTGGATTCACAGTGTGTTCGTCAAACTCTCTGCCTCCAGGCAGAGAGGGACCCAGACAAGGCTATGTCAAAGGGTAGAGCCTAGTCTAGTGACGTAAACAGCTACTTGACCTCATGTATACAGGGTCTACAGGAAATTTTTGCCCAAGCCTATGGGCTCGGTTCACCCCACATTAAATTCAGCCTTGTGATACATCTGACTGCATGGGGAGCTTCGTGAATATCTTCACTGTGGAATTCACTTCCCGGTGTGCTTGTCAAACTCTCTGCCTCCGGACAGAGAGAAACCCAGATGAGGCTATGTCAAAGGGCAGATTCTCTGGGGTAGGTAGACAGCTACCCAACCCTGTGTATATGGGGGCTATAGGGAATTTTTGCCCGAGCCTATGGGCTCAGTTCATTTGTTAAATTGTACCACATTTGACCGCATGTGGAGGTTAGTGAATATCTTCACTGTGAGATTCACTGTGATTCACTTCTAGTTCACCACTAGCAATGATTACTTACTACAGGCCACTGGCAAATCTTGTATGTTGTTCCTGTTATAAATATTATCGTTTCATTTCCAACCTTTGTTTTGGTTATTCTTATTCAGTAACCTTTTCCGAGGTTACAACACATATGTTAAAATACCTTTTTAATACTCAAAATCCTATATTGCCGACCAAAATTTCCAATCAGTCACCATTTTCTGTTGAGAGCTGATCATCACCCACCCAACAGTTGAAATCGTCCACTGGTGGGTGATATCACCCAGATTGGGAAACTGTGACCTAGATACATCAAATGACAAAATTTGAAAATTTAAAGTTAAGTGTCTCTCTTTATCTTCACCATTTTCTTGATGTAAAATTTTAATTGACATGTTATATTTCATTGCTTCTTCATATATATATATATATATATTTTAGAATTGGACATAGTCCGACAATTTATTTAAAGACATTTATATTATGTTTAACGTTCTTTTTATAGATACAAGTATTTAAGCAAATGCTCTGTTTTATAATAAACAGTATTAAATAACATTTACCGGCCTGAATGTCCGAGAAATTTTCATAGAAAATTTTCGCTCTCCGACAGGAATCGAACCTCTATCCTATATGGAACCATCATTTCGCATGATGTGCCTTAACCTTTCGGCCACAGAGCAGCGTCTGGTTAGCAAGGTCGATTTTACTATCTTTAAACTTAAATCTTCCATGAATCTCTTCTATTCATATCTGCTCTAGCGTATCAAATGTAAACAAATAACGTCATATATTTTAGAATTGGACATAGTTCGACAATTTATTTAAAGACATTTATATTATGTTTAACGTTCTTTTTATAGATACAAGTATTTAAGCAAATGCTCTGTTTTATAATAAACAGTATTAAATAACATTTACCGGCCTGAATGTCCGAGAAATTTTCATAGAAATGTTATTTAATACTGTTTATTATAAAACAGAGCATTTGCTTAAATACTTGTATCTATAAAAAGAACGTTAAACATAATATAAATGTCTTTATATATATATATATGTATATATACAGTATAACCCGGATCTAAGAGACCCGGGTATAAGAAAACCCGGATATAAGAGAGGTTTTCTCTGGTCCCAAATTAGTCATACTTACCTAAACAAAATAGACCAAACCCGGATATAAGAGAAACCCGGATATAAGATACTTCTTCTCCGGTCCCAACAACTCTCTTATATCCGGGTTACACTGTATATATAATTTGGCAGCAACTTTTCTTTTAAAAATGTTGTGTTGAATTTCAAAGACAACATAGTCCTGCATATTTTCTTTTGAATTTTCTCATATAATTTTCAAATAAAAAGTCTCGTTAGAAAATATGAGAAAATTCAAAAGAGAATATGCAGGACTATGTTTTCTTTGATATATATATATATATATATATATATATATATATATATAAGAAAACATAGTCCTGCATATTCTCTTTTGAATATATATATATATATATATATATATATATATATATGAAAAGATTTTTTTATGCCACACCATCTAAATAGCATTCTTAAATCAAAAAGGTAAGATACTTTTGAATCTGACTTTTTACTCACTGCACTCTGTGTGTGTGTGTGTGTGTGTGTGTGTGTGTGTCATATATATATATATATATATATATATATATATATATATATATATAGCTGGCCACTTGTATTCAAGGATACCCATCTACTAGGGTGGCTCACCAATCCCTATTGCAGATGCTTGCTCAGGTGCATTTGTGTTTATTCAGCACCCACGGAGCCCACCTGTGGTTTATACTTCAACTATGCTGCGCAGACCTTAGTTACAGTTTCTAGGAAAGAGCATGTTATCTAGCATGATCAACAATTTGAACAAGGCCAGCATGCTCAAGCCCTCAGCCACGATGACTTGTGACTTTGTGCTAGAACAGCTATCGACAGCACCCAAGGGTTCTGTCTACCCAATTTCACTCACAAGGCTTGGGTCAACCTGTGGCATGGTTTTCAGGCACTTTCCAAAGGTGCCATATGCTGGGATTGACCCCCCCCAGTTCAATAACATCAGGAAGTCTCCTTCCTGACAAATCGACCATGGTGAGATTAAAACCTGGGTCTCATGGTTAGAATGTGGACATTGTAACCACTCGGCCATGTGCCTTATATATATATATATATATAATATATATATATATATATATATATATATATATATATTTTGAACAATAAAAAATATTAAAAAATTTAAAATCTCCTGACACACTGGGTTGTATATTAATATTCCTTCATTTTTATTATTATTTCATTTAGATTCCTCGACTAGTTTCAGCCAACATGGCCATCATCAGGAGAAAAATAATTTTCTGCTTGCTGGTAGCAGTGAACTACAGAAATGAATGTCTTGATGGAGAAAATGAACTTTTGTCTGTAGTTTTCATTTTTTTTTTTTTTCATTTTTTTATCATGACTTTTGGTCAGTCCTTGTGTTGGTCAAACAGTCTCTTAAGTAGTTATTTGAGATAAGAGCTGGATGGATTCATGCTGCTCTGAATTCCTTTGGTCATTTTGATAGTTTTATTGGTTCCTGGAAAGGGGATGTGTCTCTGTTAAGTGTGTGTGTGTTATTTGGTTCTTAGGGAGTGAGTGAGTATGATGTGCGTAAGCATGTATATTACTATAGGTGTGTGTTATCATTTGCCTCATTAGGGCGTGAATGAGTATGATGTGTGTAAGTGTGTATATACGTGTGTAAGTGTGAGGGGTCAACACCTCTGTAAGCATATCTGTCTTGTGTGGGTGAGAAATGTGGGTAGGTTTTGATTTGTAGGGTTATATATTAATACTATCTATATTGTTAAATTTATGGTTAAGCCCAGCTGGATAATGCGTTTTTAAACATTGTATCCACTTATTTTCATGGAACTCTAAAATCTTTCTAATGTTATCTGCTCTGGACTTTTCTATTCTCTCAATTTTATATTTTCTCTCTCGCCATATTATATTATATTATATATATATAATTATATATATATAATTGTTTATTTAAATTATAACATAAATATGTTATAAAATCACTACAAAAATAGCCATTTTGTTTCAACACCTCTGGTGTCTTATCAAGTGATGATGTTGAATGTAGAATAAAGAAAGGGTTTTAAAGGTTTCAAATTAATTAATGATCCTTCGTAAGGGGAAACGCTGTTTGTATATATATATATATATATATATACAGTGTAACCCGGATATAAGAGAGTTGTCGGGACCGGAGAAGAAGTATCTTATATCCGGGTTTTCTCTTATATCCGGGTTTAGTCTATTATATATACATTAACACAGGCTCTAATTTGGGACCAGAGAAAATTTCTCTTATATCCGAGTTACACTGTGTGTGTATATATATATATATATATATATATATATATATATATATATATATATATATATGTATGTATAAAATGGCGACAATTTACCCATCGCACCCTCTGTGTGTGTGTGTGTGTGTGTGTGTGTTTCAAAGAACCCCAGCAAAAGCACAAGGAAAATCACCAAGGAAGTGGGTACCAGCAGGCATGTTGTCAAAGAGGGACTTGAATTATAAATCTTATGTGATCAAGAGGTGACACTTGCTTGCCTGACTTATTAGCAGACTGCAATCCTCTTGGCTATTTTGTGTGGGGGCATCTTGGAGAGGGAGGTGGGTGAACAGCAGGCTCTACAATACCAAGGAGGCTCTCAAAACAGCCATCAGGGACACCATGGCCAACATGAACAGGGACACTGTCACCAAAGCCTACCCAAGCTTCCAGCTTCACCTGGAGAATGTGGTGACCACCACTGGTGGCCCCATAGAGTTATTTTGTACCTGATATCTGTGCCTAACTGTGTATAAAATTTTATTGAAATATATTCATTCATTATATACAATAAATGCTGTTTGTATTATCCAATAATTTTCCCCAGATTTATCTATGCCACACTGTATATGATTCCATTAATAAAAACATGTACCATATATACCTGCGTATAATGCAACTTCTGAAGACATAATTTTGAAGCTAATTTTAAGGGGGTTGCATCATACATGAGATATAAAATTAGCATATGTACTGCTGGCCCTGGATACGCTATTGGCCAAACTATATATCCATTTTCTGTAGTCAAAAAGTACAGCTGTATTTAAAATAAACTTTGCATGTTACACGAGTATATACGGTAGTTTCAGGAAATCATTTCAAAGGACGAAGCACATAACATTTTTTTCATTTTGTCATTGAATTTAAGAAACAGGAAAATTTTGTTTGAAACAACCAAAAACGAATGTTGAACTGCTATGTAATATTAATTCTCCTATATGGCAGTGAAAGCAGAACAATTTTCTCACAGATGACGAGGACACTTGAGGTTGTAGAGATGTGGTTCTACAGAAGGATGCTGAGAATATCATGGACAAAGCTTGTGAGCAATTGGGAATTTTAAGGAAAATGGAACCAAAAAGGACACTTATACTTAAAATCAGAAAGTCTTTTTTGGAACACAAAATGAGAAAGGTGGGCTTAGAGAATTTGACACTCAAAGGACATATTGAAAGCAAGAGGGGGCAGAGAGAAACGGTGAGTAAATCTACCAAATTGCGTGTGTGTAAATGGATGGCAGAACGAAATTGTAAAAAAACAGTGAATGTCATTTGTCCCAAAACTGGCATTACTGAAACTAAATCAAAGCTTCACTTCATAGAATAAAGAAAAAAAAAATTAAGAAAATTAAAGGGAGATAACTCTTATCTTCTGAAAGCCAATGGGGTTTGTGTTAAAAAAATTATGTATCGTTTAAAAATTACGTTCATTAATTTGATTGTTGCTTATTTACAATAATAACACGTCAGTTGTTGTTTTTTTTTTTAAGGGGACCATTTATTGTTCAAATCAGATAAAGGCAGCAAATTGATTGTCTTTCAGAAAACGAAAACAAAATATAAAAAAATATTAAATAAAAAGAAAGTAATTATGAATTAATACAGAATTTTTTTTTAAATACTTAAATTCTTTTTACACATGTATTTTAAACAGGACGAGTATTTAAATGGGTCTGTTTTATTTTTTTTTTTTTTACTCGTTTTTAAATATTCCTAGAAGCAAAACCATAATATTTAGCTAAGCAGCATTATTTATAGACTATATAAAGAAAAAGGTAAATAATCCACAATTTTTTAAATATATAATTTTTAAAATCACTGTTCAGATATAAGTTATCTCCCTTTAATTTTTAAACTTTTATTTTAATTTTATTTATTTATTTATTTTTTTTCAAAATGAACCATTTGACGAAGTCGATTCAATCTCATGGTGGTTTCAATAAAAATCAGTTTTCAGGTAGATGACATTCGCTATTATGACTGCCTCCCGTGGGAAGGATAGTCAAAAAAACAAAAAAAACAAATATTGCTAAGTTTACAAAGGATAGGAAGTTGGGATCTTTTCTGTGAATTCACCCCAAAATAAAAAGAATTTATCTTTACTAAAATTCGCACCAAATTTTCCCAGAGCGAGGCCCTTCTATTTCTGGTTGGGTTGACCCTTGCGATGGAAGTGTCGGGGTCCACGTTAGCGCTCACTCCAATAGACAAGCCAAAAAAAAAAGTTTTTTTCTTTTTTTATTAAATTGTAAAAAATTCCTTGTTAGTACCTCAAATACCATTGGCACTTATGAAATAATAATTTTAGGCAATTTTTCATTCTGAGAATTGGAGTTGTTGCAAGGCAAGCTGAACAAATTTTGATTTAAAATTCATAATTGAGTGCCAAAAATTTAATAAATGAAAAAAGAAACAAACTTTGATTTAAAATTTATAATTTCTTGGGGTGAATTAATATTTTCAATAAGTAACTTTACATTATTTGGGGCAAACTAAACAAATTTATATTATTTTACATTTATTTTACAAGCTAAACAAATTTTGAAAAAAATTTATAATCTCAAAAGTGTGCTAAAAATTTAATAAAAAAAAAAAAAAATGATTTAAAATTTATAATTTCTTGGGTGAATCATTATTTGCGATGAGTAACTTTACATTATTTGGGGTGAATTAGCAGAAAAGATCCGGAAGTTGTAGGGAGCCATGGTCACCCACAAGGGATACTGTGTGTAAAATAACATATTCTTCCAATTATGGAAATAATAATAATTTAAAAAAAAAAAACTCTTTTAATTCAACCTTTATTTTGACAACCAAATCTGCCAACGTTCTAAAAATAAATAAATAAATAAAAATAAAAGAATGATTTCGGCCCTAAATGAGCACATTAGATAAAAAAGGAAATGGTTTTAATATCTGATTACTGGTGATGATGTAAAAGGCATTAACTTAAAATCTCTTTAAAAAATAACAAAAAATGAACGTTCTGCAATGAAGTATAGCACCATCTATATTTGGTTCCTATAAGTCCCCAGATTATGACAGATCCCGACCTACGATGCTTCGTGATTACAACACAATCTCTATTAAGCTCATTTCGATTTATGCTGAAATTTATGTCCTCTATATTTTATTTTTACTCTGAATTATGTTAACATATAGAAATGTCCTAAATTATTAATTTGCTATTGCATTAGCACAGGTGAGTGACGTAGGTGCTTATTCACAGAAAATCACAGGTATGTTCCTGCTTACACGGATAATTGTATTACGACACATCGTAGGAATGGAACTCTGTCGTAAGTCGAGGACCCCCCTGTAATTTACAAAATTTATTTTAATCTTTGATTATAATGTTTTTGTTTTTAAAGATATCTAGATTACAATTTAAGTCACTGAAAAGAGAGGCAAACATAAATGCTTTGTAACTTTCCAATGAATTTACAGAGAAAATTATTACATGGTTTCTAGTTTGAAAATGATTGTGAAATTGCAAGTTGTTTTTTTTTTTTTGTTTTTTGGTTTTTTCCACCAATGTTTATAAAACTGAAGCAAAATTTTGCAAAGAAATTGTGTTTACTGATAGTGTTTTTCATAATAGGCAAAATAAATCACAATTAATATCACAGTAGATTGCTTTTTCGCAAGAGAATATTTCCTTTTGTCTTTTACAAAAAGTCTTCCCAGGTAAAAGATTCATCTTCAGTGTGAGACTTTAAATGACCTTTTAAGGCAGCATTTGAGGGGAAGGTCAAACCACAAACTTCACAAGAAAATGATTTCTCTCCTGCGTGTGTCCTTATATGTATTTTCAGATCATAGCTATTAGAAACTGAAAAGTCACAAAATTCACAAGAAAACGGTTTTTCTCCTGCATGTGTTAGCATGTGCCTTTTTAAACTTGAACTGTCTGTAAATGCAAATCCACAAACCTCACAAAAGAAAGGTTTCTCTCCTGAGTGTATTCTTATGTGTGCTTTCAAATTTGCACTCCGGGAAAATGCAGATCCACAAACTTCACACACATATGGTTTTGCTTCTGTATCTTTTCTCATGTCTCCTGAAATGTAGACTGTGTGGAAATGCTAAGCCATAAATCTCACAATGTTTGTAGCAGATATTTAGTAAAGCACTCAGGATTAATTTATGAACGTCTTTTGTTTTCACTGGAAAATCTGTAAAAAAAAAAAAAGAAAAAATTATTTTTAAAAATGCAGCAACAAAACATTATTATTAGAGTGAATCAAGAACCTTTTTCATTTTTACAGACTTTTATTCCAAAGTTTATTTCATACCCACATCTAAAGACGATGGCATCACTACATTATTATTATTATTATTATTATTATATATTATGCTGTTCCAGATAGAAAATTGATACTGCTATAGTTTGGTTTGTTTTGTTTTACGACATATCAACCTCAATGGGTCATTTAATGCCAACAACTTTTTTTTCCTGGTAATATTTTGTTTTGTCAAAAATCTGTTTCTGGTAATATTTTTTTCCTCAAAAATGTATAGCTGGTAATATTATTTTCAAAAACGTATTGCTGGTAATATTTTTTTTCAAAAATATATTGCTGGTAATAGTTTTTTTCTTCAAAAATTTATTTCTGGTAATAATTTTTTACAAAGTATTTCTGGTATTAAAACCTATTTTTACACTTTTATAATGCTTTTTACCTCAGCTGGGACCCTAACAGGTGCTACCACCACGGGTCAGGGTGGACCTGGGAACACCAGCAATTAAGAGATGATTCCTCACTCCTCAAAACCTCCTGATCAGAGGCCTTGCTGTTGGACGTAGTTTATCGTCATACCCAGGACAAGATACTGCTATGGATCGAAAATTTCAGGGCTACAGGTTCAGCACTTAAAATAAAGGCACCTGGAAGACCTCAAAACATTTGAATTTCTGGCTGATGTAAAACTTTACAAATCGTTTACAACAGCAAATAGAAGCCACCATTTGGAGGATCTCATTTTTAAAACCAAATAAAAAAAACAACTGTAGCCGTTTGTTTAAACTGTGAAATAATTTTTGACAAAGTTGGAATTTTGTGCCTGCAAAAAAAACATCATGAAAGTGAATTTATACATTTTCTTTGTTCTTGAGAATTGGCAACAAAAATAATAAACACTATTTATTTATTCGGTTCTTTATTTAGACTATTATATTGTTTATTTAAATGGTTGGCAAAACATTGACTAATTGCCAAATGTTATGAACTTTGTAAATAATAAAGATTTCCCTATAGTTGGTTAAAATATTTTAATAATTTAGTAAATGTTTATAAATTTATGAATGAAAATTGTTTTCATGTTTATTTCTTTATAAATTGGTAAATGATAAATATTGCATTGTATTAGTTTTTAGAATGTTGTAAATATAAAATTATTCTTGTAAATAAACAGTCTAATAAATAAATAGGTCTTGTTGTTAAGCTTGCTTGGTGTCTAGGCTCCCCTCCTTAAAAGCCTGGTGGGGGAACTAGTTTAGCCACTGATGACCTATGTGTCGATTTTATCAGTAGCATTTGTAGAGCGACCTGACACAAAAATAACAGAACTAATGAACACAAATTGAAATATAAAAGACATAGTTATAGATGAGGTTACTAGAATGATTGGAATGTTGCTGAAGACACTTTCAGAAAACTAAACCGATTGCTGATCTGAGAAAGAAATTAAATTATTCAAATGACAGTACTATTGATATCACAGCGATAAATCATTTTGGCAAAACTAATGACAATTAGACTAATTGACCAAAAACTTGTACAATAATGATAATAATCTATTGTCAATGTTTCAACTTCTTGTCCAGAAATAAACAATGTGTCAAAAAGTCGGTTATTCCATTGACACCGATATTACTGTTTACACTTTTGACTCCCTCAGCTATGTTTATTTACAAGATTACAAGGATGATTATGAGGATTGTTTTCATAAGTTGATTTTTTATTTTCAAATAAAGATACAATACTGATTGATTCTGTAGCACATGTTGTATATGAATTTGAATGTGCTAACTGTAAAGTTAGTTCTATCAGTGAAAAATCTTGTGAATGCAATGGAATATTTGGGTGTGGATAAAAAGCTCTACATTTTCATAGATTTATCAAAATAATGATCAGTGTAAACAAAAATGTAATATTTAATGTTTCTCTGTTATCGACAGGGTAAACAAACCATAAAAATTTGGCTATTAAAGAAGGATTTTGCATTGCTAAAAAGGGAGCCTTATTTAAACAAGTAATTCAAACTATATATAACAGGCTTAAAGATGTAAAAAATAATTTTGCATAATACATCATCATCATAAAAACTGTGTTCGATTTGAGGTCATGAATTAACTAACATGTTCTCTCATCTTCAGTGACATCGTCTACTGATTCGACAACATTTTGCCAGCCTTCTCTGTCCTCTGAGAGTTTGTGGATTTCTTGCAGATCTTCCTTGATTGTAAACTTCTCCAAATGAAAAGTGGGATCTTTCTGCCTTGTTCTTTGAATGTCTCAGTTCAGTGTTGTGACTATGGTGGTTCTTGGATGACCTCTGAATTTTTTGAAGTCAGTCTTTTCAAAGTAAAACTCCATGGCTTTGTTAGATGGGCATTCTGGATCCATTCGCAAAATATGTCCAAGAAGTTTCCATCTTACTTTCAAAATGAACAAAGATAAACAAGATTCTTGTCGGAGATCTGAATATTGTCTTTCTCAGTATGCAATGTCTTAAATAAGTAGTTACTGCATAGCAGTAACTGGAGCAGCCATTACCTACTCCACAAATAATTTTGCATAATATGCCTCCTTTTTTTTCTCTTTATCTAAGAATTTTGAATTCTTGTCTGCTACAAGTCTGTATTGTACTTTTGCATTTGAACTTAAAAATTACATCAATAGAAATGTTGGCAATATTTAATCTTCATGCCCACAAAAAAAAAAAAGACAGTTATTCCCTTGACACTGCTATTACTTTTGACTCCCTCAGCAATGTTTATTTACAAAAATTATAAAAATATATAAACCAAACACTGTTGTATACTGTACCTATAAACACAAACAGGTATGTCCCAATCCTCATAAATACATTGGACATTATTGTAAGTGAGGGTAATATGCTAAGTAGTCAACCACTAGCAGTGGTTTACCTACTTCACGCCGCTGGCGAGTATTGTATTTTGTTGACATTACAAAGATTACCGTTTCATTTCCAACCTCCGTTTTGGTTATTCCTCATTCAGTAACCCTTTCTAAGGTAACAACAAGTACAATGTGATATTTATTATTTATCATTTTATAAAACGATAAATTTGAAAAGAAATCTTTTTATTCAAAAATTATAATAGAAGCCAAAGAGATGCCCTTTACCTATTTTAGTAAATTTATGTGGCAAAATGAGAGAAATGCCCAGAAAATGCAATTTTTTTTTCATTTATAATTGCATTTACAGGTTGTTATGCATTTATTTCAATTTTCTTGCTCAGAATATTTTTATAAATTTATGAAGAAAAAAAATTTCTTTTCCACTCTATAAAATGGTAAATAATAGATATTTCATTATAGTTGGTTCATATATTTTTATAATCTTGTAAATATAAAATTATTCTTGCAAATAAGCAATCTAATAAATAAATAAATAGTGTTTAACATCTTTGTTGTCAGTTCTCAAGAATAAAGAGAAGGTATAAATCCACTTTCATAAGATTGGGTTTTTTAATTCTAATCATCACTTTTTAAAACAAACATTGCCGAGGGAGTCAAAAATGTATAGTGTCAGGGGATTAATTGTCCTTTTGACAAACCAGTATATATTTTGCAGGCACAAAGGTTAAACATTGCTGAATTTTTTTTTATAGCAACTGAAAGAGTTTTGTGAAAAATATATATTTTGTTTGGATTTTGTTTTTAAGCAACATCAATGGCATTAAAAATAAAGCAAGTACAGTAACATTATAAATACCTTTATTATTTCATGCCTCCAAATATGGAATTAAAAACGAACCACAGAAACCGATCT
Source organism: Acanthosepion esculentum (assembly GCA_964036315.1). NCBI lineage: Eukaryota > Metazoa > Mollusca > Cephalopoda > Sepiida > Sepiidae > Acanthosepion > Acanthosepion esculentum. The sequence continues at coordinate 22,719,728 of OZ038479.1, read as the reverse complement.
AATTTATAAGTAGGGGTCGTCTCCGTAACACATTACGGAAAGCTAGTGGTCAACACACAAAGCATTAAAGCTTAGGTGTTGATTCTAAACAAAGAAAAGATTGCTGAATATTTAATCCACTTTTTGGCAGTGAATTCCAGGCAATCTTTTTGCAGACTTGAAGTAACTGAGAAGTGGTTTTTAACAACAATGAGGAAGTCTTTAGGGAAATAGAAACTACAGGGAAATATATACTTACAATCAGAAAGAAACAACCTGAAATAGCACTCTTTTCCTGTAAGGAAATTTTTTTTTTTATATATATTTTTGCTATTGCTAGGCCATTACAGATTTCAAGTTGTTTCTTTCTGATCGTAAGTTCGGCACTCTTTTCCTGTAAGGAAATTTTTTTTTTTTATATATTTTTTTGCTACTCCTACGCATTATCTAATCTCCTATATGGCAGTATGTGCTGGACAATCTCTTCACAGATGAATAAGAGACTTGAAATGAAATTTGTCAGTAGGACCACATCTGTCTGAAAGATTTGTCCCCATTACCCTAAAAAACAGGGTACAGCCAGCAATAAGGGATCCACTAACCCCGGTATTTTGAAGGCAAAAGCCAACTTAAAAGAAAAGTAAAGGAAAACTGTGTTGCATTTTGCAATCTGTAGAAATGTACCCCCTCGCCAGTCACATTTAAACATGTACAGCTGAGGAAACTGCCGCTAGCTTTAATTTCCTCTTCCTTCTTTTAATCTCCTGTAAAAGAGGCAAACTAGGGTAGTGTCGGGATAAATAGAATAATCCATACATTATCATTCATTAAATGTAAATAATTAACCTTTTGTGACATTTTAGTGGCTTTATTGCCTTGCTTAGGGTGAAATGATTAAAAAGAAAAAATTAGACACCATATGTTTTTGTTTTTTTTCTTAACAATAATCGGGAGCACTTTTTTTTTTATTTCAACAGAGATCCCTCACTTGCTACAGTAGTCGTGACATAATTTGGACTCTAAAATATAATATTTCAAAACGTGTTAACAACAAGAAAAATACAAACTACAAGGAAGGTGACAGCTGAAATCTCTGGGACGCGTAATGAGGAAAGGAGGCCTAGAGAAGTTAACACTCACAGGACATAGTAAATTTAAGGAAAGTATCTGCCTATATTTCTGGGATGAGGTATTATGTATGCTATTTACATTATTCGAACTACTGTCCTCATCTTTGTTGCCATATTTCTCACAACGTTTCGGCTGTTGTACGCTCTAGCCTTCTTCAGATGGTTGCAATGTTAAACCCTTTATTTCGCTCACTGGGGTAGACTGTTCTAGTTCCACGTGCCATGTCTAATGGATGTCAGTTATCAGTTATCTCTTGTTAATTCCCCTCTCCAAGTTCTCCACTGCCTTAATTAGGTATTGAACTCACAAATCTTTGGGTCCTGTCACTGGATCTAACCAACGCCTTTATCCACTGTGCCATGTGCCCTTAAGAAAAGTAGATACAAGCAGTTGTGTGAATGACTGGCCAAACAAGGACAAAGTTAGATTTCTTTTTTTTTAATCATTTCACCTCAAGCAAGGTAATAAAGCCACTAAGATGCAAGCAGTTACTGACTGTGAGAGAACATGAGAACAAAAAACATTATTACGGAGAGGGAACAGTAAAAGAACAGGAATTAAACGCATTAAGGAGAGAGAACACTTCAATAAAAGAACAGGAATTAAGAAGACAGACGATAACGATTGTCATTGCATCTAAATTTTTGAAGATCAAAGTTGGCTGGAAAGCAAGAAGCCAGAAGAGAGTTCCACAAGTGAGAAGTGTGAAAGAAAAAACTGTTAGCATCGAACTTACAGTTACATCTAGCCATTTTGACTGTAAGTTCATGAGACCTTCTTGCCAATCGAGTACTGCGCTTAAATTCATAAAGTCTAGTTTCCAAAGAGGAAAGTAATATTTATTTTGTAAAATACACAAATGTGGCACAAGGCCAGGAGGAGGGATAGGGAAAAGGCTGGTCTTATTCTGTTTTATAATTAAACTTACCTAGCTTCAATTACTGACCCAAACATAACACAATATTCCTTACACCAAAACAACACATTCTTACTACATCCACCATAGTACCTCAAAGTCTCTATGAAGTCCTAACTAGTCCACATATCCACAATTTTTGTCTGCGGGGGGAGGGAAAAATAAAAACAACAATTTAAAAATCTAAACTCGGTATGTATTTACAATATATTTTATATATTTACAAGAAACCAACCAAAATATTGTCAGTAATAAAATTCCCTACAGTCCTTAATTGTGACAGAAACGTCAGTTAACTGGACGAAATTAGTACCATAGAGGAAAGCTCATCCGAACACTTAACATGAAACTAGTTATAGAAAAGGCACAAGGAAGCTATGTTGAATCTGAAGGAAATTGACTGAGGCCAAGATGCCAGGTCAGGACCAGTATCATTGCAGATTCTTCTTTGGATTTTATCTAGACTCTCTAAATATATCACAGAAACACCAGATCAGATGTGGCAGTAATACATCGACAAATGATAGAGTTATAAAATTGTCTAGCACAACACAACAAAGAAATACATACCAGAGTAGCAGAAGCACAATATTCAATGATAAATAATGAAGTTACTTAGAGCAACAAAAGATAGGAAGATGTGGAGAGCCACAATCACTCACGTCCTGAAGGGACATGACATACAAAAGAAGCAGTTTGAAAATTAGATCAGGCTGGCTCTGTGAATGTTAAAGAATCACAAATATGCCTGTGCAAGCATATGCAATGGGAATTAGCTAACTACTGTAACAAAGATGTACTAAGATATAAACAGTCAATACTCGGTACGCATCACACACACACACACACACACACACACACACACACACACACACACACACACACACAAAAATACTGGTATTATTAGTGGTGGAACTAGCGTAGACTAGAGTAGGTGTTGTTATGCCCTGAGTGTCAAACGTAGGCCGGGTGTGCCTCCACCCGAATTCATTTGCGATTTTGAAACCACACAGGATTTCACAATGGTTTTAAAAGAAGTTACCACAGGGAGACAGGCTTCTCAAGGAAATGCGAGTTGAAATAATAAAATGACAGAGAGTTGTAATTAACATTTTTTTAAGCGTTTTCATCCAAAACAAGGCTTGAAAGGCACTAAAAAAAAAAAAGTAAAGATTTCCACTACATTTCGTAAGGTAAAGAAAGCTGTGGAGAGTCATGATCACCTACATCCTAAAAAAAAGGGAATATGGTTTACAAAAAAATGAGTTATAAATCATAAATGTAAACATTTCTCTCGTACTTCCCGCTTGTAAAAAAACTCTTTTCTGGCTTCTTGCTTTCCATTCAACTTTGATCTTCAAAAATTTAAATGCAATGTCAATCATTATTTTCTGTCTTCTTAATTCCTGTTCTTTTATTGAAGTGTTCTCTCTCCTTAATGCGTTTTTTCCCTCACATTCTCTCACACTCAGTAACTGTAAATCCCTTGCGTCTTAGTGGCTTTATTGCCATGTAAACAAAAAAAATTATATTTTTTTTAATTTTTTAAACAATAATCGGGAGCACTTCTTTTTTTTGTTTTCGACAGAATTCCCTCAGTAATGGTGATATAATTTTTTTTTGGGACTCTAAAATTATAATATTGTTGATAACAATAAAAAAATTAACACTTTTTTAAACCAGAAAATATTTAAAAAAAAACAAAAACAAAACGTGAAAATGAAAAATATTCTAAATTTAAAAAAAAAAAAGTGTTTGAGGCCGCCAAATTGAATTCAGACTGAAGCAAACAAGCAGAAATTCTTGAGGTCGACTTAGCTGATATAAACAATGAAATCAGATTTCTACGGAAGGAAAAGAATCCACTATATCACGTATCCATGCAAACAAAACAATATAGCTTACTGTACCTGATTTCCATAAAGCAAGCACTGACTGTTTTCTTTCAAAAGTCACTCACTGGAAAATATAGGTTTATTTATTCTGGCACGCGCTTTCTCTACCTGATTGTGTAAATGCTAATTAAGACGTGCACCAAGCAGTTGTCAAAGTCTCCTCAATCAATCTTTGTTCCTTGCTAGTATTGAATAAATAACAAAGCAGCAGTAGTAGTAGTTGCAAAATGCTGTGTTTTTCTTTCTCTTTCTTTCTATTTGAAATGGTTATGAAATTGAGGGAGTCCCCACCTTTGAGATAGGTGAAAAATAAATTATGAAGGTCTGGAAAAGGTTTCCCAAATTACTTCATTTCAAAATAAATAAATAAAATAACCTTTTGAAAACAAAACCCGAAAACAGATTCGGGAAGCTTAAATAAATAAATAAATAAATAAAACATAATTAATATTCAATAATTAATTTGGTGGTGGAAAAAAAAGCGTGAAAACAGGCGAATTCCGTCTTGTTTTAAAATAAATCATTTGTTTATTTTTATTTTTTTTTTTTACTTTTAACAGCTGGATTAATTTTCTTAAGAGATTAAAAAAAAAAGTCTTTTGCATTGATTTTTTTTTTTTACTGTCAGTGTAGTGTAAATTATTGACAAGATCGAACCCCGAATGAACGTGCACAAAAAAATTCAGCTTTTTCTTGAATAATTGAAGGGAGGTGGATTTAATAAAAAGGATAATTTACTCAGCAAAACTAAAAATACCTATTTCAAGATCAAGTTCCATTTTTAAACGAAAAACAAATAGCAAAAAAAAAACAAAAAAAAAAACATTTTTTTTATTTTCACAATCCCCCCCTTGTAGGGCTTAATTTTGAAATATAGTGAATCTAAGTATTGATGCCCGTTGAAAAATTGTGTTTAATAAAGTATTTCTTAAACAAAAAACAATTAAATAAATTTTCAATAAAATTACATCTAACACACGCAAAAAAATCAAAGGTTTTTAAAACCTCTCTAGTCTAGGGTTTGGCTAATTAATACTAATTTTGATAAAAATTGGTTGTGGTTATTACGATTTGGGCTAAATCATTACTCGACTCCCTAGAAGTAGGGTTCAGAACGTATTTGTGGGTATCAATTTATATTGTATAAGGTCTAAATAGCTAGCTCCTTGGTTAGAATTTTTTTGACTAAGGAAAAAAAAAAAAAGGTGTGGTCGGGTAGAATAAAATCAAAGAAACTTGGGATAAAATTTCCAGCTATAATTAATTTCATTATATTTATACAAGCTGTTAAAAAAAAAGAATACTTCATTCAAGTAGATTTGTATACAAGTCTGACACAAGGGCACATTTATAGAGTGCCTGCAAGAACAGAAGTCATAACAATTTCATTGGCAACAAAACCACTTGCCTAACAATGAAACTCTTTAAAATGAAATGCAAAATATTTAATTTAAAGTTTTAAAAAAACTAAGTAACTAAAAGGAATATTTTTTTCTACTCTGCAATGGTCGATTGATCGATCAGCAAGTCTGTAAGGAATGGCGAAAAATATTCACAATTTAACAGAAGATCCGTCTGTACCTCCCCATTACCCTGAAAAAGAGTACAATCAGATCTCCACAATGAGAGATCCACTAACCCAGGTATTTTGAAAATAAAACCCCAGCTAAAAAAAAAAAAAAAAAGTAAAGGAAAACTGTGTTGCATTTTATAATCTGTGGAAGTGCCCCCCCCCTTCACACTAAAACAGGTATGGTCAAGGGAATGATCTATAAAAACGCATGCTACCTTTAAATTGCCTTTTTTTTTTAATCCCGTAAAATAGGTGGACTAGAGTCGTGTAGGGATAATAAAAAAAAGGATAATCTATATATATTATCATAAATGTAAATAACCTTTTTTTTGGTGGCATTTAAGGTGACAAAAATATTGATAAAACCAGACAAATAGAACGCCATGGCAAATTAAGCATCAAAGAAGAAGCCTAAAGAAAATTTCATACATTTTATCATATGTGAATGTGACTATTGACAAATAAATCCAAGAGCCACAAAAAACTAAAACTAAAAAAGAAGCTGTATTGAGTTTTTTTTCTGTTTTCTCTTATCAAAATGAGATTTTTGTAGAAATAGTAGTCGTAGGTGAACATAAAAATAGTTTTATTCTTTTACATACATTATTACCTTTTTTTAACAGTCTCTCGCCTGATCGTCAAAAATTTACAGAATGATTTAAATGTTATCATTTTTTTATATTTAGAAAAGAAATTGATTTTGAAATGCATGTCACTAGCACTCTTAAAGAAACAGTTTTTTAAAAGATTATTTTATTTTTATTTTCTCAAGTCAGTAAAAAAAAAAACAGTATTGTCATAAGAAGATAATCCTGAATAAAAATAAGATATTTAAATTAATATTGTTATTATTAAGCAAATTTTATAAGAACATTTCTCTAGAGTCTAAATGAAATCTACCTTAAAAAAGAAAAAAAATTTAGTAGTTCCAGAACATCTGTCTGTCATCCACAGTCAATAATGCATGTTGATGATTACAATCAACAAAGCACAGCCAATTATTTGCAAAATAGAAATATTATTAATGAAAAAAATTATAAATATATCCAATTCAATAAACCTTTTCTATTGTTTTTAAAAAATCATTAAATTCATTCATTTTTTGGATAAGTAGAGAGAGAAACAAAAAAAATCTTTTCTACACAAAGAAAAGTACTTTAAAATCTCTGACATTTTTGAATAGAGAATAAAAAAATTAACAACATCAAAGGCAGACCTAGCATTTAGGGAAAAAAATAAAAAAATGATGAATATTTTAAATAAATAATAACTCAAGCCTTGCAAATTTATTTGGTTATCTGTTTTCCAGACGATAACCAAATCATCCATCTCACTTACCTCTGTGATTTTTCCCGTTTTTTTTTTCTTTCTGTTCACACTACAACATGTGAGCAAAGGTAAAAAAATTCAAAACGTTAAAGGTAAAAAATATATTTATGATTATTTTAAAAATTAAAAATGCATTAAAATTCGTTTTGTAGTGACAAATACTGACCCCAAGATTGAGACATATCAAGGGAGATAAGCAATACTTTTTTTAATTTATTATGTTAATAAAAATAGAACCCGTTTTCTTCCTTATTGATTTTTGTGCATCTTTTATTTTCTTTCTTGTTTTCTAAAACAGGTAAAGTGAATATTCTTACTTTTAAATTTTATATTCGTTAATATTCTGAAAGATATCCTAAGTATTACATTTCTTATGCAAAATGTATTATTTAAAACATTTGTTTCATCCTGTTTTTTGCTTAAAGGCCCTTCAACCATTAGGGTTAAAATCAAACAAAGGTTTTGAATCAGGGTTGTTTTGGGGGTATATCTTGATGCTATATGTGGATCAGTGATTGTCTTGGGTACAGGCTAATGGGAGAAAGTTTTAGTTTTTTTTTTTTTTTTAACCTGTTATTACAGATGCTGGTTTCTAATACAAGTTATTTTGTATTCAGTTTCTGATACAAGTTGGTTATTTGGATTTTTGTTGCATTTGATGGAATAATCCATACTAACCTCTCACCCCTCCGGTATAATCCACTTTACACCAAAAATCACCTATCAACCAATCAACACGGTAGTTTCAGCAAGCGCGACTTCTCATTGGCTCAGTCCCTTAGAACTGTAACAAGTTCACGCGAAAATGTCTTTTTGCACCCAGCGCTCTGGAGCCTATTTTCTTGACCAAAACTCTATAAATAGAAGAATCTGAATTGACTCAAACAGTCAGACTTTCACCCCTGGAGAGATGCCAAACTAATCCACGCAAGTCAAAATCTTGACAAAACTACACTTTTACCGCGCAAACTTCTGGCTCGGCAAACAACAACCACGCTCTCTCAGGAACAATTTCTAGCAATTACTTACAATACTTAAAAAGTGATATTTACTCACTACTAAATAAGTATTCGTAAACAATCAATCAAACATCCAAACAACTAAAGGTACACAACTACTACCAATTTTGGACAATAACTTAAACAGACTTACGCACACACACTATTGATTGAACTCGCACAAAGGACATTTTTGTACATAACCAAATACTTAGTTTAATTTTACGAACAAATCTTAATAACAGCTTCACATACGTTGAAACTTCACAAAAATACTCTACACAATCTAATTCAACCATCCTCATTTATCCAAAAATATTCAACCCAATTGTATATGTCAATTGTATATAAATCAATGTTATTGTTACACTTTTAATTATGTTTGTCTTCACTCTGAATTTTCTTGCATGATTTGTTTTCAATATTCCTTTTATCTCTTAATTTGTTGTGAACGAATGTTTAAGAACACCGACATCATAAATCCTTCTGACAACTAAAAATACATTCACCAGTCTGCAACACGTTATTATTTTTTAGTGGGGATCTTTATGGATTCTGAAGAATTCTTTTTTCTTTCTTTTTCAAGTTTTAAAGGATCTATGTAGTTGGGAGTTTGTATAGTAAATTTTTTTTTTTTATAAGAAAGGTGATTATTGTGTTAACAGACACAAAAACATATATCATTATGTAAGAGTTCAAATATCCAAGTTAGCAGTGAAAATGTTAAGATCTGTTGTAATTGAAAACAAAATAAGCTGTGGTTGATCAATACAGCAATACTTGTTCATTGATTAGTTTGTGGGTTTTTTTTAGTTTTTTATTTATTTTTGTCAGCTTATCAAACTTTTGTAGGTTATTTAAAGCTGAAATACATTTTTGGATTGTGAGAATAATTCTTTTACGTTAGCAACCTTCTGGAGATAATAAGGATTTTCCAGATACAAGTCCTACTATTTAGCCCATAGCTGGGGAGGAAAGATGTTCACTTTCTAACCATGGGACCTGGGTTCAAAACTAACCATGGTCGATTTGTCAGGAAGGTAACTTCTTGATGTTATTGGTCTGGTGGAGGCAATCCTAGTGTGTGGAACCTTTGGAAATGCCTGAAAACCACACCCTGGTTTGACCCAAGCCTTGTGAGTGAAATTGGGTAGACAAAACTATGGTTGTGCTAGCATGAAGTAATCAGTAATCGTGACTGAGGGTTTGAGCATGCTGGCCTTGTTCAGACAGGTGGACTCTGTGGATGTTGAACAAACACAAATGTGCCTGAGCAGGCGTATCTGACAGGATATGATGAGCTGCCCTAGTAGATGGGCATCCTCAGATACGTGTGGCCAGCCTCTTTTTTTCTTTGTGTGGAACTGTCCTGAAGTGGCTGAAAACCATACCATGTGTTGACTCCAGCATTGTGAATGAAACTATGTAGAGACATCGACTCGAAAGCTGTTGATAATTATAACAATGAATAATAATAAAAAAAAAAAAGAAATACATTTTTCCTTGATGCCAGTAATAAAGGAATCTAAAAATTTTACTACCCCACTTGGCTTCATCAAATGCCGTTAGGTGGTACTGTCTGTTTAAGACTGTAAAAAGATAAACATTTTTTTTCCTGTTTTTCTCTCCCACTTACTCCAGGACATAGCAGAACTTGGAAAAAAGACATCCCCACTGGGGCATATTTGCTTCTCCCATGCATTGACGACTGAACTCTTCTACCACTTTCAAACACAGAGCATTTGGATGTGCTTTGCAGGTTCATTAATAAAGTTAATATCTTATCCATTATCTCCACCAAGTAATTTGGTCGTTCAAACTCAGCTCCAAGCTGATGGTCAAGCTCAAGTCAGCCTTGCTCTGATGTTGGAACAACCAAATTACTTATTTCATGAGTGAAGCTGCAAACCATTCTTATCCTTACTTATGCTAATTTACATCTAGACCAGAAAAAGAAAACTGACATACCCAAGAGACATTGTGAACTTTATTTCTCTACAGTTCGATTACAGTCTGTAGTAGAAAATATGCTTTTTCTTTGTTTACATGTGAACATGCACAGTGGGACAGGAACTGTCATATTGCACTCAGTTTTAAATTTGGAGTTTGACATGATAAATAAGGATACAAAATATTTTTTCCAATTACCATTTTTGGAAGAAATGCATTTAAAAGTGATCTTTAGGTTAAAAATTGTAGCATTGAAATTTAATTCCAGTGATCAGTAAAAGCCTTATAGCACAGCCTTATGAAATTTATAATTTACTGAAGCTTTACAAATTGTATATGGACAAGATGCATGGCACAAGCACATTATTACTAAATCATTGTGCCATCAAATGAGACTTTCATTTACTTTAAAGGGACTTTATACTGAACAATTTAGCTATATTATAATGTAATATATTATACAGTGCAGTAGTTTTAATATGATTTTCAATAAATGATGCAAATTTAAAACATTTTGTCTTATAATTTGTGCCCAGAAGTATTATGGTGTTCTATACACTTTTATCTACTTTTCGTAAATTATCTAACAAATCTTATTCATTGAGTAGCCTTTTTTGTAATATTTTACAAAATTTTATACACATTTTTACTTATCGAATACAGTAAAAAACATATTTTGATTATGGTGATACATAATTAGAATTCTCATTTGAATATACTTTCCATTTAATGTATCCATAGTATACATGTATACAAAAAATATCAACTTTATATGTATTTATTCTTGAACTAGTAAACATTTTAAGTCTGTAAACAAAAACCTGCAGAAATTAGGTATTTCTGTATATTTTTCAAACGATCT